>JASPKZ010010614.1:0-75236 GCA_030220185.1 Diploptera punctata | reverse complement strand
GGCGACCACGTGGCCTTAAACAAAAAGCGTAGACAGTGAAGTTGACAATAAACCCGTGCCGCAACCTCTGTTTCCATAAACGCTTTCCAGCCATAGTTCCCAATAAACTCAGGAAAACACAGGTTCGAACATTCAACGTCAATACGTGTGTGAGTAATAAAATACATACCAAAACGAACCGATCGTTTATAACACCGCGTGAGAACAGTTTACAATAAGCTCACCGAAAGCTTCACTATGCATACAAAATCCAGCAACCACGGACGATAACAAGGCAAACGCAAGTCCAATATGACGCCACCAGCATACCGCGACCCTAAATTTACACAGGGCAACAACGGACATACCAACATGCGACTCCCCAGACATGTACCACGTACGAGGCATTCCTTTCTCGAAAAAAGTGATACACCAACACCTAACAAAGAACTCTTACCCAACCCCACACTCGTACGGGATCACAAGCACAATCAGCAACAGACGATCACCCACCCCCCCTGACATTCATCAACACAAGAACCCCTACATACATGCCCCCACACTACCCCATCGCACAACCACTCCACACCCCCCTCCCCACATACTTCACCCCTCCCCATCACCAGATTTCACATTGATAGGAGGGAAATGCTCCACCCCCCCTCACCTTCTCGGACTCCTCACACCTCACAGAGGAGAACCGGAATTCGCAAGCCAGAGCAAAAAGCTGCACCCCCACTTGCAACCATCTCTTATAGAATTTGAAGAGAACATCAGCCAGAAAGATGCAAATACAGGAGAGACAAGGTAACAACCACCCGAACTGACACAACACGTGCGCAATCGTCAGCACCAATGAGAAACATACAAAAAACCGCAAACTCCGGTATCACACAACCGGACTAACATGCGAACAGTCACAACGACATCCCCAAATAATAACTCCCTCGTACGTTCAAAGGAGACATGGTAAGCCTCAACGTTCAATTCGAAAAGAAGTACGAACCAACAAGCCCATGACTTGCCAATTGGTGACAAAGGGGACAATAATAAGATTTACCCGCAAATTAGACTACGTCAACCTCAAAATTTCCTTGCGGACAACAACGTCCCATTCCACATTGGAACTACTCCCCAGAAAAACTGCCTACAAAAAGTAATAAGAGGCATACCATCAACAAACTGCTCCAGAAAGGATCCAGGATTACCTGGAAAAAAATGACTCGAAGTTATACACAATCCGAAATATGAAGTCACCCTACAGGGAACCCTTATCCAATGTTCGCCGTCGACCTACTAGACTCCCCAAATTGCAGGATCGTGCATGAAATCAAGCAAAATATATCAGTTAAAAATTAGGGTCGAGGAACTTAGAAACAGAGAAAAGAAAATCCAGTGCCATAACTGCCAACGGGGCAGGACACAAATCGCCGAAATCTGGCAGGTCTGCGCCAAGATGGCCCGTTTTTGTGCTTGTCAACATCCCACAAAGCGGTGCAGATTGCCACTCCCAGCAACAGCCCTTTGTGCCACAACTGCATGGGGCACACACCGCAGACGACCCAAAGTGCGAATATCTCCAAAGAAAAGACAGAAACCAACAAAGGCGCGGCGGCCACAGGAGACACGCAGGATGCGCGCACCCTGAGAAGTACACAAGGTGTTGAAGACACGGCAGCGGAACGAACCGAGAGAGGAATCACGACACACACGTGATGCACCCCCACCCCCCCACCCCTCTCCCGTACACATCCCCAGTCTTCCGGCCTCCCCTCCCATCACAAGATTCAACGCAACCCCAGACTAAAGCCTCCCACCTAATCCACATCCCCACCACTTAAATCCACATTCCCAGCCCCCAGAACAGCCCAGGGAACACTACCCCTCGGTTAGTGACATGGACCCCGAATCAGAAAGGAAACCTGACATACAACAGAAAGACGACAGCGAAAAGGCGCTAAACAGCATGTCAGACGTAAAGCCAGGCGAATCACCGACTGCAGCGACATCTCCTACAGACGAGGAAGTAACGCAGGAAATTACCAGGACAGAGATGAAACTCGAACACCTGAAAAACCTGCGACGCCAGCTAGAAGTGGAGCAGCAACATCTCAACTCCATCGAACATTCTCTGGAATTCCAACAACAACGGATTGCCGACAAATGGGCACGCTTACGAAACAAGTCAGAATATTCCATCCACCGTTCCTGAGAAACCTGCGACGAACCTGGAACCAAAAAAATCACGGAGGAGGACGCACTAGAAAGACAAACTCGTGGACTACTGAATCAGATAAGAGACACTATTCAGTGGACACCACACTATCACGTAACACGAGCTCTTGGAAACGCATACTGGTCCATGAAGGACAACAAAATGTAAACGCTCTGCCAGTAGCGATAATACAATTTATATCTACCCTCCTAGATATCCCCAGAAATAAGAGAAGTTCCACAAGAACACAAATAATTAAAATAAATAAATAAAGAAACAAATAAAAATATATATAATAATAATAATAATTATGCACTCAAAAACCAAATCAAACTAACTTATAGCCTGGAACGCACAAGGCGTTAAAAATAAAAAAGAAGAACTTCAAATTATATAAACACCAATAAAATACCGATAGTCCTAATAAACGAGACACATCTACAACCCAGCCGTAAAAATTCACAATCCGCAATTACAACGGGTGCACAGAGGCGACAGGAAAACGGGTCGTGGCGGCGGGACGGCAAATATTAATACACAAATCTATTCCCCATCACCCAATAGCTATCCCCCTCCTCTCTCTAGAGCGGAGGGCATGCGGCATAAACACACAAGTCAATAAAAAAACCGACAACATTGATAGCGGTCTACAACCCACCGGGGGATCTGGACACCACAAGGTGGACAAACTCCTACAATTACCAGGACACATATAATAGCAGCAGGCGATCTAAACGCCAAACATACATCATGGAATAGTAAAACACAAAACAACGAGGCACGAATGCTGCACAGTTTACTGAACAAACACCAGCAACATACACTTCACAGTAACTGCGCCAAAAGAAAGCACACATCTCCCCGACAATGGAACTACCCCGGTCGTCCTGGATATTGCACTGCCTGAAAGACACGCAAAGGAAGTCCACGCTTCCACATTAAATGATTTCAACTCAGATCACCTCCATGTGCGCATAACGATCAAAGGGATGGTGATAAATCACCCCCCAAAAATGTTTTAATAATACCAACATGGACATTGGGAGCAATTCAATGAGGACATCGATACTTTCTCTTGCCGGCTCTTGCGACAAGCCAATCAACACGCTAAACAGAAATAGAGATCGCCACCACAAAAATTAACAAAAGCCATTCAACACGCAATACAACGACAATACCAATAGGGAAAAGTAACACCAAGATTCAATACATTCCCGCAGGATATACTAACGCTCATCAAGACCCGAAATATTACACGAAGAGCATGGCAAACGACACCACACGCATGCCCCGCTCAAAAGCGAGATGAATCGTCTAAAGAGGGAATTCAGATAGCCATCCGCAACCACACAGCTCAATCTTGGATACCAATTACAAGGCGATAGACGCTCGGAACATGAAGGACCTATGGACCCTAACCAGGAACCTAAGGAACATCATACAAGCCCCTTCCACCGCTAACATCAGGTACGTCCCAAGCCCATACAAAGGCAGAAAAAGTCACAGTAGTCACACCCAATACGACAAGCCAAATAAATTTGACAAAAGAAAACCGTACGACCTCATAGAAACTTGTCTAGACAGGGCCACCAAAAAAAAATAAACAAAGTGTACGCTCTCCCTGAACTTCAATGGCAAATTAAGCACCTGCCAAATAAGAAGGCGCATGGACCGGATTAACTCCAGAATATGGTCCTAAAACACCTAAACCGCCCTCGGCATTGCGCCTTCTTAGTAAAGATGTAAATGCCATCTTGGAAACTCGGTAACAAATCTCCCTGAACATTGGAACCTTGCCCACCTCCCTCATGTTCCCTAAAAAGGGCAAAACCCTCAAACGAACCCTCTAAAACTACTACCGTCCCATAAACGCTGCTCAACACACTGAGCAAGCTAACTAACGAAAAATTCTCCTCAAACGCCTCAAGGGCAACCCAAATAAATCGCCCCTGCTATGAATCCTAAGAGCAGAGCAGTTTTGGTTCCTGCCGCTTATACCCGACAAACACCGTCGCACACAGATAATCTACGACACGTGGGAGAATATAACCCCGCGGTCTTAACAATTAAACACAACACAACCGTAGTGTTCTGCCTTGTGACATTCAACAAGCTTTCGACAAGGTCGCGCACGCATGGTTAATTACAGAAATAAACTAGCCTTGCTAGCAACATCGACGACAGCCTCATTCACACCTCGTAGCAAACTCTCTAAATAACAGAAGCTTTCGGGTAAGGTACCAGGACCAACTGTCTCACCCTCATACAGTATCATCAGCGGAGTGCCGCAAGGGAGCATTCTTGTTCCCTAACCGCTGTTCCATACTTTACCTAAACGACGCATCCCACACATTCCGTCTAATTACACAAACAAAATAAGCTAAAATATATATCTAACGCTGATGATACATTAATCACGGGGCAATCAACTCAAGTAAAGGCAGCCCGTAATCAGGTCCAGAAAAACATCAACTTGCTCGAGGACTAGCTACAGAGGTGGCGTGTTCAGATCAACGCTGAGAAATGTCAGGGTATAATATTCACACGTCGTCGCAAACCTCTGCAACACCGACCACATCCATTAACCATATGTGGAAAACCGATCCCCTGGAGTGACTCGGTAAAGTATCTAGGCGTTAAACTGGATACCAGACTGACCTTCGCGCCTCACTTTGCCGAAGTCCTCCAGAAAGCACAAGGACAACTCTCGAGGCTGTATGCACTGCTAAACTCAAATAGCAAAATACACCAGAACATCAAGGTAACAATTTATAAAACATTGCTACGTCCCATAATTACATACGCGTGCCCAATCTGGGGACACGCCCCACAAAAAACACATCAATAAACTGTACAATTCCAAAACAGAAATGTTATACCTCATATCAACCTACCGAGGTACACCCCAATATACAGCCTCGGGAGACTCCTAAACATCACACCCCTACCTGAATACATAGTGGACCAGGCAATGCCGCTTCTTCCTCCGTACGGAGGGCATGAAAATTCGCTAATAGCGAATCTTGGCCACTATGATATTAGGAGGGACAAACACAAGCGACCGACTTACATCCTCCCCACCAGTGTGGCACGAACTCCTGTGCCCTACCTAAGCCGCAGGTCCCAGAAGGAAGCTGGAAGATCGCAGGGATGCAGAAACGGCCGAATTACACACCATCTTGTTACTTGTTCTCTTCATTTATTTTGTATATATTCCTTTTCTTTTCTGTAATATCAATGTAAATTTTTCTACCTCATTTGTAATAGTGTTTATCATATATGTCTGTATTTCTCTTTAAGTAAATAAAGACTAGGCCCTGGGGCGACCGATTTTGGCCAACAAACAATAAAGCCAACCCACACTGCTGGAGGTTTTGTAGTGGTTTCCCTCTAGCGCAAAGACAAATGTCGGAGTGGCCCCCTTTGCCCCACTAAGTAAATTTCTAATACCATACCCCCATTCCTTCAAATTTTTTTTCTGGCCGGGTGAGTGGATTCCTTGATGGGACTCGGAGTTGTGATTAAAAAAGATGATTTCATTTCGAAAAACTGCATATAGATACAACGGCACCTCTATGAGATGTAAGTATACACAGGCTCACGCACTGCCCAGCACTCCGAACTTCATTTCTGGGACTGGTTTAGCACCTTCGACGCCTGCTAAAGGAAGTGCTGTACTCAAACGATTGGCTATACTCAGACCTGCAATAACACCTTCCTCCGACGTGCACTAACACCCTGGATACACTCACACGCACACAACACACTGCCATGGCCTCACATTCATCTCACTCAATTCTTTTATGTTTCGGCCTTTTCTTCTAAATTAACGGGGCAAAAGGGCGAATAGCCCTGGTACCCGAGGATGGCCTCGGCCATCCTAAATGATATCTGTAGCCGCAACAGTCTTTGGCTGTCTGCCGCATTCAGACTTCCATGTAGAGCTTGGCTTGGTGTACATCAATTATATCCCCCACAACACGCTACACACCAACAGCAAGCTACATATGTATGCAGATGACACCCTTATAACGGGCCAATCCACGCAGGCAAACGCGGCATGCAAACAAGTGCAAACTAACGTACAGCTACTGAAGACCTGGCCACAGCGGTGGCGAGTCGAAATCAACCCAACCAAGTGCCAAGCTATAGTTTTCTCCAGACGTCGCACTCACCTCAAGAATCCGCCTACTCCACTGACCATCAACGGGAGTAACATCACTTGGAATACTGAGGTCAAATACCTGGGGGTCACCCTCGATCCCAACTGACCTTCAAAAACCACATTAACAAAACACTACAAAAGCCTATGGAAGACTTTCCAAGCTCTTCCGAATACTAAACAGGGAGAACAAACTCCAACCAGAAATCAAAATCACACTCTATAAAACCCTCCTACGTCCGATATTGACCTACGCGTGCCAAAATTCGTGTCACGCAGTTCAAAACCACCAAAGGAAATTATACCTCTACCAGAACAAAGTTCTGTATATGTCCACGGGTCTTCGACACCACGAGCACCCTAGAGAACCAGTACAAAGTTATCCCACTGAAGGAGTACATTCTTGATAGAACATGCCACTTCTTCCTACTTATTGAGGGGCACAATAACCCACTCGTCGCCACACTGGGCCATTATGACATAGCCCACGACAAACATCTGCGACCACCATCCATCCGGCCCCAGGTCTGGCGTGACACACTCTGCCCTCAATAACCATTCACGCACCTAACATCGAAGAACTTCAAGTGAAGGTAAGTGAATTGAAATGAAAGTGAAGTGTAGTGAAATAAACAAAAAGTGATGTGCGATTACAAACCAGTGATCAACACAGACCAAGAAAATGGAACTCCATTAGTTACCATTAACATTACATTTATACATTTATAATTTTACATTTATACATTTATATTTCCATTATGTATACTCACATGTATTTTCTTTTTTCTAATAAAGATAGGCCCTGGAGCGCCCGGTTTTGGCCAGCAGCACTAGAGCCAACCCACTCGGCATGAGGTTTTTTGTGGTTTACCTCATGCGAGAAGACAAATGTCGGAGTGGCCCGTTTGCACCACTATTAAATTACTAATAACCCCCAATTCTTCAAAAATTTTTGTTCGGGAGAGGGGGGATGGACTTGTGATTCCTACAGGAGATTTCATTTCGTCTCATCCCGTCACACAGACCCCCGGTCGCCTTTTGCCACTCTGCCTTTGCCGTGAGTTTCTCGGCGACTTAAATACAACAAGACGACAACCACTGCTCACCGCTCCGAAATATACAATCAACACCGCTACAACACACTGCCATGGCCACACTATATTACACACCACATATATATATATATATTTACGGCTCTCACCTTCTACATTAAAGGGGCAAAAGGGCGAAAGCCTTGGCACCCGTGGTTGGCCTCGGCCAACCTAAAGGGAAATGGATGTAGTTGCAGCGGCAATTTATTGCTGCTGTTGAATTCAGCGACTCCTTGTTCTCATTCGTGGTGTACGGCTTCGGAAACGGACCGCACTGAAAACTGAAAATGTTTAACTACATAAGTACAATCTTGGATGGGAGAGCCTGTCCTGCCTTTCAGGCAGCCCAAGAAAAATATAACCAAGTCACTCGACCAGTCCCAAAACTTCCAGCTCAACCCCGAACCTTCAATTCCACATCTGTAAATCCCAATATAACTTATACTGCAGCACTACAATCAGGCAACGCTTTACAAAACAATAATGTAAACAGCAATGTTGGAGCCCAGGGCCCGTTACAGTGTGTTCTACCTTCAAACGATACAGTAGAGGAAATGCTCCGGAAAGTCGAGCCACTCTTGGCTGGACTTTCCACTCCTATGGAGCGTTTCCTTTTCATGAATCGTATATTTAACTTATGCTTCACATAAGTTAAAATTATAGATGGCCTACTAAGTAAATTGTGCGAGATGTACTCGCCTAACATAGTGAGGCTCAGTACTGCACTGTCTGGCTTTCGGACTCTCTGCTTGCCAGCTGTGCAGTTACTGACGTCCTATTTAGTGCGATAATTTCCACAAATTACTAAATCTGTCGACTTGCACGATGAAAATATCTTGTCACCATATGGCTAGGGTAGAATTGAGCTACAACCCATTAATGATAGCCACAAAGGTATTTGGCTGCCAAGTACGACCTAGTAGGTACACAGAGCAGCACACGGACGGTGCCGAGTCACCGTCAACTATCCGCATCCGCGCGGTGTATGGCTTCATTCATTCATCATTCACATTCATGAGCGAGCTTGTTAGCAGTGAACGTCGTTTCTGAGAGCAGTATAACAACGCGAAAATTTGATAAAATAAAAAGTAAATTTTCTGCGGGTTTCCAGGTGCTCCACCTTCCAACTGCAGCCCAGCGACCGGCTAATAAGTGCTACTGTCTACTGAGTGTAGTGGTATAGTGTTTTGTGTCTTTTAGGGTGCTGTGAAAAAATCAATAAATCGGCGAGGCTTGGCAGCCAATCAGAAGTGTGCGTGGTGCGCGCACCACCACACAGGGCCACGCCCTGAAATGGAAAAGTTCTTTTAGTGGTTTTCTTTTTGAGTTTATATTGCAATCCAAAGCAGCTCTAAACTGTGAGTGGTTTGGATAAAAAGTTGAATCCTATTTTTCGTTTTTTTTGTGTTTGTGCTAGTGCTTTTCTTTGTATAGTGATTGGTAAGTACCAAATTATGGCTCATTCCAATTTATTAAATGTTAGTGTTGATGTAGGAGAAGCAAACTCTAATACGCTCGGAGACTGGGAAGAGATCTGCTTAAGGTTTGAAAGGTTTATTGAACAACAAAATTTAAGAGCTGGCTCTAGACCAGCAGAATTAGCAGAACTAATCAGAGGTACATTCCTCATTGTTGTGGGTTACCTCCAGACGTACAGAGACTTCGAGCGTACAGAGTATGCTTATGAGCTGACTTGTCAGTATACAAAAACAATTGACGAAATATATAGTAATTCTGATGACCTTGTAAGCTACCTTAAAGGCTTACTTGCTGAACTAAAAAGATTTACAATTGATATCCAAGCCTCAGCTATCTTCGAGGTAGCCGCTGAGGAACCTACATCGCCAAAAATAAGAATCAAAAGGCAAAAACTTTCTGGGTCTACTGAGAGACCATCACAGCAAGATGGCTCCAGAAGAACAGAAAGGAAAAAGAGACTGACAAGTGAGTCTCGTACAGCGATGGCACCAGCAGTGCCCACTGAAAATAGATTAACTCTATTAGCAGATAGCATGGACACTGCTGAGCCATCAAACTCACCTGCTCCTACATCAAAGGAACCTGATGCAATGAATAAAGAGAGGAATTTGCCTGCGACTACGGCGCAGCGCAGACCTACGCAACAAATTGATAAAACCGCAAATTCTACTAATACTGAATCTGGAAAGGGGAAAAATTCAAATGATTAAAATGTCCCTAAGGTATCGCGACCGCCGCCCATAACAGTTATTGGGCACGCCGGTTTATTTAAAATGAATGCAGAAATTAAATCAAAATTAACCGGCGATCTAAAGGTTGTTAACACTCGTGAAGGTCTGCGTTACTACGCCTCCAAAGTGGCAGACTTCGAAATGTTACAAATTTTCTTCAAAACTGCTAACAAACAATACTACACTTTTGTAATGAAGAAAGATCTGCCACTTCGGGCCGTGTTGAGGAGACTACCAGCAGTCACTCCAGTCCAGGAAATAGAACAAGAACTTAAGAGTATGGATTATCCTTTAAAATCCATCAAACAAATCACAAAAAAAGAAAACGAGAAAGAAATTCCCTTGCCTCTGTTCATCCTGGAACTGGAAAATAGTGATGCTGGTAAGGAAATTTTCAACTTTAACCGTCTCGTCTACACAGTAGTCGAGGTTGTACCTTACCGTCCAAGGGCTGGGCTAAAGCAGTGCTTTAGATGCCAGCACTTTAACCACACTTTTTCGGCCTGTCATAGGGACCCAAGATGTGTGGTTTGTGCTGGCGCTCACAATCATAAGGACTGCCCAGTCAAGGCTGCTGCCTTGACTGATCGGTCCTTATTAAACTGTGCAAATTGCAATGGAGAACATCCTGCCTCCTTCAGAGGATGTGAGGTGTATAGGGCTGCCCAGGAAGCTTACCTCAAATAAAAAAATACGGTACCTGCATCTAATGTACAAACTCCCAGGAGTTTTCAATCTAAACCTATTAGGCCTAATGTGTCTTTCAGGCAAGCCCTAACACCTCACATATCTCCAAACGCAAGTTCTATAAGCACTGCTCAGGCCCGTCTTGGTACGGTGATGCAACCTACTGGGCATGGACAACAGTTGCTCAGGGAAGTAAAAGCTGCTCTTGCAAGCTTTAGCTCTCCCATGGAGCGCATGATGTTCATGGCCCAGCTGGCAAACTTATGTTTCGGAGATGGATAGATTCACCCACGGAAGCTATCTCAATGTCGTGGCATTTAATGCCAATGGTATAGCTACTCAAAAATCTGAGCTAATCACTTTTTTACAAGAAAGAAATATCGACATTCTTCTAATAAATGAAACTCATTTAAAACCGCACAAAAATTTCCAAATTCCGAACTACTATACATACAGAAACGACCGAATTGACGGTCCCCTTGGTGGCACAGCTATTTGTATAAAGCGCTCCCTCGGCCACAGAGTGGTCACTATTCCAAGGCTCCAATTTATGGAAGCCACAGGCATTCTTCTACCAATCTCAAACCGCGAAAATATTTTCATAGCATCAATCTATAGATCTCCCACCAGGCTGCTAACAAGACACGACCTCAATATTCTTACATCAGTCTCCCCTAACTATTTGTTAGCGGGAAATTTTAACGCAAAACATCTCTTCTGGAATTGTCGTGTCCAAAATGCAGATGGTGTAACATTGCAAAATTATTGCCAGCATCGAAACATAGAAATCTCTGCACCAAGGGAACATACATTCTTCCGACACACAGCTTATGGTATTCGCTCTGATATTCTCGACATAGTGCTATCGAAGAATGTCCCTATTTCTCCACACGTCACTACAGCAACAGACGCATTAAACTCTGACCACACACCAATACTATTTAAAATCTCACCCACATTTTTATTGTCCTCCCCGCTTAAATTACAACATGATCACACAGACTGGCAGACTTACTCTACACTGCTTAACCAATGGGTTAAGCCAACACTCTCTGCCGAGTCTACACAACAAATTGAACACAGCGTCCTTGAATTACAGGCCAGTATTAAAACGGCCATAAGACTAGTAACAACACGAACCAATCAAACTTCACAGACAAAAAGCACAGATCCCACACTCCAAAATTATTTAATTCTAAAAAGGCGGTACCTAAAATGGTACCGCGATTTCGGAAGTCACCAACACAAACAGCTATACAATCACTATGCTCACTTGGTGAAAGCCCGTCTGCAAGCTTTAAGGAATGCTGACTGGGAGAAGTCCCTTCAGCATCACACGGATAACAAAACCCCACCTTGGGATATTCTTAAACGTATGCGAAGGAGTAGAGCTCCTGCTCCTCCTTCAGCAATACACTACAATGGAAATTGGGCCTATCTCCCTAGGGATAAGGCCCAACTTCTAGCTGAAAACTTGGCAGACAGGTTTAAACCACATGAGCTCACAACACTAGCTCATGATAATGAAGTACACCATACTGTTAGTGCGTTTCTTGAGCGTCCTATCCCACATCACCTTCCTGACATACGGCTTTCAGAACTGAAAGCCGTTATCCAGTCTCTCCCCACCCAAAGAGCCCCCGGTCACGACCGTATACCAAACCTGGCGGTAAAACATTTACCGCCAAAAGCCTTACTCCTTTTTCTCCAGATAGTTAAACTTTGTTTCCGATTCCATTACTTCCCTGAAGTATGGAAGAGGGCCAAAGTTATAACTATCCCCAAGCCTGGGAAAGATCCTACCGTCCCAGACAATCTCAGACCAATCAGTCTGCTGCCTGTGCTGGGCAAAATAATGGAGAAACTTATTTTGGCACGTCTAAAAAATGAAATTTCAACACTTAATCTTATACCTAACCATCAATTTGGCTTTAGAAAATCGCACAGTACTCCGCTCCAGCTAGCAAGACTGGTTGACCAGATTGTCACGGGCTTCAATGCTAAGAAATGCACTTTGGCAATATTCCTCGATATTGAGAAAGCTTTCGATACGACTTGGATAAGTGGACTTATCTACAAACTAATCAAATTCAACATTTCGGCTGACTTAGTTAAACTTCTCGAAAATACCTCAGTAACCGAGACTTCTATGTGTCGGTTAATGGGTATAATTCCGACTGTAAGCCTCTGCGGGCTGGGGTCCCACAGGGTGCAGTCCTCTCACCTATCCTATACACATTATATGTGTCTGACTTTCCTTCCCTATCCAATATCCATATAGCTTCCTTCGCTGATGATACATGCTTGTATTATCAGGTTTCTCTCCGCGGCATACTTAAGTGTATCCGCATTATCCAAAAAGCCCTCAATACCATTCATACCTGGCTACATCTGTGGAATATCCAACTCAATGCAAATAAGACACACGTTGTCTTATTTAGGAGAACCTACAGATGTACTCCCATCCGGCTCACTCTGGGAACTCCAATTCGACCAGAGACTTCAGTTAAGTATCTTGGAGTCCATTTGGACTCCAGGCTTACGTTCAAAATTCATATTCAGAAACTAAAACAACAAGCAAATGCTGCAATTGCAATTTTATATCCATTTATCAAGTCGAATAATCTATCTATTCGGATCAAGCTTACAATATATAAAGCTGTGATCCGCAGCATGTTGCTGTATGGAAGTGAAGCCTGGAGCGTGTTAACCGCATCCCATAAACAGAAATTGCAAGTCATACAAAACAAATGTTTAAAAATTATCTTGTCGGCTCCTCCACGCACAAGAATCAGCAGGCTTCACGACCTAACGCAAATGCCCTATATTGCGACTACAATTGAAAGAAAGGTCAAAGACATGTTTCATGGCATACAGCATCATGACGATCCAATTGTTCGTAATATAGGACAAGCGTTACAGCAACGTGATGTTCACCGAAACATATTTCCTCAACCATGCATCAGACCTCGGAGATGAGTGTTGTGAAACTGCCCAGGTAGTGTGGCTCACTATCATGTCGCTGGCTTTCGGACTCTCTGCTTGTCCAGCGGCATGATTTTATGATGCCCTATCTGGGTTAGTGAATCACCTCATCTCTAACTAACATAAATTAACATCTAGAACAAATTTGAAAAAACGCTAAAGTCTCAAATGGGATTGAACAAGCGAATAAACTCAAAAACGGTAACCACTAAGGAATTTGGCTGTCAAGGGACTCAAATCAGCCCCAGAACAGCACCCCGGGCGATGCAAGAGATTGCCAACACTCAGTCAGTCAGTCAGTGTACGGCTTGATAACACCTTCGACGCCTGCTAAAGGAAGCGCCGAATTCAAAGGATCGACCTTACTCCGACCTGCATATAACACCTATCCCGACATGCAATAACACCTTACTCCGACCTGCATATAACACCTATCCCGACATGCAATAACAAATTACTCCGACGTGCATGAACACATTGAATACCCTCACACAGCTGCCAACAACATGCATACACGCTACAACGTCATGCCATGGACTCACTTGACATACAACACCACTTACAACACCTCCATTAAAATTTTAACGGGGCAAAAGGGTGAATAACCCTGGAACCCGTGGGTAATAAACTACCCAAAAAGGTTTCCAGAACCGTATCTGGCAACTCATAGATAGATTCGTGGACCTGGACACCATCATTTTCACCATATACATTCATCGCTCCAGACCGACCGGGACCATACACACCACCAAACAACATCACACTAAATCTACATATCATGTAAGTACAAATGATAACCTATAAACACGTCCTACAATGTGCTTAAATAACATAATAAAAGTGATAATATATAAGAGCGTGTGAATTAAACAGTGAAAATACACTAAAATAAATCAGGATTTGCGTGTGCAACGAGAAATACAGTTGGGATTAATATAAAGATAAGGCAAAATACCATGTAAGTACAACACACATACCAAAAACACGTGCTACAAAGTGCTTATAAAATTTAATAAAAGTGATAATATATAAGAGCGTGTGAATTAAACTATGAAAATACACTAAAATAAATCATGATCTGCGTGTGCAACGAGAAATACAGTTGGGATTAATATAAAGATAAGGCAACATATCATGTAAGTACAACACACATACCAAAAACACGTGCTACAAAGTGCTTTATAATATAATAAAAGTGATAATTTATAAGAGCGTGCGATACAAAATACTAAAATACACTAAAATAAATAAGGGAAAAACTAACAAACTATATCAAAAACCAGAACATGAAAATCGTAAATAAAATTATTACTGTGAACACGTGCTAGTGAGAATAACCAAACATCACTTAGACTCACAACCCGTGTAACACACAGTAAATAATAAAATAACAACACAACTACAATTAGAAAACTAAATAATAAAATGGTAAAATTATATCAACAAAAACATAGAACTAGCAATTAAACATAAATCCAGTGAACACGGGCTCGTGAGAACAAAAATATTTTCTAGAGTCACAAGCCGTGCAATACAGAAATTACAGTAAAATAATACCATTTAAAATATCAAAACGAACTCCACAAAATATCAATTATCCTATAATAACATAAAATTAAAAACAACAAATAAATAGATAAAAGTGCTGACGAGAACAAAGAATCATATATGGGACTCATAAGTCGTGGACACAGAATTAATAATTTAAAAATACAATACAAAGAAATAAACTAAACTCCATAAGTAACAAAATACAAAAATCAAAGCAAAAATCACTAGGGAAAAATATCGAACTACATAACCTCAACAGACCACGTGGTACTACCACAGTATACAATAAGCGCATCAGAATTCTATAACACCAAAAGTTTCGAATAAGTGCAGTAGAAGCAAATATTATACCAAACCATAACAAACAATTATACTAACACTTAACTAAATATCATTAACTCACAGCAGATAAAAATAAGCCATTTAATAAAAATTTTAAACATACTCAACAAAATACATTAGAACATCATAAACATAACCTAACAAATATAAATAGATTAACAATACAAATTATAATAATTTAGAATAAATACAGTATAAATAAGTACTAAAGTAGACAATACTAAATGAGAGCATAGTCATAAGCACTAATCAATATGACAAACAACGCAACAAACAAACCAACGAGGACAATGAGCATCAGAAGAACCAACGTACAAACGATGGACCCTCCAGGAATCCCGCGTAACCTAGACTTTACCCAAAATAGAAACGAGGAATCAAATAGCATACAAATGCCAAAGCACGTACCCCGTACTAGGAAATCACTGTCCCCTCGAAGGCAGGACCCCCCAGCCGATGAAACAGACAACATGCAAGCATCACGCTGTTTACCACAGGACACACAATACATAACCTAACCATTAGCACACCCAAAACACCCCCCCAAGATATCACATCATCATCACTAAACCTATTCCTACAAGCCCCCACACTTTCCCCTTGTCCAATCACCCCCCACCACGCCTCTCCAGCCACATCCCCTCTATCTTCACCACTATCCACATTAATAGAAGGGAAATGCTTAACTCCTCCCCACCTTCTCAGACTCCTCTCAATCAATAGAGAAAAACAGGAGCAAGGAAAAACAATATACACAAGGACACAACCAATCACTTATAGAGATAAATGAAAACAACACCAGGGAAGCAACCGAAGAAGACCGAAGAGATAGCTACCATACAAAAACAATACCCAGATCAATGACACGAGACAAACTCCTAAACAAAACGCCAACACAAAGCAGAATCCTGACGCACACAACACCAGAAACACAATACATGCTCAGAGAAACGAAAGATATCCCCCGAATAACCATCGTCAGATCATACAAAGGGAATATGGAACAATTAAACTCCCAATTCGAAAGAAAATACAACCCCTATGCAATGACGTGTCTAATAGTTCCTGAAGGCACTCTCATCCACTTCACACGGAAAACAGATTATACTAACCTTCTAAAATTTCTCCAAGAGAAAAAAGTCCCCCACTACATAGGAACAAAACCCCCAAGATACTCTCCCTACAAGATAGTACTAAGAGGAATCCCTCTTACAACAACAATTGAAAAAATAGAAGCATTCCTCCAAGAAAAGGAATTCCAAGTACTAAAAATCAGGAACATGAAATCCCGTACAGGGAATCTAACTCCCCTATTTGCTGTAGACCTTCTAGATGACACCCAACCGCCCGGTCAGTCCACGAAATCAACAGATTTGGATTGTACGAACTCAAAGTCGAACTCCTACGAGAAAGAGAAAGGAAAAAAGTACAATGCAACAAACTGCCAAAGAACTGGACACTTAGCAGAAATATGCCGATCCGCACCAAAGTGCAGAACATGCGCAGGCCAACATGCATCCTCACAATGCAGACTCCTCTAACGGCCACCACCAGTATGCGCAAAACTGCAGAGGACCACACCCAGCGGATTATCCAGAATGCGGATACCTACTACAAAGAGGTGGCAATAAAGAGAAACACAAGAATGCCTCCAAATCAAGAAACAACCCCAAAATCCCATCAGGCAGCACAGAGGAGTCAATTCGCAGCCAAAAAGCACCAGCACCCAAACCCCTCCCTCTCAACAAAATCTCCCACACCACAAACCCTACCAACCGCTCACACCCATACAAGAAGAGCAACCAACCATCCCCATATCATAAATATCAAACACACAACAACTGCCTCCAGAACATCGCGAACAGGATTACACGACAGACAGCGAAACTGATGCTGAGTTACTCAACAGACAAAGCAGACAACAACCAGAGAAGGCACGCAAGAAGAATAGGAAAAGATCCAACAGAAAATTCACAAGACGAATTACAGACTGTAGTGACATAACATCGGAGGAAGATATGTCACAAGAAATAACTAACATAACATCTAAAATCAACAAAATAAAACAACTCCGTAAAGAACTAGAAACGGAAAAAATCAAACTATACAACATTGAGAAAGAAATAGATAAAAAACACAAAATTTAGTCCGGAAACAAGAAAGACTAAGAAATCTCCGTCATCTCCAGGAAGACAACGATTCAGCACAAAACGACAAAACACTGAAAGTACTGAAAATACCGACCTAGTACAACAAATAACTGAAAAAGATTCAACAAAGCCATCAAGTAGATATAAATACAGCCTCTCCAAAGCACTACAAACCGCATACTGGACCATCAAGGATGGACAGGCAATAAAGCAGCGTTCCTGTAGCCATCCTAAGATTCATATCACTACTTGGAAGCTCTACCGACGACTAA
This sequence comes from Diploptera punctata, assembly GCA_030220185.1. NCBI lineage: Eukaryota > Metazoa > Arthropoda > Insecta > Blattodea > Blaberidae > Diploptera > Diploptera punctata. The sequence goes on along the minus strand of JASPKZ010010614.1, from coordinate 57,592 downwards.
AAACTTCATAGTGGATCAGGCATGTCGCTTCTTCCTGCGCTCAGAAGGACATGAAAATTCGCGTATTGCGAAACCTGGGCCACTACGACATCCAAAAAGACAGACCACAGAAGACCGACGAGCATCCTGCCTCCAATCTGGCACGAGGTCCTGTGTCCAGCATGACATCTTCCCCCGCCGAGAAAGAAGACTCAACCGAACAGGAAAAAGTGAAAAGTCATAAGTGAAAAGTACCAAAAACACAAAACCGAAAATCACATAAACACTTGTGTTAGAGTTAATTTAAATTCAGTGCTAAATTTAGAAATTCACTCCCGCCGAGAAAGAAGACTCCGCAGAACAGTGGGTAATAAACTACCCAAAAAGGTTTCCAGAACCGCTGCTGCCTTCGGCAGCAGCCGTATCTGCTAACTCATAGATAGATAGATTCGTGGTGTACGGCTTCGATTGGATTCCAGGGATTCGATGGCCACCAGTGGAAGAAGGAGCTCCTGATCGTCTAGAAGCACTCCAGCCTACCGGCAAGCGAAGCCTCATCGGACGGCATCCGGGATCGACTCCCTCGCACTCAATCGTGATAAGCGACAGCGTACAGCGCAACCAAGCGGCAGCGTCAGCGTAGTCAGGCGGCATAACAAAGCTGTCTCGACTGAATTTTTTTCAGCGAGGTTCTATAACCTACCTATCGAACCTGATAGTACCCATACCTCAAAAGGCAATAGGCCTTATCCTGTCAGCCCCTAGCTCGGCCCCTATCCCAGGGTCTTTGTCAGGGAAACTCCAACCTGTGATACCATTTCCCTACCCTCAACTAAGAACCCTCAGACCATGGGAAAGCCCAAGAAGAAGAGAACGAGCCACAACGTCGCTCCCGCTCCTCCAATTGCGCATCGGACGCGTAACAAATCTTACGCGGAGAAAAAACCATCATCTCCAACACCTGCAGTACCGACTGCCGGTAAAAACCAGTCCCTTTTAACAGTCATCCTACCTCCGGAGGCCTCACCGTCCATCGATGTCGGGGCCACGGGAGGTCCTAAGACCCAGGACTCGCACCCTAACGAATCGAAACCCCCTCCACTGTTGATACGTCGGGAATTTACCGTCGAGTTAGCAGCTGCGAACAGGGTTTTCGCCCAAAACGAGCCGCACGCATTCATTTGCGAACCAACGCCGCTCGGAACTAGGGTTTTTGGCTGATTCATTGTCGGCCCTACTACAAATACCGTCAGCTGCTGCTGCAGCGTCAAATTCCCTGCTGCGAAGGGAATAAGAAATCGCGAGCTACAGCGCGTAAATTTGTAGTCAAAGGAATCGACTCACGCGTGGATCCAACCGAGATAAGGGACGACCTCAAAGGTCATGGTCTCGAGGTCTTTCAGGTGGTCAACGTGACTTCTGGGAAGACCAAGAGGCCGCGGCCAATCTTCATCGCAGTCCTGGCGGAAGGCTCCAACGCCCAGGAGATCCTCAAAATGAATCGCCTCTGCCACTATAAAGTTAAAGTGGAGGCGTATTTTTGATCCTAAAACAGTATTTTAATTCCATTCATAAGGAATATTATACTCACTTACCAAGAAGGAACTTCCATTAAAGGTAGTACTAAAACGACTGCCTTCAAACACTTCTATTGACGAAATCGAGCAGGAGATCATGTCCTTGGGATTTCCTTTAAAAAGTATCAGACAAATTGTCACCAAGAAAGATAATGTAGAGAAACCTCTCCCAATATTCATTCTAGAACTTGAGCGGACAGCTGAGGCTCTCAAAATTTACGACTTGAAGCGGCTCGTTTTCTGTGTTTTATCAGTTGAAGTATTTTTATACAAGAAAACTTCATATGATTTAAAAACTGTTTTTGCAATTAACATGCATGACTCTGTTTCACCAAGTGAATGCTAGCACAATGTGGCAACATCGCACTGGGAATTCCCGATAATACGACACACATGGCATGTCAAAGTCAAACTAATGCGAGAACCTTTCGAGTTCAAGGGCTTTCACACACATTTTCTAACACATAAGAACCGCGCAAATGTTTTAAATTCCACTCAGTAACAAACATATTGAAGAATCGCATAATGAGGAATTATTTAAATGCCATTAATAAAAATATAATTAATATAATTAACGTAATTACTTTACAAGACAATGTCGTTAATACCTTTTTGTTAGTTTTGTAGCGATAACATAGAATCCCAGAGGAAATTTGGTTCCATCAATTATCGTATTGTGTACAATAATTTCTTTATGTTTTATGTGACCGACTGTAGCTATATATTAATAATTATAGGGCGCATTTTAATTATTTAGAATATTATAATACAATTATTAGTATTTATATTTATGATCAGGATGGACCGAAATATGGGTATAACAAAAGAGTCGGTGAAACAAAACAAATTTATACAGTGAAATCGTAAAACAAAATTTCGTTTAATGTTGCATGTGTTTTCAGGTTTCGGAATATATCATGTTCTACTATTAATTTAGATCAAAATAATCCATATTTCAAACATTTACTTCTATAATCGGAAAATTTCATTTGCAAAAAAATATCTGATCGAAAAAATTACTCCTGCGCCAATTTCAAAATGTTCATACCGGTATGACATTTTCATTAATCACTCTACATTTAAATCCTTCCGCTGACTGCCTTTTAGCTCAAATTGTCACAGAAGGAGGGCCAATAATTATTTTATGAAACAGCTGAGCCGAACAGTCTACCAGATTACCGAAACCATGTTTATGTGAATACACAGCGGAGTCCAGCAAGCAACTGACAGCGTTATGCGTATTAGCAATATAAGTGAGGGTGAAAAAGCCAGTCAGTCAGTCACGGGACTCAAGCGGGAAAAATAATGACTTTACAAGAACATGTCATCTATTCGTTTTTGTTAGTTGTGTACCGATAACGTAGAATCCAAGAGGAAATTTTAATCCATAAATTATTATGTTGTGTACAGTAATTTTTATCCGTTTTCTGTGACTGACTGACCATAACTTGCAGTTAACAGCTATAGGACACATTTAAGGTATATAGAATATTAGAATCCAATTAATATTGTTTAATGTACGACCAAGGAGGACCAAAGTATGGTTTAACAAAAGATTTTGTGAAATAAAACGAATACATACGACCTAATCATTAAACAAGGAATTGGTAAAATGTTGCGTATTTTTTAGGTTTGGAATATGACAAGTTCTACCGCTATTATTAGATTAAAATAATGCACATTTGAAACATTTTTCTTATAGAATTATAAAATTTGATATTTACAGATACATATTACATCAACAAAATTATTCCTGCATCAGTTTCAAAATGTTAACCTCGGTATGACATTTTCGTGGAATCGCTCTTTAATAGCATATACTGAGTTTCGTTGTGAAACAGACATTTGTGACCGCTAGAGCGACTCTTTAATAGTAATAACAATAAAAAGTATTACTAAACGAATAGTTATCTACTATTACTATATTACTAAATTAACAGTCGTAATATTGTTTTATGTAGACAAATATCATTTGGAAGTAATATTGCATGGACGTTTGTCATATAGGACAAACATTGAATTATTTTCTTGCGTCAAACGCTCTAATTTCTTCAAAAATTGATAATAAATAAATAATCTTCTTGCTACCTATATCACTATAGACCTGCTTAAATCTGCACTATATATAGAACTCTTTATTACGTTATTTGAAAGGTAATAATTAGAAAAACACTAAATAAAGTAAGCTATGACGTCGCAATTCAACAATAGCATCGCGGTCACGTGATTACGGCATGAATAATAATTCAAAATTTGTTTTTCCAAAAAGTAATTTAAATTTCGTTTTCTTTTACTTCAGGAAAATCGGGATTCTAAAAACAAAATATTATTTTTACAACATAAATGAATAAGGGAAAGCGATAAATAAGGCTGTAAATTAAGAAGATTGTGTGAAAATTTCTCTAAAATACGAGGTATTTTGTTGCGTTTAGTGGGTAAAACAGTATATTACGATGCGAAGATGGGAAGTGGATTTTACAGAAGGGAGGGAAAATTTAAAACCCAGCGATGGTGTGGTTTTTAATTTCCAAGATTCTGTAAATCATTTCAGTTTGTGCGATGCACATTATTTTTTGCGCGATGGTGTTTCTAAAATAATAAATATGGCTAATAGCAAAATAATAACATCTTTGTTGGAAATATTTGCGTTCATTATAAAGAACTGACTGATGTTAACAGTGTGGCAATGTTTATTAGTTGACACTAACAGCGGGTCGTGACACCAGTCAGTCATAAAATGGCGGCATGTACGTATTTATTGTTTTATATTTTTGCAAATAGAGTTAAGTTCATTTCAAATGCAGTGATTTGTTTGGTACAATGTAAATTAACATTATTTTTTTATATATTTTTGTATATACATTGTATATAGAATACATAGAGGGAGTGGTTGTACTTCCCACACGCGTTTGTGTAATATGTACTATTAGAGTATAGGTATTTAGGTTGGCAACACCGAAAAGTAGGACGTTGGAGTTTCAATCATGGTCGCCAATGCTGTAGGTACGAGAAAACGTACTATCGCGCATATTTTTTTCAATGCCACCACGTTGTAATTTTTGACATTTTGGTATTCTATCCCGGCACGGCGTTATTGTAACACGCTTCTGAGGTTGGGGCGCCTAGAAGTTGGAGTTACGCTGCCACGATGATATATAATAGGTAATGATGCGCCAGAAGACGTCTTGATGCATTGGAATATATGACGTGGTGATGTGTTACACTTTGGAATGTCTTCTTGACGTATGTTACTTTAAGGTGTCCTCTTTTAAGTCTTGCTATAGGTGTTGCACTCTCAATGACTAATGTTTTTTCTATCGCCCAATTCTTGGCCTATCTACTGGCTTCCTTCGTTTTTCCTACAGTAAGTTGCAGTGTTTCTCTTTCACTGTAAAAACCTGCCACATGTCCTGCCTGTCAGAGTCTACAATACTTAACTATTGTTATTACATCTGGTTTCCTATCAATACCATGAAATTCACTGTTACGTAGACCCTACATATTCACCTGTATGTAAATCTCTCTTTGTTGCAAACATCTTCCTAAGCACTTTATTCTCAAATAAACACAATAAATTGTTTCTTCTATCTTAAAATGAGAGACCAATTACGCACCCATTTAATATAACTGGAAGAACCGCCGGTTTATACCTTATTAATAAAATATGTTTTGAGAAAATTCGGGATGAAAACAGTCTCCATCATGCATGGTGTGTAGTATGTACTTCCATAGTATAAATTATTTATGTCTGTTATCATCGTTCCAAGGTATTTTAATTTATCAGAATGTTGTAAGGAAAATAAACCGGTCATATAGGGCTGACAACCAGCTTACATCTCGTGCCGGTGGAATACTCAATTACCTCTGACATTATTTAGTTTTTTCTTTTTCGTTTCTTGAACTTTTTCTTAATATCATCACCTTTATCTTCATCTTCTTTTCGTGTCATAGTTCTGAAAGTACTTTTACGATCTACATCTATTTTTTTCTACCATCTCTAAGTGGAAAACCCAAACATCTTTTACCACTAGATCAGTACATTACAAAATTATCTTAGGAATCTTGTTACTGGGTTTGCGGTCCACATATTCATGCCAGTTGATTTGATACTGATGAATGAAATCAACACTCAATACGTTTTTCTTGATATATGAGTTCATATTCAAACGCAGATCCTGATGGACAGAGTTTAATTCTCTTTAGAGAAAAAAAAACAGATGTAGAAGTTACGGAACCTACCCGCGGGCCATCTGGAACACTGACTACCAGGCCACGTTACGTATCAACTTCATGCAATGATTTTTCAAATATTTTCATAAAATTATATATTTTGTTCATTGCCAATATTAACTCGATTGCTGTTTTTAACTTCATTTTTAACAGGTAACCACCTGTTATTCAGTTTTACAAATAACTACAATAATCGATTTTACCATGGTAACACACGTTCATGCGATTGCGAAGTTGGATTTATTGTTTGTGTCTACAGTTTATGCTCTCACACGTCTGTCTGCTTTCATTAGACACATATTACAAGATACTAAGCTACAAATTTACCAAGTTTATTCTATTCAAGCCAGACTCTATATTCCATTAGAAATTAAGTCAACATTATCACGTACGCAAATCAATCATATCTAAATGTATAAAAAGTCGGGTGCGGGTAGGCGAACAGTTTTCAGATACTTTTGAAATTCACTATTCTATTTTCTACTAGAGCATGTCATCAAATCTTTATAGGATAAAGAAGGTGTACTGCCCAATTATATTAATAAGCTGTTAGTTTATGCTGATGATGTGGTATTATTAGGCGATAGAGAGGAGATACTACGGGCTAACATGCAAATTCTATTTAGTAACACTAATAAATTGGAACTGGCAGTAAACATCAATAAAACTAAATATATGGCCACACTTAGAAATATATTATATAATGGTAAAGGCAAGATATTGAGAAATCAGGGAAATTTTGAAGAAGTGGCTGAACTCAAATACCTAGGGAAAATTACAAGTAAGAATTAAGTGCAGAAAGAAATTAAACACAGGCTCCATTCTGGAAATGCGTGCTGCTATGGATTACATGGATTCCTGTAAAAAATGGAAAATATGTATTTATGTTATATTATATGGATTCGAAACAATAACTTTAACTTTAATGGGACAGAAAAGATTACGAGAATTTGAAAATAAAATTTCCTAGAATTTATTTTTTTGACAACAAAAACAGAAGAACAGGCAGATGCACCAAGAAAACTATTATGAGGATCTTTATGGAAAACCATAAATAAATCTTAAATTTCATATACTGAGGTGGGTCGACATGTAGTCTCTCCCATTCACCATGCCTCTGTTTGGTCAACAAATTTTCTTATGCACTTTATTCTCAAATATCAATATTTTCTCATGTTTTAAACTAAGAAATCTGTTTTGAATCCTTTTAAGATATAACTTGAAGAATCGCCATTTTATACAATATTAATTTAACGCTTCTGAGTCTCCGTCGTGTGTATTATATCTCCGTTTCCAGAACTGATCCTATGCATAATTTATTTCTGTGTGCTACTCTTGCAAGTTATTTGAATTCCGACAATTCATCAAAATGTTCATACTTTTCTGTTGATATTTTGCATATATAGGAGGCAGGAAATATACAACTACCACAAAAAACAGTGAACATGTACTTATCAGTTATAAACGTATTAAGAAACATAATGCGAAATTGAACACAATAGCACACGAAAGTCGATCAAATAATGCCAGCACTGTGAGTGTGTAAAATAAATTATATAAGGAAGGAAAACTGTGTGGTAAGAATATTGCAGCCTGGATGGATGCTATAAAATGGGCGATTTCATTACGTAATACATACTTGAAACTTTATTGAAACCGCATACTAACAACAGTGACACTTATGTCAAGGACTCAATGCACTTCTTAGAAAAACTAAAAGAGGTAACATTGCAACCGGAAAATATAATAGTGAGTTTCGACGTGGTCTCACTATCCACCAAAGCTCCAACAAATGAGACTATTCACCTCATTGCTGCCAAGTTTCCTCAACACATCACAAAACTTTCCGAAAACTGCTTAACCACCAGCTATTTTCTATTCAACAACGACTTCTACGAGCAAACAGATGGAGTAGCTATGGGTAGTCCCTTGAGCGCAGTAGTTGCCAATTCTTCATGGAAAACTTTGAGCAAACACGCTTAGATACGACACCTATCAAACCCAAGATATGGCTTCGCTATGTAGACGACACCTTTGTAATCTGGAACCACGGAGGAGAGAAATTAGACGAATTTCTGTCACACATCAACAACATAAACTCCAGTATACAATTACCATAGGAAAAGAAACAGAAAACAGCATAGCATTCCTAGACATCCTGATCAAAAGAGACGAAGACAACAACATTTATCACACTATCTAAAGAAAACCTACTCACACTGACAGGTATCTTCATAAAACCTCGAATCATCACCCTAAACAAAAATTTGGTATCATCAAATCATTGACAGATCGAGCCAAAGAACTTTGTCATCCGGATTTATTAAAAACGGAACTTCAACACCTCCAGACGGTATTCACAACCAATGGATACACCAGGAAAGAAATCAACCGATCCAATCACCCCAGACGATACAACAGCAGCAAGGAATCAGAGGGAAAACTTCAACCAGGGCATGTTTACCGTTCATCAAGAATGTAACGGACCGCATTGGAAAACTACTAAAGAAAGAAGACAAAGACAGTATACAGGCCTACCAAGAAAATCAAGAACCTTCTCAGACCTATAAAGGTTCAAATCCATCCTCATCAGACAGCAGGCATATCCAGGATAGCATGCAGTTGTGGAAAAGTGTTTGTATAGGCACCACTAAACGCAGCAGTAGCAGAACACTATTTACGTGATGGCCACAGAGTAGAATACCAGAATACAGACATATTATCTAACTACACACACTATTTTACCCGTCTACAAAGAGAAGCCATCGAAAGATTCAAACATAAAAACAGTTTGAATAGAAAAGAAGAATCATTAAAAGTCAACAAAGTATGGATACCGGTTCTAAAAAACCGCAAAATGTAAACCTCTACAAGTACAGTCGACTAGACTATCAAACAGCAATCTCAGTGGAACAATTGAAGTCCCTACCGCTGACGAATCAGAAGGCAGATATAACATACTTCGACTAGACCATCAAACATTCATGATCACATCATCATTCAACATTGAGCAAGCTAACATTCAACGTCTCTTCTGGTGGCAAAAAAGCAATAAGCGGAATCTTATCATATCTATTGTGATTGCCCTAGTGCTACGGCTCCCAGCTGAAGTCTGTGGATCGGAAAATAGTGTTTCTGGTGCTGAGTGATAGTGGAAAAGTGATTTGTTTCGTTTCTTTGGGTGTTGCAAAAAATCAATAAAAGGAGAGGCCCGACAACCAATCGCAAGTGTGCGTGGTGCTTGCACCATTCACACAGGGCCACGCCCTGAATAAAATACAGTTCTTTCTAGTGTCTATCAGTGTAGGTTCAGTCTCATAACAAAAAGCAACTCTAAACTGTGAGTGTTTTTTGAATAAAGTTCAGTTCTATTTTGTTAGTGTTTTCTAAATTTTTGTGTTAGTGAGAATTGGTAAGTACCACAAAATTATGGCGCAATCTAATCATAAAAGTGTTAAGGTAGGTGTGGAAGCTGCAGACCCTAATACGCTAGGAATCTGGGATGAAATTGTTATTAAATTCGAGAAATTCATTGAACAGCAGAAATTGAAAGCTGATTCAAAACCAGCTCAAATAGCAGACATGATCAGAGGAACTTTCCTTTTCATTATGGGATATTTGCAGACCTATAAAGATTTCGAGCGTACAGAATATGCACATGAACTCACTTGCCAATACATTCGTTCAATAAATGAAATTTACAAAACAACTGATGTCTTGATCAGCTACTTAAAAAAGCATTGCTAGTCGAGCTAAAGAGACTGGCAATGGAAATACAAACATCTGCTTTCTTCGAAAATAGCAGATGATGAAGCTACATCCCCAAAATTAATATCAAAAGACAAAAACTTGGAGAAACTAAAGAAAGACCATCACAACGTTATTGATCAAAACGATCAGAAAGAAAGAAACCATTGGCAAGTGAGTCACATGTAGAGATGGCATCAGTAGTGACCACACAGAACAGATTTGTACTACTCGCAGATGAGATGGATACTGCTGAGCCATCTAATTTCCCTGCAGCTTCCACATCCAAGGAAACTGGTACATCCCAAAAAGAGGGAAAATTACCTGCGACTACGGCACAGCGCAGACCTTCTTCAAAAAATGTCAATCGTAAAAAGTAAATGCTACCGGAAATACATCTGAAAGAAACCTAAATGATGCAAGTGCACCTAAAGAATCTAGGCCATCACCTATCACTGTAATAGGGCATATTGGTCTATTAAAAATGAACGCTGAAATCAGATCTAAACTGACAGGAGACTTAAAAGTTGTAAATACAACAGATGGTCTGCGCTACTATGCCTCGAAAGTGGCAGACTTTGAAATGCTGAAAGATTTATTTAAAGCAGCAAACAAACAATATTATACATTCAGAATGAAAAAGATCTGCCACTTAGGGTAGTGTTGAGGAGGCTTCCAGCAGTCACTCCCATTGAAGAAATAGAAAATTAAATTAAGAATCTGGAATATCCACTAAAATCTATAAAACAAATAACCAAAAAAGATGATGAACAAGAAATACCGTTACCACTTTGTACTCTTGAACTTGAAAATAGTGACTCTGGAAGAGAAATTTACAATTTAAACCGCCTCCTCTACACTGTAGTCCAGGTTTTTCCATATCGACCCAGGGCTGGGCTAAAGCAGTGCTTTAGGTGCCAGCACTTCAACCATACTTTTGCGGAATGCTACCGAAACCCACGGTGTGTATTTTGTGCTGGCACACACAGTCACAAGGATTGCCCAGTCAAAGAAGCTGCTGCTCTGGCTGATCGATCTTTGTAAAATGTGCAAACTGTAGCGATGAACACCCCGCCTTCTTCCGAGGCTACGAGGTCTATAAAACTGCACAGGAAGCCTACTTAAAAACCAAAAAACCTATACTTACTACAAATATACCTAACCCTAGAAGCTTCCAATTTAAAACCAATCAAACCAAATATATCATTCAGGCCAAATCGTAGCATCTGACACTGCTACAAAAACAAGTATAACAAGCACTGCTCAAGCCCGACTTGGAATGATAGTTTAAGATTTATTTTCTTAGGCTTATCTAGAATTAGATTAGTTTTTTTAAGTATTTATTTTATTATGAATGAAATGGACAACAACTGCTCCGGGAAGTTAAAGCCGCTTTAGCTAGCTTTTAATCTCCTATGGAGCGTATGATGTTCATGGCCCAGCTGGCAATTTTATGTTTCGGAGATGGCTAGATTCACCCACGGAAGCTATCTCAATGTCATGGCATTTAATGCCAATGGTGTAGCTCGTCAAATAAAGGAGCTAATTACATTTATACAAAAAAGCGATATAGACATTCTTCTATTAAATGAAACACAATTAAAGCAGCGCGACCGTTTCCAAATTCCGAATTATTACACACATAGAAATGACCGAATGGGCGGTCCCCTTGGTGGCACAGCTATTTGTATAAAGCGTACCCTTGGCCATAGAGTGACCACTATTCCAAGGCTCCAATTTGTGGAAGCCACAGGCATTCGTCTACCTATTTCCAATCGCGAAAATATTTTTATAGCATCAATCTATAAGTCTCACACCAGACTCTTAACGAGACACGACCTCAATATTCTCACATCTGTCTCCCCTAACTATTTGTTAGAGGGAGACTTTAATGCAAAACATCTTTATTGGTATTGCCGTGTCCAAAATGCAGCTGGTGTAACATTACAAAGATATTGTCAGCATCTAAACATAGAAATCTCTGCACCAAAGGTACACACATTCTTCATGAACACACCTTATGGCATTCGATCTGATATTCTGGACATAGCGCTATCGAAGAAAGTCCCCATCTCTCCATACGTCACTACAGTTACAGATGCATTAAATTCTGATCACATACCAATACTTTTTAAATTCTCACCTACATTTTTATTGTCCTCCCCATTTAACTTACGTGAACACACAGACTGGCAGACTTACTCAACACTGCTTATCCAATGGGTTAAGCCAACAGTCTGTCGAGTCTACAGGACAAATAGAACACAGTGTCCTTGATTTACAGGCTTCAATTAAAACGGCCATAAGACTTTCAACAACACGAACAAAAAACACTGCACAAACAAAATATACAGATCCCACACTTCAAACTTATTTAACTTTTAAAAGGCAGTACCTCAAATGGTACCGCGATTTTGGAAGCCCCCAACTCAAACAATTATACAATCATTATGCTCATCTGGTGAAAACCCGTCTGCAAACATTAAGAAATGCTAACTGGGAAAAATCCCTTCAGCAATACACGGAACGTAAAACCCCACCTTGGGACATTCTAAAGCGAATGCGAAGGAGTAGAGCTCCTCCTTCGGCTATTCATTATGACTGGAATTGGGCATATTTTCCTAGGGAGAAAGCCCAAGTCCTTGCTGAAAATCTTGCATACAGATTTATACCACATGAGCTCACCACACCAGCTCATGACAATGAGGTGCACAATACAGTAAGTACGTTTTCTTGAGCGTCCTATCCCGCATCATCTTCCTGACATACGGCTTTCAGAATTGAAAGCCGTTATCCATTCTCTCACTAACCTAAGTGCCCCCGGTCACGACCGGATACCAAACCTGGCGGTAAAACACTTACCGCCAAAAGCCTTAATCCTACTACTCCATATAGTTAAGCTTTGTTTCCGATTCCATTACTTACCTGAGGTATGGAAGAGGGCCAAAGTGATAGCTATCCCCAAGCCTGGGTAAGATCCTACCGTACCAGACAATCTAAGACAAATCAGTCTGCTGCCTGTACTGGGCAAAATATTGTAAAATTATTTTTTTGGCACGACTAAAATAATGAAGTCTCAATGAAAGATCTTATACCTAATCATCAATTTGGATTTATAAAATCACATAGTACTACTCCGCTCCAGCTAGCTCGACTGGTTTCATCAGATTGTCACGGGCTTCAATGCCAAGAAATGTACTTTGGCAATATTCCTTGATATTGAGAAAGCTTTTGATACGACTTGGATAAATGTCCTTATCTATAAATTAATCAAATTTAATATTTCGGCGGATTTAACCCGTCGGCGTGGAGCAACGTGACATGTACGCAGGTTGAATTCTTCACTAAATGCGGGACGACATGACATGTACGCTAGCTACACGCACAGCTTCAAACTGTTATATATCTTTGTGTTTACATACTAACTATTTACCGTTTATATAAATTTTATGTAGAGACTTCAAAGTTTATATTAGTGCATATATTAATCGATGATGGCCCTGTGTTACAAGTTAAAATAATTTTATATTTGCATTTATTCTTGCGGCCTCTGACATTTTTCTTATATTTATAAGTTTATAAAGGATTTCTTAGAAAAATAAATTCGCTTTTTTTTGTAGATTAGCTTATCTATCAAAGTGAGTCTATTTTGAAATCTCTTCATTTTTAATAATAATGTCGCAAAATGCATTACATATAAAGGCCCAACAAAGTTATTTCCGATTTACGCTATAGAAAAGGCGACAACAGTAAGTATTATATATATATATATATTATATATATATTTCAATTGACGATATCCTTACATTATGGAAACATAGTTAGTCTACTATTTACTCAGTATCTAAAAGATAAAGTGGTGCACTTAGGAACTCCTTGAGATATTAGGAGGTTAAGGCTCCCACGTTTTCTAGACTATCGGTACTTGATGTAAACCGGGTACTTATCTCTCTGTCTGACGGCTCATAACAAGGATCTGGTACTCATTTCAGTTAGAGGCCGAGTCAAGCCCGGAGTCACAGTGCCTCCTGAAGATTTGGTTCAGTTTGAAAATTCTGGTCCATCGGGACTCGAACCCTAATCTTCCAGCATGTAGCATGTTGATCTTTCATGTACACGCCTCCGGTGAAACTATTATAGTCATATATCATCAACTGGTTTCAACTTGGAAACCAGAAGAAAGACATTGAAATTTAGGGTTGATAAAGGTCTTTTAGCACAACATGTCTCATGTGTAGAAAGACAATTTTTTGAAGGCACACGACCTAAAATAATATTTCCAAAGTGTTAGAAAGACACATTTGGAGAAGGCTGCCCCTCCCCTACAAGAAAGAAGGTCAACCCATAGAAGCAATGTGTTTGTAATAAACATGAACGAAGTAAACGCAAGGGGGAAAAATACTCTTATTGTTGGTGCCCGAGTGTCAAACTGCTGGTTTACGCTTTGAAGATTTATCACACCAATTTTTGAAGTTAATTCTTTTTTTTAAGACCCTTCTCTTTGTGTAAATATTTCGTTGTGTTGTTAGGTAGAGACGGTTCTCTGAATTCTTCAAAGAATTCCTAGTGCAATTCACTGTGATACTTATGTAAAAAACTTACAAAGAGGACCTACTTCAACTGTGGCACAACAGCCATAAATAAGTCTGCACATGCAGAGATGTTACGTGAGAACCATAACAAATTTAATTAATTAAATATTATATTAAGGGTTCACCACAAACTAATTGCAAAAACATTTAAATTACTCAAGATATTTCCATTTAAATGCGTTATTGGAATACTTCCACATTGCCGTATTGCAGCCATTTAACTCCACCCGCTCTGTAGGGTTAATTAAACTTATTGCAAAATACCTCAGTAACCGACAGTTTTATGTGTCGTTTAATAGGTATAATTCTGATTGCAAGCCTCTGCGGGCTGGAGTCCCATAGGGTGCAGTCCTCTCACCTCTCCTTTACACATTATATGTGTCTGACTTTCCATCCTTACCTAATTTCCATATAGCTTCCTTCACTGATGATACATGTTTGCATTATCAGGCCTCTTTCCGTGGTATACTTAAACGTATCCACATTATCCAAAATGCCCTCAATAACATCCATACCTGGCTACATCTGTGGAACATTCAATCAAATGCAAATAAGACGCAAGTTGTCTTATTTAAGAAAACCCACAGACATACTCCCCCGTGGGCATTGGATGAATGACAGTGAATCAGTGTAGTCACGGCATCCTAGATTCATCGTGTACGTAAACTTTCCTGTTAACGGCAACGTCAGCTCTTGTTACCGGGTAGTAGGGATCACCGACGAGCCAACGCCAACTGGTGGGCAACCTGTGGCCTCCCTTGGCGTCTTGAGCGCTACTGCTCGGGCTTTTGCCTCCTTCTACTACTAGTTGCAGATTGAAATTTTTTCTTCTGATTTCTGGCTGAAAAAAGTGAATTGGTGATTGGTGTTGTGCAGCATGTCGCTTTTTTCCGGGTGGGGCCTGGCGGCCACACCCACTAAAAAATATTCAGTGTTTTTCAGTGAAATTTTTCAGTGTTGTGTTTATACAATTGGTGTTTAGTTCCTGCAAGGCAACTCTTTTAACTGTGAGTGCGTTGTTAAACCTAGTCTACTGGCTTATTGTGTTCAGTTTATTTCAGTTCAGTTCAGCATAGTGCTAGTAGAGTAAAAGTGAATCAGTGCTGGACAGTCTTATCATGGCTGCAGCATTAAAAAGCGTGAGTACCGAGCAGGTTATGGACCTCGAGTATGAGGAGCCCTCGGCCTACGAACTTTGGGATACTGCGCTCAAAAAATTTGAGAAATATGTAGTAGACCAAAATTATTCACCTGATCGAAATACATACAGGTAGCTAGCGAGGTGCGTGGTGCCATCGTTATAGTTATCAATTACATAAGCACGTTCTCAAAGTTCGGTAGGTCCGAACTCGCTCGTGATGTGACCTATGAATGCCTAAAAAGGTTAAATGAAATAACCACCAATATGAAATCTAATCAAGATTATTTTGAAAAAATGCTTCATGAATTGAAAACAATACTCATGGAAATTCCTGTATCCTGCTTTTTCTCAGGTGCAGACGAAATTCCTACTAAAGAATATTTGCCAGAATCAAAAAAGATCAAAATACAAGAAAAGAAAGACCATCACAAAAAGTTCAAATATAAACAGGAATACTAGTTCCAAAAAGAGAAACCATCCCCAAATAAGGCAACTACGGTCACATCACAACACAAGTGAGGTGTCGACTGTGCCCGTACAAAATAAATTCTCAATCTTATCTGATCTATCAGAAGAAATGGACACTGTCGACCCTCAGGCTCTTCAGGCTGGACCATCACGGGACACGCAGACTCCAGCAGCTACCAAGCGTGGTGACCAACCGTCCAGGGAGGCCTAAGTAATGCCACAGTCGAAAAGGGAACCACGCCCACCGCCAATAACGGTGATTGGGCATGGTGCCCTTTTCAAAATGAATAGAGAATTAAAGGGAAAATTTGAAAAGGATGTAAAAGTAGTTAAAAACCCAGGTCGGTTTGCGTTACTACGCTACCTCGGAGGCAGACTTTCATCTACTCAAAGAGTATTTCAAAAATACAAAGAAAGAATTTTATACTTTCCAATTGAAAAAAGATCTGCCTCTGAGGGCTGTACTAAAGAGGCTCCCCTCCAGCATCACTGCTGATGAAGTCAAGGAAGAACTAAAAGAGCTAGAATATCCTATAATATCTGTTAAACAAATCACGAAAAAAGGAGAGGTTTATACTCCCTTACCGTTGTACATCCTTGAACTTCAGAACAATGATGCGGGTAGGGAAATATATAACTTAAACCGCCTCTGTTTGACAGTGGTAGCTGTTGAACCATACAGGCCTAGAGCTGGCATGAAGCAGTGCTTCCGATGCCAGAAGTTTAACCATACTTTCATGGGGTGTTCTTTAACCCCATCTTGTGTCATTTGTGCAGGCACCCATAGTCATCGTGAGTGTCCGGTGAGAACTGCGGCACTCACGGATAAAAGCCTGCTAAAGTGCGCAAACTGTGGGGAAGAGGGACATCCCGCTTCCTACCGAGGATGTACAGCCTATAAGAAAGCACAAGAGCTTTATGAAAAAAGAAAACCTAACCAAAGTCCAACAACCCCGGTATCTCAACCTAGAACATTCACATCAAAACCTATAAATTCTACAGTCTCCTACAGTTCCATGGTTAACTTTGGCATCACAGTTAAACCAACTACAGGCACTGCCCCACGTCAGTCAAGGCCTGTGTCTGCTCTACCTATGACAGGTCAGGGACAGAAACTTTTCCACGACATTCAGCCTCTGCTGAGTGGTCTGACGACACACCCATGGAAAGGTTTGTGTTCCTGACTAATCTGGTGAACTCATGTTTCGGAGATGGCTAGGCACCCTTCACAAAGCTATCTCAATGTCATGGCATTTAATGCCAATGGTTTATCCGACCAGATTCATGAGTTAATTACTTTTATACAAACAAGAGATATAGACATTCTTCTTTTGAACGAAACGCACTTAAAACCAAGAATGAAATTCCAAATTCCGCAGTACTACACGTATAGGAATGACCGTCTTGATGTTCCCCTTGGAGGCACTGCCATCTGTATCAAAAAGTCCATTGGCCATAGGGTAGCCCCAATCCCGGGACTTCAATTTATTGAAGCCACGGGCATCTTCCTACCGATCACAGACCGCGAAACATTATTCATAGCAGCAATCTATAAATCTCCTCGAAGACTTCTGACAAGGCACGACTTAGATATCCTCACTTCTATCTCCCCAAGCTATCTGCTTGCGGGAGATTTTAATTCTAAACATCGTTATTGGAATTGTCGTGTCCAGAATGTCTCTGGTACAATCCTTCAAAACTACTGCCAACTTCATAACATTGAAATCTCTGCTCCAAGGGAACACACACTGTTCTTCCAACACGCCTACGGTCTCACGTCCGATATTTTGGACATTGTTCTATCGAAGAATGTCCCTATTTCACCACACATCACTACTGTTACAGACGCACTTGACTCTGATCACACGCCAATACTTTTTAAAATTTCATCCACATTTTTATTGTCCTCCCCCACTTAAGTTACAACATCATTGCACAGACTGGCAGAGTTACACTAACATGATTAACCAATGGGTTATGCCTACACTCTCTGTCGAGTCTACGGAACAAATAGAACACACTGTCCTTATCTACAGGCCACTATTAAAACGGCCATTACACTTGCTACAACGCGAACAAATACAACTACTACGCGAACAAAATATAACGATCCAGCACTTCAAAATTATTTAAATCTAAAAAGGCAGTACCAAAAATGGTACCGCGATTTCGGAGCTCCCCATCACAAACAGCAATACAATCACTATGCTCATTTGGTCAAAAACCGGCTAAAAGAGCTGAGAAATGCTGATTGGGATTCTTCCCTTCAGCATTTCTCAGACAAAAAGACTCCACCATGGGAGATAATAAAACGCATCAAAAGGAGTCGAGCTCCGCCTCCTCCCTCAGCCATCCAGTCGGACGGAACTTGGGCGTATCTCCCTAGGGAGAAGGCCCGGGTTCTGGCCGACAATTCGCGAACCGGTTTAGACCTCATGAGCTTACAACACCGACTCACGAAGCTGAGGTGCAACATACAATCAGTACTTTTCTAGAGACACCTATTCCTATACTCCATCCTGATGTACAGCTTTGTGAACTCAAAGCTATTGAACATAACCTCCCGTCCCACCGTGCCCCTGGTCATGACCAGATTTCCAATTTGGCCATTAAAACACTTACCCGAAAAAACTTTACTCCTATTCCTACAAATAGTGAACCTTTGCTTTCGTTTCCACTACTTCCCGGAAGTATGGAAGAAAGCAAAGGTAATCGCTATTCCTAAACCTGGTAAAGACCCAACCATACCGGACAAACTTGCGTCCAATCAGTCTGCTACCAGTGCTGGGCAAAATTATGGAGAAAATTATTTTGGCACAATTGAAAATTGCAATTTCTGAGAGGAACCTTATTCCTACTCATCAGTTTGGTTTTAGAAAAGCACATAGCACTCCGCTGCAGCTTGCAAGACTGGTTGACCATGTTGTTACGGGCTTCAACTCTAGGAGAAGTACTGTGGCAATATTTCTTGACATTGAGAAAGCTTTTGATACGACTTGGATAAATGGACTTATTTACAAACTTATCAAATTCAACATTTCGGCTCATTTAATTAAATTGATAGCTAAATACCTCACTAACCGACAATTTTATGTGTCGGTTAATGGGTATAATTCTGACTGCAAGACCCTCTTGGCGGGAGTTCCTCAAGGTGCAGTACTCTCACCTATCCTATATAGCCTTTATGTTTCCGACTTCCCTACCTTTCCTAGCGTAAATATCGCATCCTTTGCTGATGATACGTGTCTGTTTTATCAGACACGTTTTCGTGCCGTACCGTTCCACATTCGTGTGGTCCAAACTGCCCTAAACACGTCCAATCCTATACGCGTCTGTGGAATATAAAATTAAATGCAAATAAAACAAAATTCGTTGTATTTGCAAAAAACCCACAGGCGCACTCCTGCCCGACTCACCTTAGGAACTCTTAGACTCCGTCCAGAGACTTCAGTCAAGTATCTTGGAATCCATCTGGATTCCAAGCTTACGTTCAAAATTCATATTGGAAATCTAAAACATAAAGCAAATGCTGCCATTGCACTTTTATATCCATTTTTCAAGTCGCCTATGCTATCTACCAGGATCAAACTTACTTTATATCAAGTTGCGATCCGCAGCATGTTGCTGTATGGTTGTGAAGCCTGGAGTATCCTAGCTGCTGGACATAAGAAAAAAGTACAAATAATACAAAATAAATGCTTAAAAATAATACTTTCAGCTCCACTACGCACTAGGATCTCAGTACTTCACGACCAAGCTCAGATGCCCTATATTGCCGATACAATTGAAAAAAGGGTTATGCATATGTTTGACCATATAAAAAATCATGAGAATCCAATTGTTCGCAATATAGGGCATGTGCTACAGCGACGTGCTGTACACCGAAACATATTCACCAGAGACCCCGATGATGGTCCCACTTCCATGATATGTGTGCTGGATTCCAGCTAGAGTAGTGTGGCTCACTCCATGCCGCCGGCTTTCGGACTCTCTGCTTGTCCGGCGACTATGGTTTATGATGACCCTGCTCTGGTGAGGGACCATCCTCATATCATCCATACCTGCTACGGTTATTCCGGCTGAACACATAAGCCGCGAGACAGCAAGGGCTAAGGAACTAAACCCCTATTGAATAAACACAATGGTGTTTGGCCGCCAAGGGACCTCAACTGGTTCCCAAAAAGCGGCACACTGGGCAATGCCAGTCATTGCCATTTATCAGTCAGTCAGTCATACTCCCATCCGGCTCACTCTGGGAACTCCAATCCGACTAGAGACTTCAGTCAAGTATCTTGGAATCCATTTGGATTCCAAGCTTCCGTTCAAAATTCACAGTCAGAAACTTCAACATCAAGCAAATGCTGCATTTGCAATTTTATATCCATTTTTCAAGTCGAAAAATCTATCCATTCGGATCAAGCTTACATTATATAAAGCTGTGATCCGCAGAATGTTGCTGTATGGAAGTGAAGCATGGAGTATTCTTGCTGAATGTCATAATAGAAAAGTACAAATTGTACAAAATAAAAGCCTAAAAATTATCTTGTCGGTTCGTTTACGTACGAGAATCATTAGACTTCACGACCTAGCGCGAGCGCGGATGCCCTATATTGCGACTACAACTGATGAAAAAGTCAATGACATGTATCATGTCATAATTGACCATGATAATCAAATTGTTCGCAATATAGGACGAGCGCTACAGCAACGTGCTGTTCACCGTAACATATTTTCTCAGGATATACCAGATCTATGAGATGAGTGCTGGGAAACTGCCCAGGTAGTGTGGCTCACTATAATGTCGCTGGCTTTTGGACTCTCTGCTTGCCCAGCGGCATGATTATTTGATGCCCTGCCTGGGTGGTAGAACACCTCATCTCTAAACAAATTATTCAAATTATTACCACAAATAATTTAACTAAATACTAATACTATATAAATGGAATTGAACTAGTGAGTGAACCCTATAATGATAAACACTAGGGAATTTGGCTGTCAATGGGTCTACATTAGCTCCAGAACAGCACCTTGGCGATGCAAAGTCATTGCCATCACTCAGCAGCAACAGCAGCAGCACCATCAAACAGCAATCTCATTGGAGCAATGGAAGTCTCTAACGCTGACCAATCAGAAGGCAGATACAACTTACGAAAACATCCCGGTGAACGCAAGAATAGGACAGACAGCGCTGGCTGCAGGGAAATCAACCTATCATCATCATTCTGCAATGGTTACTCCAAGAGTTCAGTCGTCTGACAAGTTGCCCTGCTAAGCTCTCTGGGATCCATCGGCTTCTGCCAGTGTTTTCTGCCTACTAGTTATAATAGTGATACTACTAATAAGTGCGTGCGTTATAGGGTTGTGATAGTGTGCCACGGCACATCGGGGTGCGGCTGGGTAGCCAATCCCAAGCGACCTTCACTTCTGTGAAGTGTTGCTGAAACGGTGGTTCGTCAGTGGTTGTTTAGCCATTGTTATACTAACTCTTATAACTGTGAGTAGTGTATTAGGCCAGTGCTACTTGGTGTTTAAGTGTCTAGTGTAGTGTCAAGTGCCGTAAACTAAGTATTGGGATCCAAGCACCATGGCAAGTTCCATGTCAACTTCGAACGCACAGGTGAGTCCTGATACAAATATGGATACAACCGAGGAGCCTAGTACTCTCAAGATTTGGGAAAATACGTATTATAGGTTGCAAGAAATTTTCAGAGGTCCAAATTTTGTAGACCATAAATACAATGACATAAAAAAAGAAATAAAAGAAGTGTTTGTTCTCATAAACAACTACCTTAATACGTAGACAAAATTTGAGCTAACCATACATTGTGTCAAACAAATTCAGATATACAGCCACAGCTGTAATACTAAAGAAGAATACCTGAAAAAATTATTTCTGAAATCAAAACTGTAGCTATGGAATTCCAAACTTCTTGTTTCTTTAGCGCTGCAGATTCCTTACCAGAGCCAACGGTCATACCCACAGCTTAACTAAACCAAAAATCTAAACAAAACGAAAATAGTACGGTTGGCTCAAATGCAATCGCATCTGCAGTACCCGTACAAAATAAATTTGCGGTTCTTGCAAATGATACTGATACTGCAGAGCCGCAGGCTCCTAATAATGGTCCTTCAATATCAATAGGGCTCAATCAGCTACTACAAGTGATCCCTATGAAGTGTCAGATACCAAAAAAGGACCAATGCCACCCCCAATAACTGTGCCTGAAAAAAGTGATTCATTCAGAATCAGTAGAGAAATACAATCTAATTGCAACACACGACCTGAAAGCTGTAAAAACTCCAGAGGGTCTAAGATACTATACAGCTTCAGTGGAAGATTGAAAAATTGTAAAGGAATTTTTCACTAACACAGGAAAGCAATACTTTACACATGTCATAAAGCAAGAACTTCCACTAAAAGCTGTACTAAAGAGACTACCCGCAGAAACCCAAATAGAGGAACTTAATGAAGAACTCCTCAAACTCAACTATCCCATAAATTCAATACGACAGATCTCTCGCAAAGAAAATGAAAAAACAGTAAAGCATCCACTATACATACTGGAACTAGAAAATAATGAAAAAGGGAAAGAGATCTTCAACTTGCAAAAACTAATGTACACTATAGTAGTTGTTGAGCCCTATCGACCTCGATCTGGCCTCAAGCAGTGCTTTAGATGTCAACGTTTCCAACACACCTTCGCAGAGTGCCACCTCACACCGCGATGCGTAATAAGCTCCAAAGAGCACAACCACCAACATAGTCCAAGCAAAACAGCTGCGTTAACAAACAAAAAATTACTAAAGTGTGCAAACTGCGGTGCTGAAGGACAACCTGCGTCTTACAGACAGTGTCCAGCTTACCAAGCTGCACAAAATGTTTTCTGAACAAAACAAAAATAAGTCAACAAAAGACAGAACCTCGAACCTTCCATTCTAAGCCAATTGACATAAATAAAACTTCCAGCCATATTGGTACTCCAAATTTAACAAAGGCAAGACAAAATACAAGTACTGCTGAACACCAGACGAGGTCTACCTATGAAACCACCACCTCAGACAAGGGACAAAAATTTCTCCAGGATCTTCAGAAAATGCATTCTGGCCTGAAATCCCCTATGGAGATGATGATGTACCTGGTCTCCATAGCCCAAATATGCTTCGGCGATAATGGATAGGTTCCGTCGTTGAAGCTATCTCAATATCATGGCATTTAATGCCAATGGTGTTTACCAGACAAGAGCTAATTAATTTATTTACACAAACAAGAGATATTGATATACTTCATCTAAATGAAACGCATTTAAAACCCAATATCCGTTTCAAAATTCCGAATTACAGAATATATCGAAATGACCGCTTAGACACGGTCCCCTTGCGGGCACTGCAATTTGTATTAAGCAGATAATTGGCCATAGAGTAGCCCAAATACACAGGCTTCAGTTTATTGAAGCCACTGGAATTATTCTGCCTATCTCTCTCCGTGAAACAATATTCATAGCATCAATATACATATCACCGGTTCGTCTACTCACGAGACACGACCTAAATATCCTCACATCAGTTCTCCCCTAGTTATTTACTAGCGGGAGACTTTAATGCAAAACATCTTTTCTGGAACTGTCGTGTCTCGAACCCTTCAGGTACATTACTTCTAAATTATTGCCATGAAAACAATGTAGAAATCTCTGCCCCCAGGGAACCAACACATTACAGTCACACAGTTTATGGTATCTACTAGCACACTCGACATAGCCCTATCGAAGAATGTCCCTATCTCGCCACACGTCACTACAGTAATAGACGCACTAATCTCTGAACATACACCTATACTCTTCAAAATATCACCAGCATTTTTATTAAATTCACCTATACATATCCACCAGCATAACATAGATTGGCAGAATTACACTGACATGCTTAACCAGTGGGTTAAGCCTACACTATCTGCTCAGTCTACAGAACAACTTGAACACTCCGTCCTCAACTTACAGGCCACTATTAAAACGGCCATTACACTATCAACAACACGAACAGATCGCATTGCACGACCACAAGAACACGATCCAACACTACAAAATTATTTATTCGTAAAACGACGATACCTCATATGGTATCATAATTTTGGCGCATACCAACACAAACAGTTATACAATCGATAGGCTCATTTGGTACGGAACCGATTACAGGAACTGAAAAACGCTGAATGGGACAAATCTCTTCAGCGTTTTTCAGATGAACAAACTCCCCCTTGGGAGATAATTAAAAGAACTAAGAATAGTCGTACTCCTCCACCACCGTCAGCTATACACTATAATGGAACTTGGGCCTATCAGCCTCAGGTGAAGGCACAAGTCCTCGCGGACAACCTATCGGAACGGTTCCGTCCACATGAGCTTACAACACCACCTCATGAGACTGAGGTGCACCAAACTGTTAGTGAATTTCTTGAAAGACCTATCACTCATAATGTTCCTGACATACGGCTTTCAGAATTGAAAGCCGTAATCCATGATCTTCCGTCCCATCGCTCCCCCGGTCATGACTGGATACCTAATTCGGCGGTAAAACATTTACCGCCGAAAGCCTTAATCCTCCTCCTTTATGTAGTGAAACTCTGTTTTAATTCCATTACTTTCCTGAAGTTTGGAAGAAAGCCAGATTTATCACTATACCCAAACCTGGTAAAGATCCCACCAACCCTGACAATTTACGATCAATCAGTCTTCTACCAGTGCTGAGCAAGATACTGGAGAAACTTATTTTGGCACGACTAAACATTGAATTCTCGACACGAGCATTAATTCCAAATTATCAGTTTGGTTTTAGAAAAGAACATAGCCCTCCGCTGCAGCTTGCTAGACTGATTGATTGGATTGTTACGGGAATCATCTCCAAGAAATTCACTACAGTAATCTTTCTTGACATTGAGAAAGCTTTTGACACTACTTGGATAAATGGATTATTATACAAATTAATCAAATTCAACATTTCGGCTCCATTATTTAAACTTATCGCAAAATACCTAAGTGACCGACAATTTTATGTGTCGGTTAGTGGGTATAACTTAGACTGTAAGCCTCTCTTAGCGGGAGTTCCCCAGGGTGCAGTTCTCTCACCACTTCTGTACACACTCTATGTGTCAGATTTTCCGACGTTCAACCACATTCATACAGCATCCTTTGCAGATGACACTTGTGTGTTTTATCAATCTAGAATCCGTACACTCCATCACCGAATCCGAATACTCCAATCTGCTCTAAACTCCATTTACTCCTGATATCGTCTGTGGAACATTCGGCTAATTGCAAACAAGACTCAAGCTGTCCTGTTTGCACGAACCTACAGACGACCTCCAGTACAACTCACTCTGGGAGCTCAACAACTCCGCTTGGAAGATTCAGTCAAGTATCTTTGAGTCGATGTGGACTCCAGGCTTACGTTCAAAATTCATATTCGGCATATTACTCAAAAAGCAAACGCCGCAATTACTCTTTAATATCAATTTTTCAACTCACCTACCTTATCGACACGGATCAATCTTACGCTATACAAAGTTGTGATCCGCAGCATGTTGTTGTATGGAAGTTAAGCATGGAGCATTCTCGCTGCATGCCATAAGAAGAAAGTGCAAGTCACACAAAACAAAGTACTTAAAATGACATATTCGGCACCCATGTATACGAGAATGGCCAGGTTTCACGACCTAGCACAGATGCCGTATATTGCGACATCAATTGAAAACTATGTAACAGCAATGTTACACAAAATAACTAATCATACAAATCCAATTGTGCGCAATATAGGGCATATGCTACAACAACGTGCTGTTCACCTATACGTATTTCCTATTCCAGACACTTGAAGGACCAACTAATGAGGCAAGTGCTGTACAACATCCGGAGTAGCGTGGCTCATTCTGTGCGACTGGTTTCCGGACTCTCTGCTTGTCCAGTCGCACAGTATACGACGCCCTGCTCTGGTGAGATGACACCTCGCTTCATCATATATTTACCGGCTCACAGCTAGACACTAAAAAACGCCGCTAGCACAGACGGTTAAATGGTTGATCCCCAAACTGATAACCACAAAGGTTTTGGCCATCAGGTAGCCGCAACTGGTTACAAACGTGGCACACTGGGCAATGCTAGAACATTGCCACTTAATAGTAGTAGTAGTAGTAGTAGTAGTAGTAGTATTAGTAGCTGCAGAGAATCCGGTTACAGTGCTACTTGGTTTTCTTGTGTGGAAGCATCTGCCTGTTTTGGACTCTGAGTATTGTTCTGATGTTGAAGTTTGGTACCGGCCTTACTAGAGGCCTTGGCCCAATTACTTGAAGTTCTTGTAGTGAAGGTCTGGTAGTAGTTAAGTGTTTGCTATATAGAGTACTCGCCTCTCAGCATTTTGTGGTAGATTGGTCTTCAATTTATTGATGTTCTGCATAAGCTTTCCGGTCTTAAAGTTTTTCCTTGAAGTTTTCAAATTTGTGGATCTATTTTGTTGAAGATATTTGGGAATTTACAAAGGAAAATGTGGATTGAAGGATTTGAGGGTTCTGAAGGATGGTAGTAAGGAGAATAAGAAGAGATTGGAGTATATTCTCCGGTTTTGGTTCTATGGTAGGCAATGGAGGGAAGTTATCTTCAATGCTTCTTGTTATTCTGGATGTTGTTTCTGGTTTTCTCGGTGTTGAAGGTTGATTTGTTTTTCGTCGTGTTTGTTGCCTCATTTCAGATATTTCTGCAACATGGGGCATTTACGATGGCTTGCTACGTGTTCTTGATGGCAGTTTGAACACTTGGTTGTTGTCTGAGTGCACTCAGATAACATTATGTTTGCCGGAATATCTAACACATTTGTTGCACGAAAGCAGAATTCTGCAATATGGCCGAAACCCTGACACTTGAAACACTGAGTGCCTCCTGATGGTTTTATATATGGTTCCAGTCTAATGCGGATGCTGAATAATTCCTTGAGATCATTTTCTATTTTTCCTTGAGATCTTCAGTTTTTTTAAAAGTGAGGATGTAAACTGAAAGTTCAATCTTCTTCTTTTCACCATTGATATTGACTTGCTTTTCAATACTTCTGACTTCTTTTATCGGCAGTTCCCTATTTTGAATTTCATCGCAAATTTCTGAGATTGTGATGGACTTTGGAAGTCCTTTCATCACTAATTTGAAAATAGGAGGTCTGCCATAGCCATGAGTGTAGAATTGTGTCTCCGTTTTCTTTAATTCCTTGTTGGCCGACTTTGTCGAGGTTCTGATAGTGAGTATCCCTTGGTTGCATTTCATGGATACGTCTTCTTTGTTTCCAGCCGTGATGCTTTCCAGCTTTAGTGGAGTTATGTCTTTCGTGTAGACCACTATGGGAGGTGGAGCTTCTTCCTTGTTGTCGTTGAGATGTTCAAGTAGATTTCTTGTTTCTATCGGTGTTCTATGTTTACTGTAGTTGTGATTTTTCCTGGCAGTGCGACGTGCCGGCGGGTGAACGAATCCATCCCTGTCTTGCATTTCTTCGTTGTTCTTCTTTCAGTGAAGTTCTAGTAGCCAGCTACCCGGACGCCTGTCTGAGCAATGTGTCACTTCCTGCCGTGGGCGGGCCAATAGGAACTGCGGTTTCTGACCCGGCGGCACTCTGGTGAACCTGAGAGCGACAAACAACCAGAATAAGGCCTGAGTGAGTACTCTTAACCTACTTTTTTACCTATTTTACTTGTGAAAAAAGCTTTAGCTCAGTTAAATTAGGACCCTAAAGATGGCAGAGGACGACCGCCCTCCTGGGCGGAGTGCATCTTCACCATCGATCGCAATATCCGAGAATGATGTTACTAACTCTTCAATGTACATTAATAAAGCGGAAAAACTAAACTCAAGCAATTTAGGAAAAAATGTAATTCTAGAATCGAACCTCAAAATTACCAAATCGAACAAATAGATGATCAAGACACCTACATAACATTTAACGATCGCTACTTATTCCAGGAATGTACCAATGATTTAACTATAGATCATTTCGGACCTAAATCCATAATCTCAATACAGGAAAAGCAACAATGCTTCTCTCTTGGGAGAGTAGGGAAGTTAGGACGGAGGAAGAAGAAGCGGATCCTGATCCAGATAATTCTTTCAATCAAGTTTGTTCTAAAAATAATAAGCGGACTAAAACTAATGAAATTGATCAAAACCCAGTTAAAACAGCTAATAATAATAACGAAAGTAACAATAATACAGAAGTCCCACAGTCCAATGATGCTGCAGCACTTCCTAAATATACTCTAAAAATAACAAACCATACCATAGGCCTCGGCAGCCCTTTTCACCTAAAATCAATTCTTAAACAATACACACCAGTACTTTCGAACCCAGTACCGCAAAATTACTGTAATACGAGATTAAAAGTCACAAAGTTAAACATCATAAACGAACGTGACCTTAACAGCTTCACGAAAAACATACCTAATATCACATTCAGCCCCAATGCAAAATACAAATTAAACCTAATCCAAACTAAACCTAAAACAACAATACTAACAACACAATATTCAGGAGTGATTAGAGGAGTAGATCCAAACATCACAGAAGAGGAATTGAAACAAGAACTAAACGAAGCTAATTACAATGTAACTGATCTATCCAGAATTACCACTAAGGACAGCATTGTCACTCATATGGTCCGATTAAATTTCCCAAACAGAGCAAACAGAAAAAGCAATTAACCTAGGGATACTCATGCTAGGAAAGAAATTTAGAGTAGAACCCCCACTTGAACGTTATAGGCACATATCATGCAGGAACTGCTGCCAACATGGTCACAACCAAGAAGATTGTCAGAATCATAAAAACTGCCATAGACGCGGTGAACACCCTAAAAACTGTACACCCTTCGACAAAAAAAAGAGTCATCTCTTTAACGCACATTTCTTCTAAGTCATACTCTGCAAAGCGCTGGGTTAAAACTGGGAAACTAGTCATAGTCTGAGCTATTGTGTTATGTGGCATAAACTGAAGACTCTTCTGCGTGTCCCGATCGCTCAGCGGTAAAGCACGCGATCACTGTTTCTGTTAATGAATATCGCAGGTTCGCGTCTTCATTTACGCAGTTTTTTCGTGATATTTGTATTAAAACGTTTTATGAATTAAATACATTTTATTTTGACATTTGAATTAATCTATACTTTTTAAGTTCATAATTTTTTTATACCGTTGACGTTATAACAATTTTAAATTATATATTTTTACACGCTTTATATTAGCTTGACCTGTATCTGTCTATGTAACGAACCTGTATCTTCGTAACGGAATATTTGAACACGATTTTCATCCACGTAAAAATATTGGATCGAATTGAAACTCTGTATACTTACAAAGGACCCGTGACAATACAATAATTTCACAGTTTTTTCTAAACTTCTAGAATCATCGGAGAATAAAAAAATAAACACCAGTGTAATAGGTTGCGGACTTATGGACTCTTTAGTCAATCGTTGTAAGAGCTTTGTTAGTAGAGCGGTGGACTGTAGTGGTATATAATTTCAGCAATCAATAGGTCGCTGGTTTAAATCCGGCCCGGAGGTTTTTTTAGAAAAGTATTAAGCAATTAAATTTTCATGGGATTCCGGTTTATGACAATCAATTAAACTAAAAATTAAAAAATAAATAATAGTTTAAAAACCTAATCAACACGCTTTATTAGATAACCAAACTAAAAAATAAAAAATAAATAATAGTTTAAAAAAATAAAACAACACGCTTTATCAGAAAACCGAACAAAAAAATTAAAAAAAACTTTAATTTCCAACACGATTGGGGGAAAAAATTAAAGTGGTCAACAAAAAAATCATCTCTAACACATTTAGAAAAAAACTAGAGTTATCTACAAAAAAATAATTTTACCATCAAAAGCGTTGGGTGCTTTTTATGGTTT
This sequence comes from Diploptera punctata, assembly GCA_030220185.1. Taxonomy (NCBI): domain Eukaryota; kingdom Metazoa; phylum Arthropoda; class Insecta; order Blattodea; family Blaberidae; genus Diploptera; species Diploptera punctata. The sequence goes on along the minus strand of JASPKZ010010614.1, from coordinate 27,929 downwards.
TTACGTTTTCTTCTTAGAGACTTCACGTTTACCAATATCGGTTTGTTATTAAATATAAGTATTAATTGATATAGAGCACCCCACGCTTTTGATATTAACACTATTTTTTTCGTAGATAATTCTAGTTTTATTCTAGATGTGTTGGAGATTTTTTTGTTGACCACTTTAATTTTATCCCAAGCGTTTTGGAAAATAAAATTATTTTTCATTTTTTGGGTCGGTTTTCTAAAAAAGCGTATTGTTTTAGTTTGTTTAAACTATTATTTATTTTTACCTTGTATACTACCGTCTTCCTCAACTATCTAAAATTTCCGTTGATTTCACTCTAGGCCTTTCATTGCATGCTTTATGTTCTGGAGTTGTTGTAGTAGTATTGAATTAACTGTATTTCTAATAGAGGGGTTTGCTTATTATGCACATTTTCGTTGAAAATGTTTGTATTCTTGGCCTTCTTGATAATTTCGATCTCTTGTAAAATGTTAATTTTGTGTCTGTTGTTTTCTCTGTGTATAATTTACATTGTAATATCGATATTGTTGAAACTGTGGCCGCTTTCTGAAATATGTTTAGCGAAATTTGATTTCATTGTTAAAGGAGAAGGCAAATCAAATTTCGTTGTTCACCAGGTTGAATCCAATTGAAAATGTATTGGCTAAGATGAAAATAGAGATGAACTCCAATTGGCCTGCAGATGCATGAAAAACGAAAGATGGCTTATGGGCACAAATTCAAGACGCCTGGGACGCTCTAGCCGATCGTCCATGTGCCTGTAGAAATTTGATTGCTTCAATGTCCCGCAGATTGAGGGCGGTAATAGATGCTGAGGATTCATACACCCGATATTGATTTTGTTTTTGTTAAAGTTTCATTTTTGAAGATGTTATTTTCTTTCTTCATTTAGTTATTAGAAGGTTTTCATTTATGTGTTTTGTGTGTGCATTAAAACCACAAAACTCAATATAAAATCAAATATGAAACTATATTACAGGCGAAATGCTATCCTAACATTCAGTTTAAAAAAAGTAGATCGCGAATCGAACCCGTGAAGTTACGAACGCAGATGTTGTGTGTTAAACCTTCTCGAACACGGAAACGTACAAAGGCAAGCTCTCTCTTTTATATTACTTGAGTGTGCACTACGTTAACTAGCAAACACCACAGTACAATTACTGAAAACGTGTTAATGTGAATAAGGCTTCTGCGAGAGCTCACGAAGTTCCCCGATCGGTTGATAGAATCAAGAGATGACTCATTTATTTTGTCTACGGGTATACACATCCTAAATTTACGAATGATCTCATATACTTGCCACATTCAATCAAAAAGGAAACTATACTGGACAAGTAAAATGTCCTCTATACTCAAAGGAAGCACCACCACCAGCTAAAAAATACACTCCAGTAATTCCCCAAATGCCAGTATCACCAATGAAACCTAGCGCCACTGCCTGCAACTTTCCAGCCTTAACACCAGTTAATTCAGATACAGAAAATAATACCATTAACTCTGAGGAAATAAACAAAATCATGGACGAAAAAATCATGATTGCCACTACAAAAATTGAAGAGTACGTAGACGAAAAACTAAATTCCCTAAAAAATTAACTACTAAAATACTTTCTAGGGGTTACTTATAATGTAATCGGTAACTCAGAAAGTCCCTTACTTAAACAAGTCTCTAACAGCACGGCCAAAAGGCACTAAATAGCACAGTTAATTTCGTGCCTAATAACACGCATCCAGATATCTTTATCCAAAAAATGAACCAAACAGTTAATACAGTAATGGAAAACATACAAGAAAACAGCTAACATCCCAAATAACGGCCCTAAATGAAAATACTTAAATTCGCGGGTCGAATCAGGCTTGACGAACTAATAATAACACATTGTAATGTAAACGGCCTAAACTCCAGTCTAACCGAATTAACACAAATAATCCATGAAAATAATCCTGATATAATAAGACTAAACGAAACTAAAATAGATCCTAACTAGAAATATAATCAACCTAATTACAATATAATTAGAAAAGACAGAAATGGACATGGTGGAGGAATAGCCATTCTATATCAAAATAAAAAAATAACACCTAATAATATACCAGATAAATATAAAAATTTGGAAACTGCATCAATCACAATCCATCAAAATAATAATAATAATAAACTGAACATAATAACACTCTATATCCCTCCTAATAATATATTTCCAACTGAATACATAGAAAACACAATAAAACAAAATAACTCCATAATAATAGAAGACCTAAATGCACATCATACAACACTAATGGATAATCAAACAAATAATAAAGGTAAAGAACTAATTAAAATAATCAGCACAACTAATAATAATAATAATAATAATACTTTATTTATTATGGCAGAGTTAAGGCCATAAGGCCCTCTCTTCCACTCAACCAGCACAAATACAAATAAATATTCGACGAATATAGATATACACTATACTAATTATAAACAGTTAAATTTACAATAAATGTGGCAATGTAAATGTCATGTACAAACAACATTTTATAGGGTAATAACAATAACAACACGATAATAATAATAATAATAATAATGATAATAATAATAATAATAATATGATACATTATACGGGAAACGCTAATTAATATACATATCTTACACTGGATAATAATGAAGTCGAGTTTAGAGCAAATATAAATTTAGATTTCTTTTAAAAGATGCCAATGTCCGGCAGCCCCTTATTTCTTGTGGTAGGGAATTCCAGTTGCGAGAAGTGGAGATGGTATATGACATGGAGTGATGTGATGTCCTATGTTGCGGTATATTAAGTAAGAGACTATGTTGTGATCTTGTGTTTAAGTTATGGTTTGAGGATAGATACTGGAAGCGGGATGATAATAATTGGGAATCGAGGTATGTAGGATCTTAAATAGGAGAATTAGACAGTGCGATTTTCTTCTCTCTTTTAGATGTAGCCATGACAATTCGTGGAATAATGGAGAAATGTGATCGTATTTTCGAACATTAAATATGAATCTGATACACATATTATGGACACGCTGCAGTTTGTCCGACAATCCGTCACTTATGTCAGTTAGTAGAACGTCGCAGTAGTCAAAATGCGGCATCACTAAAGTTTGGATTAAAATTCTTTTAAGAGTTGTAGGAAGAAAATATTTAAGTCGCTTTAGGGAATGCATTATGGAGAAGATCCTTTTAGATGTTTGTTTTACTTGCACGTGCCAATTTAAATTAGAATCTAAGTAAAATCCCAAGTTTTTAACGACGTCGGTATAAGGAATTTGTTCATTATCTAATATGACAGCCGGCATATTTTCATTGTTAATGAGGTGTAATAGCCTTGGATGTCCGATAATTATTGCTTGCGTTTTGTTTACATTTAGTTTCAGCCCATATTGTCTGGACCATAAAGATATATGCCTGAGGTCAGTGTTTACTTTTTCGATATATTCATTAATTTCGTCAGGCTTAAGTGTGTGTAAATCCGTAGGTCGTCGGCGTAAAGATGATGCTTGCAGTTTTGTAGTTTCTTGGTCACGTCATTAATATAAATCGAGAAGAGAAGAGGAGCGAGGACGCCGCCTTGAGGTACCCCTTTCCTCACCAAGCGCCAGGAAGAAATGCGATTATTAACAGAAACTGATTGCTGACGATTAGTGAGGTAAGATGCAAACCAATCAAGGCAGTTTTCCTACAGATGTAATAATAATAATAATAATAATAATAATAGCTTTATTTTACCTGGCAGAGTTAAGGCCTTAAGGCCTTGTCTACCACTCAACCAGGTTTAAAAAAAATGCAAACAAAAAATAGTCTTAAAATCTAAATTACAATAATATATATATATATATATATATATATAAACGATTACAAGTTATGAATACAATACAATTAATATTTATAATGTATTTTGATTTACTCTAAATTTAACGAAATTAAATATATAATATGTACAATATATATAAAAAACAGGAAAAGATTAATGACATAGTATAAAATTAAATAAATAGAGAAAAATTAATTATTAGACAACAGGTAACTGTATAAGCGTGACTTAAAGGTACCAAGTGTGCGGCAACCCCTGATATCTTGAGGAAGGAGATTCCAGGAGCGGGCAGAGGCTACTGTGAAGGAAGTAGAATAGGAGGAAGTGCTATGAAGAGGAATTGTTAGCAGACTGCTATCTTGTGATCTAGTGTCAATATTGTGGTAAGAGGATAACTTCTCAAATCTAGACGCCAGGTAAGTAGGGATGTAGGAATTTAGAAGCTTGAAAAGTAGTGAAAGAGAGTGCAATTTACGTCTGTCAGTAAGACGGAGCCAAGAGAGGTTATTAAAGTGTTCGGAAATATGGTCATAACGGCGGATATTGAAAATGAATCGAACGCAAGCATTATGAACACGCTGCAGTCTCTGCGACAAGTCATAGTTTAGATCATTATATATAATGTCACAATAATCGAAGTGTGGTAACACAAGATTCTGCACAAGGATTTGTTTTAACGAAACTGGGAGAAAATTCTTTAAACGTCTAAGATAATATAAGATGGAGAAAGTCTTTTTACATATGTGTTTCACTTGTGTTTGCCAGGTTAAATTTGCGTCTAGATGTAGTCCAAGATCTATTACTGAAGAAGAATAAGGGATGATTATATTATTTATAGTAATGTTTGGTAGTGTAGATATGTCAAAGGTTGTAAGCAGTCTTTGTTGTCCCATTAGAATTACTTGTGACTTGTTAGGATTTAGATTTAGACCGATACTTGAAGACCAGTTAAAGATGGATATGAGATCGTCATTCATTTTTGTCAAGCTGTTATAGAGAGAATGAGGAGGTGAATGTAGGTAAATTTGGAGATCATCAGCGTAGAGGTGATAACGGCAGTGCTTTAGTACAGTTGGCAAGTCATTTATGTAGATTGAGAAAAGAAGAGGTCCGAGAACACTGCCCTGGGGGACTCCAGCCGGCACGTTGCGCCAAGACGAAGATCTAGAGTTTAATGAAACGTATTGTTGACGACCGTGCAGGTATGAGTCGAACCAGGATACAGCGCTGTCAGACAAGTGTAGGTGCTTGAGCTTTATCATAAGTAAGTCGTGGTCTACTGTGTCAAAAGCTTTGCTGAAGTCAAGTAAGGTTAAAAGAGTCAATTGACGTCTGTCCACGGCTTCACGAATATCTTCAGTAATTTTTAGCAAAGCTGTGGTTGTGCTATGACCATATCTAAAGCCGGATTGATAAGGATCAAGGAGGTGATTTTCTTGGAGATATTCAGTCATTTGCTTATGTACAATATGTTCCAGGGCTTTAGATAATGTCGGAAGGATGCTAATCGGTCGGTAGTCATTACAGTTAGCAGGTGTACTTATTTTTGGTATAGGCCGAACTCTAGACTGTTTCCATACAGTAGGGAAGATAGAAGTTATAAGGGAAGCATTAAAAATATGAGTCACTGTGGGTAGTATAATGTCAATGATTTTATTTAGCATTAAAATGCTGATGTTATCTGTTCCTTGTGCATTGGATTTAATGCGCTTGAGTGCTTTTTTAACGTCTATAGGCGAAATGTCGTTAAAGTGAAATTTATCTCTTCCTATATGGGGGGATGGGGATAAGTCTTTAAGAATGTCTGTTTTAGTCTTGTTTTCATGTAGTGTCTTTAGTCTCGCTAGCATTAAGTCTATATCTACTGTGTCAAAGGCTTTGCTGTAGTCGAGTAGGACTATTGCGGTGAGTTTGATTTTGTCCATTGAGTCTCTTATGTCCTCTACAATGTCAAGTAGTGCAGTACTTGTGTGATGTCCTGTTCTAAAACCAGACTGATGTTCATCAAGTAAGTCGTGTGTGGTGAGGTAGTCTGTTAACTGTGAGTGTATTGTGTGTTCCAGTGCTTGAGATAAACAGGGAAGAATACTAATTGGTCTATAATCATCGAGTGTTGTGGGAGCGTTTGATTTCGGTGTAGGACGAACTAGAGCCATTTTCCAGAGTCTGAGATAAGTCCCGGTCATTATAGATGTATTAAAAATTTGGGTTATTGTTGGGAGAATAATGTCTATTATTTTTTGCAGGAGAGTTATTGTTATATTGTCTATTCCTTATGCTTTAGATTTAATAAGTAATACTGCTCTTTTGGAGTCATCAGGTGAGATATAGGAAAAAAAGAATTTGTCTCGGGTAGGTTGGGAATATGACATTAGTTCATCTATTGTCTGTTGTTTGTGTTGTGAGTTGTTGTCAGTAGGGAGGCGAGTAAAATGGTCATTCAACTCATCTAGTGGTAGGTCAGCTGTTTCTACCTGCAGTTTATTTTGACAGAGGCCTATTGATTTTAAATTTTTCCACATGTCAGCTGAGTTGGACATAGATAGTGTAATAATAGTATGGGCATATCTTAGTTTTGCATTCCTGACAGTCTGGTTGACTTTATTCCTCAGATGTTTGTATGTCTGTAAGTCTGTCAGTTCTTTGTTCCTCTGGTATTTCCTGAATGCTACTTCTCTCTCAGTCATAAGCAAGCGGATATTATCAGACATCCAGGGTGCAGGTGGTCTGTTTTATACGTCTAGTCTTGATAGGTGCGTGTTTGTCATACAATTGCAAAATCATGTCATTAAAATTTTCAACTTTCTCGTCTACAGTCCTAAGTGTCCATATGTTATCCAAGGTAGTTTTGCAGCGTCATCAATTAATTGCGCATAATTTATATGTTTCAAGTCTCTGTATGTTACAAGTCTAGGTCTACGTTTAGAGCAAAGGAGTGAATATTCAATGTATATTAAGTCATGTGCAGAGATGCCTGGAGCTTCTATATGTCCACTAGTTGTAACTTTTTGAGGATTATTTGTTATAATTAAGTCTAGTAGTGTGTCAGAATACCTAGTATGATGGGTTGGTTCTGAAGGCAGTATTGTCATATTGCATGACTGGAATATTGTCTGTAATTGTATAGTGTTGTAAGAATTTGTGGCTAATAGGTTAGTGTTGAAGTCTCCTAGTACAATTACATGTTTATAAGATGGTATCAGATTTTGGAGAACTGTTTCAATGTCATGCAGGTGACCGACATTTGGGGGCTTATAAACTACTCCTAATAAACATTTCTGCATTTTCGCCCTAATTTCTATAAATAGGTATTCGGGTCGTGACGAGTATTCACTAGGCGAATGGAATACAATTTTCAGTTGTAGATCGGAACGTATATACATCGCCACGCCGCCTCCATTTTTCCCGAATCTGTCATTCCTAATCAAGGTGTAATTTTGCATGTTTACAAGAGAAGAAGGAAGGGTATTTTTCAGCCATGTTTCAGAAATTAAAATGGCATGCAGATTTAGTGTTGGAAATATAGTTTGGAATTCTGAGAAGTGGGACAGGAGTCACTGTGCATTACAATGTGTTACTTTGAGTGTATTGCTGTTCAAAGAGAAACGTGATTTTAAAAGATCTGAGGTGGAAGGGGTATGTTGAGATGGGGACAATGGAACTGTCAAAGACCGAAAAGGGGCTGCAGGTGCATTACTTAAAAAGACACATAATAACACCAGGAGTAAGTAGAATCCCCATACAGGAAACTCATAATTGCACATCTCCTGATAAAATATTAATACCTCAAAATATAAAACATAAAATAAATAACATAGAAATGCTCCCACCACCTAACTCAGATCACGCAGCCATTAAAATAACGATGTATACACCGAACTCTAAATTTTATAATGTGCCAGAACCAACTATAATAATAAATATAAAGAAGGAGATTGGGAACTATTCCAAACACAAATGGATGAAATCACAGAAAACTTTAACGAAAATATAAACACTCCCCAAGACTTGGAACTGGCCGACACACAACTACTAAATGCAATAAATAAAGCAAGAATAAACTCAATACCCCAATATAAAAAATATAACTCAACTATCAAACCACGGCATTTGCCTAAATATATAATCAAAGCAATAAAAATAAAACAGAGAGCACATAGATTATACACTAAATCTCCTACAGACGAAATTAGAAGGCTGCTAAAATCAACCCAAAACGACCTTAAAAATGCAATTAAATTCCATAGAGAACAAAAATATAACCAACTAATAAACAAACTAAAAGACGACAAAATTAATAATATCCAATCCTTTTGGAAAATAATTAAAAATATACAAGGTACGCCATTTCAACAAGTCCCCATAAAAGAAAACAATAAATACTATTACACAGACACAGAAAAAGCTAACATATTTAAAACAACGTTATATAATGCACATAAGAAGAAGACATTAATCACTCCCATCAAGTAAGGAATCATCTAAACAATAAAAATGAACATCCACTTAATAATAAAGTAACCATAGAAGAAATTAAAGATGCATTAAACGTACAAAATACACTTCTCCAGGACAAGATAAAATTCCATATATAATATACAAAAATCTCCCAGAAAAAACACTAAAATACTTAATAAAAACATAACTCCAGCCTTGAATTAGGATATCTACCAAAACGATGGAAAAATGCAATAATAATACTAATTCCTAAAGCAAATAAAGATCTAACCAACCCTCAAAATTACAGGCCAATATCTTTAACACCAACAATAACTAAACTCCTGGAGAAAAATAATGATAAAATACTAATCCCACTAATTAATAACTATATTCCAAACACTCAAGCCGGATTCAGACCCGGGTTCGACATAACCGACCAAATAACAAATTAATAACCGACCTACAAAACAACACTAATAATAAATGCCAAACAACAGCTGTAGTATCATTGGATATTAAAAAAGCATTTGACACAGTATGGCTAAACGGTCTCCGATTCAAACTAACCAAATTAAATCTACCAGACTATCGAGTTCCATGGATATCAGATTACATAAGAAAATCGTACAGCATCAGTAAAAGTAAACACTGCCCTATTTGAACCGTTTAAACTGAGACTGTAACGCCACAAGGAAGAGTCCTAAGCCCCACATTCTATCTAATATATGTCCACGACATTCCAACAACCTCTTAACAATAAAATAGGACTCTACCAATTTGCTGATGATACGCTATACTGTGCCATGAACCGTAATATAAACGATGCAACTAAAAGCCTAAATAAACATTTAAAACTATATGAATCTGGACAAATAAATGGAAAATAGCAATAAATCCTACTAAAACCCAAACACTAATAATCAAACGAAAAAATATGAAACAAAGACTAAAAGAAAAACATAAAATCACAATAATTAACACGCCTATCACCTACTCTAACACACTAAACTATCTAGGATTCACACTAAACAGCAAACTATCACTAACTTCACATCTAATATACATCCATAATAAAATAGAAAACCACTTAATACAATCCAATACTTAACAAAAACAATGCCTCAATTTAATGAACAAATACCAACGCTTCTATACAAAACTATACTCCGTCCTATAATACTGTATGACTCTCCAACTCTCACAGAAATAAAAAAAACGCAATTACTGAAACTTGAAACAAAAGAACGAAAACTATTAAAGGCGAATAAATCAACTACCATATAGGGAAAAGAACGCAACAATTTACGAATGCAGTAATATGCAACCACTCCGCAATATATAATTCAAAGAAATAACTACTATCAAAAAGCGTCAAAAAGACAGCTTCTAACGCAACTAATTCACAACACTCCGCCTAATACAATTCTACATAACTTAAAATATCTCCAATAAAAACGACAGCCATTCCTACGAAAAGCACAAATCGAGTAGCTTAAGCTTTTTTCTCTCTCATCAACCCTTCCCTCACAACCTCTCCCAAGCTAGCATGGCCTGCATTGGACTGGAAATTGAAGCCTGCTAACCTCCGTTTGCAGCCAGACATTTTGTAAAAAAACTCATCATCGGACCTTAATTCCTAACAAATAGTAAAATCCCTAACAAAAGAAAGAGGTAGCAAAGGGCAAAAATAAGACCCTCATCTACTAAGGAGTCAATGAATGACTCCACATATTATTCTGCTCCTGTCTCTCTCAGAATTGCCAGTCTCAAAACAACCCTTGAGGATGCCAGGCGTCAGTTTCTGGCGAAACGTCGGGTAACTACTAGCCTCACGACCACGGCCTACAGCCCGAAATCTTCATCAAGATCATCATAGCAACTCCGGCCGTGAAAGTCTACGGGATAAATATTTTGCTTAAAATGTAGATACAGTTATTTATCCAACAACGCTATGAAGTTATGTAATAAATTTGGTGTGAAAACAAGACAGCAAAATTAAGAACTCCTAATATTTGAGGTCAGAACAGCAAATCATGCTGCTTGCTTTGTCCAGTAAAATGGATCCGAGTGAATTAGTCCTTCATGATTCTCGATGGGGGGATGAATGTAGGAATCACCGAGTGTTACGGGAACATTTATAATTGTATTACTGTTATTAACTTAGATATTCTTATCGATAAATTACAGTTTAGTGAAACATATTACAATATTTTTATAATGTTCAATTATACTTCTGATTGAAATCATCTAGAACAACAAGAAACTAATTTTCATTATGTAATTATCACAGTGAAGAATTTTATACTTAGTGTTCATGGAATATGCATCTTATTTCGTACATTATACCATATAGAAAGAATCCATTTAGGAACTACTACTGTCATAAATAATAACAAAATGACACTATCGAGCCAGTAGGTTCATGGCCATGCTGACGTAAGCTCACCATACATCCTTACCTAAGATAATATTTCCCAATCGTATCTTGTATAATTAATGTATCATTGTTAATATTATTTTCCATCTCATTATTTGCTTGCATACAGAGTTTTTTTTTCAAGTTTCCATACACCTCATTCATCCACATTCGTGCCATATGTCCTGACCATCTACGAGACTTAAGTGTTCTTATCATATAAAGGTCATGTAGCTCACTAATATGCAGTCTTCTCCATTCACCTGTCTGTTGATCTCTCTTTGGTCGAAATTTTCCTATGAACTTTATTCTCAAATACTCGTAATATATTTTCCTCCCTTAAAGTAAGAGTCCATGTTTCGCATCCACATAATATAACTGGGACAACAGTTTTACATACTTTCAGTTTATTGTTTTATCATCATAAGTTTAATTTTTATAATTACTTTTTTTTTTTATGTGATCTGTCCCAAACAAAGTCAAATATTTTGTATTTTGTGTACGATTTCTTTAGTATGAATGCGTGTGTGTGTGTGTGTGTGTTGGTGAATGATATGTTGTTTTGTCTCGGAGGAGGCTTGACATTGAGCGATCACTCCTTCGGGGAGGCCCTCAATGTCGTATGGACAAATAAGTATGTACCTTATCCATAGTTAAAAAACCTTCTTACGAAAAGCCGTGTTACCGTAAGACCCGGATGTCATGTGGCACGTAAAAGTCCCAATAAGTCGGGAGGTTAAACTGTGCTAATGGAACGGAAAAGAATAAAATGTAAAAATTTTCGAATTATGCATCTGATTATAATTACCTGAAATTAATACTTTTTTGTGTCAATTAAATCTACAAACCTGCCATCTAGAAGAAGTAAAGGGAACAACTAATTAAAAAATTGATAATTCGATAAGATAACTCGATGGATGTAAACGCAAAAATGTAAAGTATTGCTCGTCTTGTTTATATGCATGATTTGTTATCTAAGCACAGCTCACTTGATAAAGATCCTCTTTTCTTTTCGGCTTTCATATTCTGAGAACCGAGTAGCACCAGTAAGGCTAGGATTTTAATGTAATATTAACATGCAAAATATGTACATATTTATGTAATAATATCATGTAAAATATGTAAGACTATATAAAATTTCCTTAAAATATGTAATATTAAGTGCATTTAAATTTAATTTTTGGACAAATTTTATTTTTAGATTTGCTTTAAGAATAGATCAAGTTTGATAGAATGGGACTGTTAAATGTCTGACAACGTGATAAGAAGGATATTCTCACGTTTCTATTATAAAGTGATCCTACTTAGGGGTATTGGGAGGTTAAGGCTCTCCTCTTTCAAGACAATCGGCATAAGAAATGAGCCTTATGTGATAACCGCCTTTACTCCTACAACAGAGAATGGTATTGATTTTTGTTAGAGGCTGAGTCGACCCCGGCCCGAGATTAAGAAGTTTAAAAATCCTGATCCCATGGGTATCGCTCCTCGACTTGCAGCTTGTAGAATATTGCCTTAACCAACTATACCACTCCGTGTCTCCTACATATTTATACTTTTCATTCATAAACAGAGTAGAACCGTTCGGTTTTAAATGAAAATATTAATGTGGAACCATATAACCAAGTCTTCAGTGTCTTCCTCTATCAATATTTTCGTATCTTGGAAAATGTAATTACTATTTGACCGTTTCTCAGCAGCTTTTCGTAGGTTGGAAGAACAGTTGATTGTATAATCAGTATCTGAGTTTTCTATGTAAAATAGTTCCGTTTACAAAAAATATTTTTATTTGGCAGAATATGTAGTTTTACATAAAAATCTTCATAATATGTAGTTTTACATAAAGATCTTTATAATATGTAAAATATGTAATGATCAATTTTCATATTTGATCAGCAAGTTTCTAATTCATGGACATTTATAAATTTTAGCCACGTATAAGCAAAGGGAAAACTATGTAATTACATAAAAATTCTAGCCTTAGTTAACTGTTCCTGGACAAACATAATACATTCAACGCTAGACTCCTTCAGCAAAGCTAAAACTAAAATGGTCCATTACGCAGGAACAGCTATACTAAACGAAATCCACACAAAGTACAATTTATGTCCAGATTTTGCTGGTTTAGGGATTACACCTTTATCTTCGTTAACTAAAACGCATGAATCCAGTTAAGTTGCAACAAGAAAGTAACACATCTCTTCCGAGCTAAGTTCCAATTGTAATGTAAACAAACCAGATGTACGACTTGAGTTCCATTGATCGAATAAAGTTTACCTCCAAAGGAGTAAGAAAATATAATTCGCTCTCTAACACTCGAAATAATGGAAATAAAAAACAAAAATATATATTATCTTGCACAAGTCTATATAACTTATATCGGAAGACCTTAAAATATATAATTACAATTTTAATACATTAAATAAGCATTGTTTTGTTCTTATGCTTACACAATGCGAATACGTGGAATTCAATTGTTTCAAAATGGCAACATTTATGTAGATTCCTTGATCATTAGAAACCAAACATTTGAAAAGCGTAACAAAAAATTATTTTCAATAATTTCAAGTTGTTCAGTGGAAAATATCTCACGCTAACAATTGATGATAGGGTGAAAATAGCAGAATTGACAAGTGAGTCAGCAAGGAACACAAATTCTGCTCATAATGAAATTGTACCGGTAAATAAATTTTATTTGATATACTCCTCTGTTTAAACTAATTACTGTGAAATTTATTAAATGTAACATTTAAAATGTATTTCTTGGTATAATGTTTCTTTTAAATTACTTAGGAACAGGGACAGTCGGGACGCGGTATCAGTGAAATCGTGGAAGGAGCAGATTTTTTCAATACCTGTGTAGGTAAAGTTTATATTTTGATTCTTTATTTGTTTAATTTATCAATATTTACTCATAATTCAATTATTGTTTAAAATAATGACTTATTAAAATATGCATAACAATTAATGGTGTATTGATCAGCATGAGGGAAAAATATTTGAACGACTAAGATTGGAATGACAGAGAGATGTAGAAAATAGCACTAAATTAATTGCCGCAGGAGGATGCTGACAACAAGGCCACGAGGCCTATCAATGTTTCCTGAAATGATTTCTCAATATTTTTAATAATTTATATATTTTGTACATTGCCCATATTAATTCGATTGCTATTTTTAACTTTATTTCTAACGGGTAACCACCTGTTATTCGGTTTTTTAAAATAACTACAATAATCAGGTTACCATGGTAACACATGTTCATGTGATTGCGAAGTTGGATTTATTGTTTGTGTCTACAGTTATGCTTACACACGTCTGTCTGTTTTCATTAGAAACATATTATAAGATATTAAGCTATACATTTCCCAAGTTTTCTTCTCTCAAGTCAGACATAATCTTCATTCCATTAAAAATTATGTCAACATTATCTAGTACACAATCGAAAATGTCTAAATGTACAAAGAGTAGGGTGCGGGTAGCCAAACTATTTTCAGATAATTTTGAAATTCACTATTCGAGTTTCTACTAGAGCATGCCAACAAATCTTTATAGATAAAGAAGGTGCACTGCTCAATGGTATTAATAAGCTGTTAGTTTATGCTGATGATGTAGTATTACTAGGCGATAGCGAGGAAATATTACGGGCTAATATGTACACCCTTAGACAAAAAAAAAGAGTAATCTCTATCAACCGATCGGGGAACTTCGTGAGCACTCTCAGAAGCCTTATTCACATTAACACGTTTTCAGTAATTGTACTGTGGTGTTTGCTAGTTAACGTAGTGCACACCTAAGTAACATAAAAGAGAGAGCTTGCCTTTGTGTGTTTCCGTGGTCGAGCGGTTTAACACACAACATCTGCGTTCGTGACCTCACGGGTTCCTTTCCCGTTCTACTTTTTTTTTACTGAATGTTAGGATAACATTTCGCCTGTAATATAGTTTCATATTTGATTTTATATTTGAGTTTTATGGCTTTAATGCACACACAAAACACATAAATGAAAACCTTCTAATAATTAAATGAAGAAAGAAAATAATATCTTCTAAAATGAAACTTTAACAAAAACAAAATCAATATCTGGTGTATGAATCCTCAGCATTTATTGCCGCCCTCAATCTGCGGGGAATTGGTGCAATCAAATTTCTACAGGTACGTGGGCGATCGGCTAGAGCATCCCAGGCGTCTTGAATTTGTGCCCATAAGCCATCTTTCCATTTTCGTGCATCTGCAGGCCAATTAGAGTTCATCTCTATTTTCATCTTCAGCCCATACATTTTCGATTGGATTCAACCTGGTGAACAGCGAAATTTGATTTGCCTTCTCCTTTAACAATGAAATCAAATTTCGCTAAACATATTTCACAACGCGGCCACAGTTTCAACAATATCGATATACAATGTACATTATTACACACAGAGAAAACAACAGACACAAAATTAACATTTTAGAAGAAATCGAAATTATCAAGAAGGCCAAGAATACAAACATTCTCAACGAAAATGTGCCTAATAAGCAAAACCCTCTATTAGACATACAGTTAATTCAAATACTACTACTACACAACAACTCCAGAAGGTGAAGCATGCATCGAAAGGCCTAGAGTGAAATCAACGAAAATTTTAGATACTTGAGGAAAACGGTAGTTACAAGGTAAAAATAAATACTAGTTTAAACAAACTAAAACAACACGCTTTATTAGAAAACCGAACTAAAAAATGAAAAATAATTTTATTTTCCAAAACGCTTGGGATAAAATTAAAGTGGTCAACAAAAAATAATCTCCAACACATCTAGAATAAAACTAGAGTTATCTACAAAAACAATTATTTTAATATCAAAAGCGTGGGGTGCTCTATATCAATTAATACTTATATTTGATAATAAACCGATATTGGTAAAAGTAAAGTCTCTTAGAAGAAAACGTAAAAACCATAAAGAGCACCCCACGCTTTTGATGGTAAAATTATTAATTTTTTTTGTAGGTAACTCTAGTTTTGTTCTAGATGTGTTAGAGATGATTTTTTTGTTGGCCGCTTTAATTTTTTTCCCCAAGCGTGTTGGAAGTTAAAATTATTTTTGTATTGTTTTTGTTCGGTTTTTCTAACAGAGCGTGTTGTTTTAGTTTTTTAAACGTTTTTTTTATTTTTCAGTTTGGCTTTTTCTAATAAGCGTGTTGTTTCAGTTTTTAAACTATTATTTATTTTTAATTTTAATTTAATTTATTGTCATAAAACCGTAATCCCATGAAAATTTAATTGCTTAACACTTTTCTAAAAAAAAACCTCCGGCCAGAATTTGAACCAGCGACCTATTGATTGCTGAAATTATATACCACTACAGTCCACCGCTCTACTAACTGAGCTCTTACAACGATTTGACTAAAAAGTCGATAAGTCCGCAACCTATTACACAGGCATTTATTTTTTTCATTTTCCGATTATTCTGGCGTAAGATTTTAGAAAAAAAACGATGAAATGATTGTATTGCCATGGGTCCTTTACAAGTATACATAGTTTCAAGTCGATCCAATGTTTTTAAGTGGATGAAAATCGTGTTCAAAGATTCCGTTACATAGATACAGGTTCTTTACATAGACAGATACAGGTCAAGCTAATATAAAGCGTGTAAAAATATATAATTTAACATTGTTATAACCTCAACGGTATAAAAAAGTATTAACTTAAAAAGTACAGATTCATTCAAGTGTCGAAATAAAATGTATTTAATTCATAAAACGTTTTAATACAAATAACACGAAAAAAATCTGCGTAATTGAAGACGCGAACCTGCGATCTTCACTGTTTTACCACTGAGCTATCGGGACACGTAAAGAGTCTTCAGTTCATGCCACATAATACAGTAGCTCAGGGACTGCACAATTATGACTAGTTTCCTAGTTTGAACCCAGCGCTGTGCCGAGTATGACTTAGAAGAAATGTGCGTTCAAGAGATGACTCATTTTTTTGTCGAAGGGTGTACATGAAATTTATAACACTAATAAATTGGGACTTCAAATAAACATCAATAAAACTAAATATATGTCCGCGCTTAGAGATATATTATGTATTGGAAAAGGCAAGTTAGTGACAAATGAGGGAAATTTAGAATAAGCAGCTGAACTCAAATTCCCAGGGAAAAATTACAAGTAGGAATAAAGTGCAGAAAGTAATTAAACACAGGCTCAATTCTGGAAATGCGTGTTTCTATGGATTACAGGGATTCTTGTAAAAAAAAACGGAAACTATGTAATTGTGTTATATTATATGGAAACGAAACAATGACTGTAACTTTAAGGGCGGAGAAAAGATTACGAGTATTTGAATATAATGTTCTGAGAACTTTTTGCGAGACGAACAGCCGTATGAACGTAGAAGACTACATGACAGTAAGATGCATGCTCTGTATGGAAAACAAGAGGTAAAAATTAAATTTTCAAGACCATGGTGGCCAGACTTGTAGTTTACTCCATTCACCTGTCTATATATCTGGTTGGTCAATAGTTCGTCCTATGCAATTTATTCTCAAATACTAATATTTTCTTATGCCTGAAACTAAGAGATCTGTTTTGCATCCTTTTAATATATAACTTGAAGAATCGCCATTTTATGCAATATTAATGTATCATATCTGAGACAACAAGAGTCTCCATAGTGTGTATTATAACCTATTCCACCGTTTCCAGAGTGGATCCTATACATCATTCATTTCTGTGTGCTACTGTTGAAAGTTATTTGAATTCCGACAATTCATAAAAATGCTATAATTTTCTGTTGATATTTTGCATAATTAGGAAGAAGAAACTATGCAACTACCACAATAAGTGTGAAAATGTACTAATCAGTTATAAACGTTTATCTTTCTAGGAAACCACATTTGAAAATCAATTTGATGCAATGAAGAAAAACAATGCAAATTGAAAACAATAGTACGCGGAAATTCATTAAAAAAATCCCAGCCACTGTGAGGGTGTAAAAATTAAATTTTATGAAGAGAGAAAACTGTTAGAGGAATCTGGATCCCTATTAGGTTCGTCTTCCGGGCATATAGGCCGTGGGTTCCAGTCGTCTTTAATACTCGAACGTTTCGTCTACTGCTGCGGTAGACATATTCAGGAGAGATACTGCGTGCTCTCTGTGAACTCTTCAACAGTCGGCTGCCCAGACTGGTTCTGTGTGTCGTTTTTTGAAACCTCCCTCCCTATTTATAGGCACGCCACTGGTGGAGAGGCGGGTTTTTCTGCGCGGGTCACGTCTGTTGCGTGCTGTTTTGTCCAGGGCATTTCGCTAGCAGAAGTCATAGGCTTCGTTGTCGTATTGTGCAGTGCCGGGATCCAGATTTTGTTTATCTTCATGGTTTCTTCTTTTTTGTTAAAGGAATTTTTGTGTTTATATATTTCAATGGCTTCTCTGTTACAGTCTGGTGTAATAATTGTGATGTTTGGGACAAGACCGTGTGTTTCTTCGAATCTCTTGATATGTTCTTGGTTGTTCATCCAGTGTTTCCGCTACGGCTGATTTTTCTTTTTGTTTTAGTCTGCAAGGCCTCTGGTGTTCTTGCAATCTTGTGGTAACCATTTCTTTTTGTGTTGTGCCGATATAAACCCTGTCCAACAACTGACAAGGGAGGCGATATATTACCGGCAGAGAGTACTTAACGGATCTTTTGTATCTTTGGCTGGGCGCAGTATATTGCTGATTTTTTGTGTTGGCTGGTAGGTTGTAGATATGTTATATTTATTTAATATTCGACCAATTCTCTCCGTTATTGTCTTGATATATGGTAGGTACACCTTACCCTTTGCCTCCTCCTTGTTCCCAACGACCAGCCAGTCTGCAGCCGACTGTTGAAGAGTTCAAAGAGAGCACGCAGTATCTCCTGAAGATGTCTACCGCAGCAGTAGACGAAACGTCGAGTAGAAGAACGACTGGACCACGGCCTATATGCCCGGAAGACGAACCTAATAGGGATCAAGACGCCGGCCGTGAAAGCCTACAGTTATACATGTAGAGGAACTGTTTGGTAAGAATATTGTAGTCTGGATGGATGCTACAAAACTCTATGAAGTTGCCTGAAATTTGTTGTGAAAATATGACAAATGAAGAACGCCTAATATTTGAGGTAAGGACAGTAAATTATGCTGCTTTCTTTGTCCAGTAAATGGATCCTAGAGACTGGTCCATCTTGATTCTCGAGGGGGGATAATTATCGGAATCAACGAAAGTTACTGGAACTCATCTAATTGTATTACAGTTATTAACTTAAATATTCTTGTCGATAAATTTAGTTTAGTGAAACATATTACAATATTTAATAATGTTCACTTATATTTAAATTTGAAATCATGTAGAACAACAAGAGACTAATTTTCAATATGCAAAAATCACAGTGAAAAACTTTATTGTTCATGGAATATGCATCTTAGTTCGTATATTATGCCATATAGAAAGAATCCATTTACGAACTATTATTGGCATAAACAATAACTAAATGGCAATATCGCACCAGTAGGTTCATGAACATGCGGGCACAAACTCTCCATACATCCTTACCCTAACCTTATATTTCCAGTCGTATCTTGTATAATTTAATGTAACCATTGTTAATATTATTCTCCCATCTCATTATTTGCCGAAATACTGAGGATTTTTCAAGTTTCCATACACCTCTTTCATTCCCCATTCGTGCCACATGTCCTGCCCATCGCAGTCTACATGCCTTAGCTATTCTTATCATATCTGGCTTTCTATAAAGGTCATGTAGTTCTCTAATAAGTAAGTCTTCTCCATTCACCTGTCTGTTCATCTCTCTTTGGTTCAAAAATTTCCCTAACAACAATATTCACAAATACTCTTAATCTTTTAATCTTCCTTAAAGTAAGAGTCCATGCTTCGTACCCATATAATATAACTCGGACGACAAGAGTTTTACATACTTTCAGTTTATTATTTTATCATTGTTAGTTTCATTTCTTTATAATTACTTTTGTTCTGATGAGATCTGTCCCAACAAAGCCAAATGTGTTTGTATTTTGGGTACAAATTTGTTTAGTATGAATGCGCGCTTGTTTGTGTGAATGATGTGTTTCATCTTAATGTTGTGTTGTCTCGGAGGAGGCCTTGACATTGAGCTGATCACTCCTTCGGGGAGGCCCTCAGTGTCGTGTGGACAAATAAGTATGTACGTTATTCATTGTTAAAAATCCTTCTTATGAAAAGTCGTGTCAGCGTAAGTCCCGGATGTCATGTGGCACGTAAAATTCCCAATTAGTCGGGACGTTAAACTGCATTAAGAGAACGGAAAAAAAATTAAATGTAAAAATTTCCAAAATATGCATCTTATTATAATTACCTGAAATTAATACGTTTTTGTGTCAATTAAATCTACAATCCTGCCATCTGGAAGAAGTCAAGGGAACAACTCATTAAAAAAACAATTGATAATGCGATAAGGTAGTCGATGGATGTAAATGCAATAACTGTAAATTGCTGCTCTCTTGTATAAACGCATGATTTGTTATCTATGCACAGCTCACTCGATAAAGATCCTCTTTTCTTTACGGCTTTCACATTCTGAAAACCGAGTAGCATCAGTAAGGCTAGGATTTTAATGTAATATTAACATGGAAAATATGTACATATTTATGTAATAATATCATGTAAAATATGTAAGACTATATAAAATTTCCTTAAAATATGTAGTATTAAATGCATTAAAATTAAACTTTTTGACAAATTGTATTCTTACCAGGTTTGAAGCAATGGGACTGTTAAATGTCTGACAACGTGATAAGAAGGATATTGTCACGTTTCTATTATAAAGTGATCCTACTTAGAGGTATTGGGAGGTTAAGGCTCTCCCCTTTCTAGACATTCGGCACAAGATATCAGCCTTGTGTGATAGCCGCCTTTACTCCTACAACAGAGTGTGGTATTGATTAGAGGCTGAGTCGACCCCGGGCCAGTAGGTTAAAAATTTTAAAAATGCTGATCCCATGGGCTTCGCCCCTCGACTTGCAGCTTGTAGAATATTGCCTTAACTAACTATACCACTCCGTGTCTCCTACAGATTTATACTATTTCATTCATAAACAGAGTAGATCGTTCAGGTTTAAAAGGTATATTGTAATGTGGAACCATATACCCAAGTCTTCAGTGCCATCCTCTATCTATATTTATCGTATCTAGAAAATGTAATTATTATTTGACCGTTTCTCAGCAGCTTTTTCATAGATTGGAAGAACAGTTTCATTGTATAATCACGTATCTGAGTGTTTAATGTAAAATATTGTCACAGACACTGTTTTAAATTATTTTCCATTTACAAAAATTATTTTTATGTGGCAGAATATTTAGTTTACTTACGATTTTTAAAAAAAATCTTGAAAATATGTAATTATAATCAAATATGTAAAAATATATAATGGTAAATTTTCATATTTGATTAACAAGTTTCTAATTCGTGGACAGTTATACAATTTTAGCCACGTATAAGCAAAGGGAAGGAATACGCTAATTACATACAAGTCGTAGCCTTAATTATCAGTTACTGGACAACAACAATACATTCAACGTTAGACCCCTATCCAACATAACTAAAAATTAAAATGGACCATTACGCAGGAACTGCTATACTAAGTGAATTCCACACAAAGTACAACTTATGTCCAGATTTTGCTGGTTTAGGAATTGCATCTTCCTTTTTGTTAACTAAATCGTATGAATCCAGTTAAGTTGCAACAAGGAAGTAAAACATCATTTCCGAGCTAAGTTCCAGTTGTAATGTAAACAAACCAGATGAGTTTGATCGATCGAATAAAGGTTACCTTCAAGGATATAAGAAAATGTAGTTCGCTCTCCAACACTCGAAATAAAAATACTATAAATGTATATTATCTAGCGCACGTCTATATAACTTATATCGGAAGATCTTAAAATATATAATTACAAATTTAAAGCATTAAATAAGCAATGTTTTGTTCTTATGCTTATACATTGCAGAAGACGTGGAATTTCAATTGTTTCAAAATGGCAAAATTTATGTAGATTCTTTGATTACTGGAAAGCAAAGCATTTGAAAAGCGGAAAGAAACACATTATTATTTGGAATAAATTGAAATTACTTAGTGAAAATATCCCACATTAACAATTGATAATAGGGTAAAAATAGCAGCAGAATTTACAAGTGAGTCAGCAAGGAACATAAATTCTGCTCATAATGGAATTGGACCTGAAAATAAAGGTTATAAACTGATATTATGGAATGAGCTTAAACGATTAATTAGGTAGGACCACACACACACACACACACACACACACATATGTGACAAGAAAAATTAATGCCTTGAACCCGGACCTCTGGATTGATATTAGAGTGCGCTACCACTCTTACGCTCTTAAGCAAATCTAGCACAAACATTTATTTTCCTTATGTGTAGTCTCAAATATTACGAGAAGTAGCGGGAACTCGATCTCCACTGCCACCTAGTAGCTCTTATAACAAGTAAGCAAATTAAAGTGGTAGCACACTGGAGTATCAATCCAGAGCTCCGGGTTCAAATCCCGTCCAGGCATTTATTTTTTTATGTTAAATTAAGCTTGCATTGCTCAATGACAAAACTTTAATCATAACATCGATATATATATGTATATATATATATATATATATACCTGTCGCAAATAAATAAAAGATGGAGGAAGTTCCTAATCATATTGGTACCATCTATATGTTGTTCTCAGTGTTAATTCCCGTAAAATACTATAAAGAAAGCTTTTATCGTACACAATTGTGCTTATGGCGGGTAAACGTTGTACCCACGGTTCCCCCCAATAAACGGAATCGGTGGAGTAATATTTTATGCAAGTTTTTTTACAGTACAACCGGAACTTTGCTCGGTACCTGTATAGATTGATTTTTAAAATTGGGTTTTCAGGCAAAACCCTTCTCCAATTAGCCAAATTATGCTGCTTTTGGAGAATACATTTCTCGATTTTAGTTTAATGCCTTATACAAAATTTTATTGCGAAAAATCGAAATTTGTTATATGCCGAGTTTGATACCGAAAAAAAGAAATATTGCTGTCCTTAGAGCTTGATAGATAGAGCGCTCACACAGGCTCTACTTGTCAATTTGGGTGCTTACTAAGTAGGACCAATGAAAATTGTACAAGTTTTTCAAAGATAATTTCATGAAACCAATATCAATTCCTTATATATTCCTTTGAAATTCGTTAATAGGCTCTGTGAGTATTGGTACCGATGGTGTAATGTTACCACGCACGACTCTACATTCGAGGTTCCCGGATTCAAACCGCGATCGGGGACGATGGTCTTTTAACGGCATAAAATTTCTGAGTGAAGATTAGTAAAATTGTATACCACTACAGTCCACCGCTCTATCAACTGAGCACTTACAACGATTGCTTAAAAAGTCGATAAGTCCGCAACCTATTATACCTGTTTTTATTTTTTCGATTGTCTGATGATTCTGCCAGGATTTTAGGTACAAAATTATTAAATTATTGTATTGTCATGGGTCCTTTATACGTATACAAAGTTTCAAGTCGATCTAATGTGTTTAAGTGGGTGAAAATCATGTTCAAAGATTCCGTTACGTAGATGCAGGTCCGTTACATAGATAGACAGATACAGGTCAAGCTAATATAAAGTGTGTAATATGTTGAATATAGCAATTTATATATTAAGATGTAAGAATCATAGAATGCATGTGGCTCCCAGATTGTATATATAGTGCACGAATTTAAGCAAGTACCGCTTGCGGGATATAATAAAAAAAATGTAGCAATTGATTATAACCACAATAAAAAGAAACCACTGTTTGCACTTTCTTAAATGTGTTATTTCCCAGAAATATAATTGACATAGGCCTATTTACATCATTGTGCATCAGAAATTAATTAATAACCTATAACATAGGTTATAATATACAGTTTTGTGTGTTCATTCTTACAATATTGCAATCCTATTTGCCAATAAATAATATGATCTGGTTGCAGTGGATAAACAAATGAAACATAACAAACGTTTCTCATTTGTTTTCAAACATCCCCCTTTACATTAAATATATAAATATTTTAAAATAACTATAATTAAATAATGATTTGTACAAGATTTTCAAAGATAATTTCATGAAACCAATATTCTTTGAAATTCGTTAATAGGCTATGTGAGTATTGTTTTAATAAAAATTCAGTGATAGAACTCATCATATTCCAAACCTGTAAAAACAAGCAATTTTATTCGTTAAATAGTCCTAACAAACGCCACTTTTCATTTCCAAATCATCTAGACATTTCGTATGATAATTACTATTATATTCATGTCTGCTACCTTTCTTATGTATTGGGTTGATTTTTGTTAACTTGCATTCTTTTGGAACGTTTAATATTCTCTATAATGAACGTAAGTCTGACTTTCGAACATCTTAGAGTGAACAAATCAATCTTTGTTATATCATATAGGGTAGAAACGAAATGATGACGTTAATGGAGGGTATTTTAGTTATATAAGTCATGCGGTTCACATTAATAACAATACAAAGAATCCAAGTAAAAGCTTTATATTGAGCGATTCTGTGAAAATGTCATACCGAAGCGAATATTAAGAAGTTGTAGGAATAGTTTCGTGGATGGAATCTAACATATCTTTAGAGATAACATGTTCTGATTCTACAAGAGAATATTTCAAACATTTATTATTTTAATCTAAAATCAGTGGTAGAACTCATCATATTCCAAACCTGTAAAAACAAGCAATTTTTTACGAATCTGTTGTTTAATATTTGATTGTATCAATTGGTTTTATTTAACAAACTCTTTTGTTAAACCATATTTTTTTCCTTTTAGCCGTTACTGTAATAATATTAACTGTAATTTAATGCTATAGATACCTTAAATGTGCTCTATTACTGTTAAGTGTATGCAATGGTCAGTCAGTCACGGAAAACCTATACAAATCATTGTACACAACTTAATAATTGATGGATTAAAATTTCTTCCTGGATTCTAGGTTATCGGTATATAACTAACTAACTCACTGGCCCTGTCGAACTCCAAGGTTCATGGCCGCGCGGACATATAGGCTACATCCCTATCCTGAGATATTTTCTAATCGTCCCCTGTATAATATACTTCCCTCAAATCATGGTTAATGTTACTCTCCCTTCTAATTCTTGGTCGATCTGCTGGACGCTCATTTCTTGGAAATACATACCATGGTTTATTTTAATAGGATATTATGTGTTTCGTTGTGAAACATCGAAAAATGTGACCGCTAGAGCGGTTTTAAATTTTTGTTTCAGCTGAACTCCTACACCTAATGATTTTAACACATAATAAATAACAGCTAATCACTCGCCGCATATATATATATATATATATATATCATTTTAATGTTATAATGATTTAGCCTAGCCTAGCCTATATAGATTAATGTATCGACTTACCCATTCACAGTCTATTTGTCATAGTTCATATATACATATATATATATATATATATATATATATATATATCTCCGTCCATAGTAATTCTGCCCGAAGGGAGGTCCTTCACCACAATCATAGCATTTCCATGCTATTTTTGCAGCTTTACTAGGGAATTGTAGGTGTAGTAGCTTCCCGTTGCTTTCCACACCGGTGAAGGATGATGATCATCATGATGATGATGATGATGGTGATGGTGATGATGATGGCCATATCATTTCGGGGACCATTTGGGCCTTAAAGTTTTCCTGACATTTGTCATACCGGTGAGGAAAAACCCCGATAAAAACATCACCCAGAAAAACTGCCCCGACCGGGGATCGAACCCGGGCCCGCTGCGTGACAAGGCAGCACGCAACCTCGAGACTACAGCGGTGGACATATATATATATATATATATATATATATTATGTGTGTACAAGAGGAGCCGGACATCATGGACATTATAGAAAAGAAAATATTACAGTGGTATGACCATGTAAAAAGAATGCGAGAGCAAAGATTGCCTACATTTTTTATGGAATGGATCCCAAAAGAAAGGAGGAAGAGCGAAGAAAACTTGGATAGAAGGGGCACAAGCAGCTATGAATATCAGGGTTTTTGATGAAGATTCATGGATGGACAGAGAGGAATGACTTTTGGTTTCCGAAAGACGGCGGCAGCTGCCATGATACCGGGTGATGATATATATATAATTATAATTCCAAACACCAAACAAGAAGTTAAGAATAATCGAACGCGTTTCAATAACGAGGTTATCATTATTGTCTTGGAAAGATAGCTTTGCTGTTTGAACCCATTGACTATTTTATTACTTTTTCTTGTGTTTGGGATTATATATATATAGGCCTATATAATATAACCCACCGCTGTGTTCTCGAGGTAGCGTCCTGCCATGTCACACAGCGGGCCCGGGTTCGATCCCCGGTCGGGGCAGTTTTTCTGGGTGAGGTTTTTATCGGGTTTTTTCCTTACTTCTAAGACAAAATTTCAGGAAATCTTTAAGGCCCAAACGGTCCGCCGAAATCAATATGGCCTTGCCTCATCATCCTTATGATTATCATTATCACATCATCATCCATCCGTATGGAAAGCAACGAGAAGTACCACTACATACAATACCCTATAAAGCGAAAGGTGAAGCACACACATACAATTTTCCCTATAAGCTGCAAGCATAGCTGAAAAGGCTATGATGCAGTGAGACCTGCTTTCCGGGCAAATTAACATGCATGGATGAATGGATGGATGGATATACTATATATATTCTGCCCAAGGGCGGTCTTTGAGCGCAATCACAGCATTTGCATTCCATCTTTGCAGCTTTACTAGGGATTATAAGATGTTTGCAATACCTTTCGTAGTTTTCCCACAGCGGTGAAGGATGATTATGATAAGGATATATGGCCGATGGTTTTCGGGGGACGTTTGGGCCCTAACTTCCTAAAAAGCCGTCTTACACGTTTATGAACGACCCGAAAAAACTCATCCAAAGCCTGTCCCGACTGGGAATCGTTTCCCCCGACCCGCTGCGTGACACGGTAACACGCTTAAAAACCACCTCTAGACCACAGCGATGGACTAAATATAATGTTCACAGAGATTGTATATAATTTTTTTTCAAATGCCCAGATTTGTCTTTCCATTTTTTTCCTGATGTTCTCAGTCCTGGCATGGGCGTATTTTGTAACCCACTATGAGGTTGGGGCGCCTAGAAAGGCGGGGTTACGTTTCCCCGATGATATGATAGGTTTATGATGATATGGGTGCGCTAGCGAGTCTTAATCCTAAGATGAATATGAATGATGATGATTGGGCGAATGGCATAAATGATTTCGGGCCGTTTGGGCCTAAACGTAACTGACCTTGGTCCTTACAGTAAGGAAAAAACCGAAAAACCCGATAAATCTCACCCAGAAAAACTGTCCCAACCGGGGATCGAAACCCAGTCCGCTGCGTTAACAGTATATAAAAAAATTATATATTGGTTTATTTTGACATCGTGTTGTTGTTGCGATGAACAGATATCACATATACAACGGTACCAAACAAAATATAATTAATTTGCGTACAATGGATTCTAATAAATGGTTTTTAAAATGTACGTATTCCAGCCATCATTTATCCAACTAAGTACGGAGGTAGTAGTTTAATAATTTAGCTTCCTTGGGTGGTAAATTCTAATTACCTTGTGAATACAGATCACCATAGTACTAAACATTAACCATAGCGTGAGAGAAAACAAGTATTGCGTAAGTTATTACTAATCAGAGGTGAGAGAGAAAGAAAACAATATTGCGTAGTATTACTAATCAGAGGTGAGGAGAAACACGTAATTGCGTAGTTTATTACTATTCAGAGCGTGTTAAGCAATTACGCGTATTGTAGCACTGATATATGACGTTATGTGTTAAGACTTTTCCTCCGTCCTTGTACACAACTTGCTAACAATACATCAAATAACCAATTTTTTATTTTTTTCAATCGTAAAAGCAATACAACCTCAATAATTTAAAATCAATCAGAATATTTTCCCTGTTTATTTAAAGAGTTGGTTATATAAGAGTACTCACAACTAACATTCTATGTAACTTTCTTGATGAACGTGAGTCTGGCTTTGGAACGAAAAACATCACATAACTACCGCACTTCTCCACGTTATAGAGAAACATTAATGTTCTATGGACAAAAGTGCCCAGTTCTACTCGACTACAGCAGAGTCCTTTGATACTGTATA
>JASPKZ010010613.1:0-28455 GCA_030220185.1 Diploptera punctata | reverse complement strand
TAATTTACTATTCAGCGAAATTTATCTGTTTTAATGAAATTATTTTTGGGGCGTAGGGCAAAAGGCTATATCCCTTTAGATATCAAATAACACATAAGGTTGAGCGTATATTTTTCGTCATATATGGTTTATCCAGCAGCGAGGTGTATGGAAATTAATAAAAACATCTAAGTTTCCTCAGTTAAAATATCTTCAGAACAGTTTTATTTAAAACGGATAGGCCTATTATGTTAAAATATTGGATAAATGACCATTGGAGAATGCCTACGATTAGACCTTCTTTTTTTGTGTCTAGGCGCCGAAATCGATATGCTTAGACTAGAGCTTATCGTGCTCGCCTCTGTTCTAAAGTTCAAGGGAACAAACCAGCCGTCGTGTGGATTATTCTAGGACGTAAAAAATCGGAAGTAGATGTTCCTTGTAAAGGACAAGAAAACCAGTGCAAACTGTCTGGATTTAAGTTAACATAAGAACTATCACGCCCCGCTTTTAATTGCGACACTAATATTAGTTAGCTTTTAAGATTTCGTGGATTACTAATTATGACATAACACTGATTGAACGTATTGAGTTGTTTAAACTTTTCTGCCACTGAGAGTTTGGCAACGGACCAGCATTGCACAGTGTGCCGTTGCTCGGGATTTTTTAGGTCCCTTGGCGGCCAAATCATAGTGTTGTTCTTTTATGGATTTTTGTATTGCTTAGCCTATCAGTGTTACGCGGCGCTTTGGTCCTTTGTAAGTACTATACCAGCATGGCGAGACGGGGGAGGTTTCCTCACCAGAGCAGGCGTCGTGACGCCGCCGATGGAAAAGCAGGTTATGAAAGGCCAGCGACGCAGAGTGAGCCACACTACTCTAGACTGAAATGCAGGCTACATCTCAAGTGGTGGACCATCAATTAGGGGTCCTGGTAAATATGTTTCGGTGACACACGTCGTGTAGCATACGCCCTATATGCGCACAATTGGGTTATCGTGATTATTGATAAGACAAACATATCTTAGATTTGTTCCAATTGTATCACCAATTATAGGCATCGGTGCTAGATTGTGGAGATCGGAGAATCTCGTAACGGCGGTGTCCGCATAGATGGTTTTTAAAATTTGTTGTATTGATATGACTTTTCTGTATGAACAAGCCGCGAGCAACTCCAGGCTTCACATCCATAAGCAACATGAGCGGATTCACATTCTTGATATAGAGTAAGCTTGATCCTAGTAGATAGCGTAGGATGACTTGAAAATGGATATAAAAAAGGCAATAGCAGCATTAGTTGTATGTTATAGATAGTCAATATGAATTTGAATGTAAGTTGGAATCCAATTGGATTTCCAAGATACTTGATGACGTCTCGAGACCGCAGTATGAGCTCCCAAGGGCGTCGGGGCAGGAGACACTGCGGGTTTTCTAAATATTTTTTTCATTTAGTTTAGTTCCACAGTTGTAGCCAGGATTGGACTATGTATAGGGTAGTTTGGACCACACGAATGTGGAACGGTACGGATCTAAAACGGTTGATAAAACGGGCACGATCATCCGCGGAGGATGCGATATGTACGCTAGCAAGTAGGGAAGTCGGATACGTAAAGGGTAAAGGATAGGGAGAGAACTGCACCTGAGGAACTCCAGCCAAGAGGGCTTGCAGTCAGATTTTTACCCACTTCACCCACCACATAAAATGCCTATTCGTAGGTATTTTACTATTAATTTATTAAACTGGCCGAAATGTTTGAAAATTTATAAGTTTGTATGTAAGTCCATTTATCCAAGACGTATCGAAAGCTTTCTCAATGTCAAGAAACACTGACAATTGTACTTCTCTGTTGTAGTAGAAGCCCGTGACAACATGGTCAACCAGTTCTTGCAAGCTGCAGCGGAGGAGTACTATGAAATTTTTCGAATCCAAAAATTGGTAAGTAGGAAGAAGGTTTCATTCCGAAACTTCAATTTTGATTCATGCCAAAATAATTATCTCCATAATTTTGCCCATCACAGATAGCAGACTGATTGGTCTCAAGTTGTCCGGATTTGTGGGGTCTTTTCCGCGTTTGGGAATAGCGATGACCTTTGCCTTCTTCCATACTTCAGGGAAGTATTGGAAATGAAAGCAAAGTTTCACTATCTGTAGGAGAAGGAGTAGGGCTTTAGTGGGTAGGTTTTTGACAGCCAGATTTGTAATCTGGCATGTTCAGGGGTACGCCGAGACGGGGGATGCTGTACTATAGTTTTCAATTCTGAAAACTGTACATCGGGACGGGTCATAGGGATAGGAGTCTCAAGGAAAGTACTAACCGTATGATGTACTTCAGCTTCATGAGTTGGTGCTGTAAGTTCATTTGGTCGAACCGGTTCGCGAAGCTGTCAGCTAGGAATTGTGCTTTATCTCTAGGGAGATAAGCCCAAGTCCCACCTGACTGTAGTGCCGAAAGAGGAGGCTGAGCTCGACTCCTGTTTATACGTTTTAATATATCCCAAGGTGGGGTTTATTTTCTGAGGAATGCTGAGGGAAGAATCCCAGTCAGCATTTCTCAGTTCTTTTAGTCGGTTTCTGACCAAACGAGCATAATGATTGTATTGATGTTGTGATGGTAAGCTCCGATATCGCGGTACCATTTTAGTACTGCCTTTTAAGATTTAAAAATTTTGAAGCGTGGGATCGTCGTATTTTGTTCGTGAAGTGTAACTTGTCCGCGTTGTAGCAAGTGTAATGGCCGTTTTTATAGTGGCCTGGAAATTAGGACTGTGTGTTCTATATGTTCTGTAGACTCGACAGAGAGTTTAGGCTTAACTCATTGGTTAAGCATGTCAGTGTAACTCTGCCAGTCTGTGTGATGTTGTTTTACATTATGGGGGGAGGACAATAAACATGTTGGAGAGATTGTAAATGGTATAGAGGTGTTATCAGAGTCGATGCGTCTTTAGCATTGTGATGTATGGTGAGATAGGGACATCTTCGACAAAGCTATGTCCAGAATCTGGACCTAAATACCATAGCTGTGTTCATGAAGAGTGTATGTTCCCTTGGAGCTGAGATTTGTATGTTGTGAAGATGACAGTAAATTTTGAAGAATTGCACCAGAGGCATTCTGGGCACGACAATTCCAATATAGATGTTTAGAGTTAAAGTCTCCCGCAAGTAAGTAGCTTGGGGAGACAGAAGTGAGAATGTGTAGGTTGTGCGTTGTCAGAAGCCTCAGAGGAGATTAGTAGATAGCTGCTATATAAATAATTTCGCGAGCTGAGACCGGAAGGATGATGCCCGTGGCTTCAATAAATTGAAGTTGCGGGATTGGGGCCACTCTATGGCTAATGGACTTGTTGAAGCAGATTGCGGTGCATCCAAGGGGACCGTCAAGTCGGTCATTTCTATATGTATAATATTTCGGAATTGGAAACGCATGCTTCGTTGAAGATGAGTTTCATTTAGTAGAAGAATGCCAATATCTCTGTTTGCATAAATGTAGTTAACTCGTGAATCTGTTTAAATACACCATTTGCATTGAATGTCATGACATTAAGATAGCTTTGATTTGCGAAACATGAATTGACCAGGTTGGTCATGAACACAAATCTCTCCATAGGTGAGGATATAGTAGCCATAATTGACTGTATATCCTCGAAGAGCTTTTGTGTCTGACCAGACATTGGGAATGACCTGGCCTGACTGGATGCAGTGTTTGCGGTTTGTTTGGCAGCAGTGCCAGAGTTAACCACTTGGCTGTAGGAAATGGATGGATTTATAGGCTTTGAGGTAAAACTACGTGGTTGGGTAGAAGTTGGTTTAGGTGCAGGTTGTCTTTTTTCATAAAGCTCGTTGGCTTTTTGATATGCGGTGCAGCCCCGGTAGGGATCAGAGTGTCCCTTCTCTCCACAGTTGGCGCAAGTAAGTAAATTTTTATCAGTAAGTGCCGCAGCTTTTACTGGGCATTCAGAATGATTATGAATTTCGGCTCATAATACACACCGTTGAGTAAAGTTACACCCTGCGAAGGTATGGTTGAACGTCTGGCATCTGAAGCACTGCTTCATGCCAGCTCTAGGTCTGTAAGTTTCCGCGGACACTACTGTGTACACGAGACGTTTTAGATTGAAGATTTCTTTTCTTTTTCATTGTTTTCAAGTTCCATAATATAGATTGGGAGGGGAGTTTGTAAGTCGTCTTCTTTTTTCATGAATTGTCTTATATTTTTGATTGGATATTCAAATTTGTTTAGTTCATGTTGAACTTCTTCACAGTTATGTCTTTGGGAAGCCTCTTGAGCACAGCCCTCACTGGCATATATTTTGTATAGTTGAAATGTGTAGTATTGTCTACCAGCTTTTCTAAAGAATTCTTTCAGTGTGTTGAAATCTTCCACTGAGGAAGCATGGTAGCGTAGCCCTTCAGTTGTCTTGACTACTTTTAGGTATGTTTTTATTAAATTTTCGATTTCGGAATTCATTTTGAAAATATTTTTTTTGTCCCATGACTGTGAATGTTGCGGTTTAGAATCTCTTTTTTGTTGAGGTACGACTTTAGGCTCTTTGATGGATTGGCTACTATGCTTAGTGCCCGTGTTTGGATTTTCCCCCTGTGATGGTCCAGGTTGAGGAGCCAGTTGAGACTTGTCAGCGTCGGATACTTCAGCTAGTACAGGCAATCTATTTTGTATCGGCACTGACTGTATCTCATTGTTTTGTGACTTGGTCACCACTGCATTTGAGGTTTTATTGGTCATTTCAGATTCTTCCTCAGTCATTTTTTTTCATTTTTGACACTGGGGCGCCTTTACCATTATTTAGATTTAGATTTAGATTTATTTAGATTTAGATTTATTTATTTAGCCGCGTGGAGTTAAGGCCATGTGGCCTTCTCTTCCATTCACCAGGGCAAACATACGTATATTACATCAGATTATAACAATCACAAAGAACTCTAATATTAAATACTAAATAAATATTAGATCAAAAAGATAATATCTATTATATTACGATCTATAATGCAACTACAGTAGTTAATGTTAGTTAAAATTAAGACTAAAACTAATAATAAAATGTATACAATCAAGACATATTAAATTGTCCCTGTCTAATGTATATATAAGACAAAGCAAAATAATGAGATATAGAAAACTAATTTTACGTTTGTATAATATTTAAAACAAAACAAAAGAAAATATTTGTTAATCTTAATATTATTTTCATAGATAATTAAATTTATTAATTGTTAAAAGAATACTATCAGTGAGGTGTATAAGTTAGTTTGTTATTAAATAATTCTTTAATTTGTTTTTGAAGGATGTTATAGTTTGACAGTCTCTGACATAGGGCGGAAGGGAATTCCATGTTTTGGTAAGTGAGACCGTAAAAGATAATGAATAATATACAGTGTGATGAGGAGGAATATAAAGGACAATGTGCTGATGGGGTCGAGTGTCAAGATTATGTGTGTCGGATAGTCTGATGAAGCGGCGTGATAAATAATTAGGCGATGATGTGTGAAGGATTTTATAGAGAAGGGATAGTGAATGGACAGTTCTACGATCTCTTAGACGAAGCCACGATAATTGTTCCAGGGACGGTGTAACATGGTAAAATTTGCGAATACCACAAATAAAACGTGCGCAAGAATTATAAACACGTTGAAGTCTTTGAGTGTAAATAATATTTAAGTCTATAAAAAGAGTGTCACAATAATCAAAATGGGGCATTGCAAGTGTTTCTACTAACATTTTCCTTAGAGCGAATGGCAGACAATTTCTTACGCGATTTAATGAATCTATTATTGAGAAGACTGTTTTGCATGTATGGTTTATTTGTGTATTCCAATTTAAGTTGTTGTCAATAAATACTCATAGAATGTTTACTGGCGCACTATAGGCCTTACATGCGGGACCTATTCTGTGTCAAAAAATTGGCAAGAAGTGTTGACTTCCAATGCACAATTTTTGGAAACTTCTAAAAGTTTAATATAATAGCATTGATTATTAGTTTTCTTTGATTTGATTTTTTGGAATTCTTTAATGCAGTGTGTGATCAAGTCACGTGCTATATCAGAAGTCTCGAAATCTGGGTAGGTGCCAAGATAGTTAAATACTACGATGTTTGTACGTACTATTTTTTACATACTTGTACGTACTTTGATTCAGGAGCATGTTTTTTCTCCGCTACATATTCTTTGAATTTGGAAAGTTCACCTTCTCAGGGTGCGTATAGGGTTGGCTCCTCATATTCGAGCTCCATGGCTTGTTCACTACTTACGATTTCAAGGCAGGCTGCTGCCATTTTACTGGACAAGATGAATTAACTGACAAAGTATCACTGAAACACAAAACACCAGGCAACACAGGCTTAATGTAGCACTCACAGTATATAGAGTTACTACACAGTAATAAAAACCCAGAAGAATTAACACTATTTTCCAACATAACACTTTTTTGTGAATGGCTCGATTGGGCGTGGCTGCCTGGTCAGACCCGGTTGAAAAGCGACACACCACACTACACTGGTCGATTTTCCATAACTCGGTCAGAATGAAACACTTTAAATTCACTTTTTTATTCCTTATTTTTACTGGATGGGAGGTTAAAGGCCTCTAGGAGGTTTTTAGCACGTTGAAAAGCGGCACAGGTTGTGCACCACTCGGTGCTTGGCACGTGTATCGAAAAAATCAATACTTCTATATGACGTCACAAACAGCAGAGTCGCGTAATAATGTACGTGAGGATCTAGGATGCCGTGATGTACACTCTCACAATGCAGGAAGCCTTATGATAATCTTCATGATGTACCGGAGTTATAACTAAAGACTCCGCTAGGCAAGTCATCATGTTTAATGTTTATTTTTGCGCGATAGTGCGTTTTGTCGTACTTACAACAATGGTGACCATGATTCAAATTTAAACTTTCTACATTTCGAGGTTTCCACTTAATAACTATACTGTAATATCACGTGTTAAAAACCGACGTGTGGGAAATAAAACCACTAACCTTTTTGCATACTACGTACAATGTATCCACAAAAAACATCCAAAAGGTAGTGTTAATATATATTATACGAAACAAACCACTGCATTTTAAATGAACTGAACTTTATTTAAAAGAATGTAAAACAATAAATACGTACTTGCGGCCATTTTATGACTAGATTGGTGCCATCGCCCCATTTCATTTCAACTAATAAACATGGCCCACATTGTTAACAAATGTTACTATAAATAAAATAATTATCCCTTATTCTTGTTCAGTAATAGATCTTGGACTACATCTAGACGCAAATTTAATCTGGCAAACACAAGTGAAACACATAAATGTAAAAAGACTTTATCTTACATTATCTTAGACGCTTAAAGAATCTTTTCCTAGTTCCATTAAAACAAATCCTTGTGCAGAATCATGTGTTTCCACACTTCGATTATTGTGACATTATATATAATGATCTAAAGCAGTGGTACTCACTAGAAATTACAAGAGAGCCAAATATAAGAAACCATATCTGTTCAAGAGCCGCACCAAATTTCACACTTCTCAGTCTTGGTAACCGGAAGCTTTTTTTTTTTACATTTATGGACAAAACACAATTACTGATTACTGTCATTTAATTTTTGTTAATAATTAACTGTTTATTGTTATTATTATTATTATTATTATTATTATTATTATTATTATTATTATTATTATTACGGTACTGTACATAATGTTAAGGCAACTTACAGTTGTGTAGATTACTGCTGTGAAGTTAATGGTCGAACTCTGCTACCCTCCTGCACAATTTTGTCAATACGAGCTGGTTGATTTGCCACACATATCCGCAGCAGGTTTTCCAAGTTCACATTGGTGAGACGAGATCTATGTTTACTCTTGATGAACTTTATCTTACAGAAAGTCATTTCACAAACATACGTTGATCCAAAAAGACACAGAATTTTATATGCACACGACACCAAGTTTTCGAACTGTTTTTCTGGAACTGTATTCCAAAACTCTAAAATTGAATTCGTTTTTCGTTTCTCTTGAAAAATACGTTCCAGTTCCGAATCCTGCTGGAGATCAATAAGTTCATTTTTTAATCTCAAGACCAAAAATTGACAAC
This sequence comes from Diploptera punctata, assembly GCA_030220185.1. NCBI lineage: Eukaryota > Metazoa > Arthropoda > Insecta > Blattodea > Blaberidae > Diploptera > Diploptera punctata. The sequence continues at coordinate 20,382 of JASPKZ010010613.1, read as the reverse complement.
CCAGTTACATCTGTTGTCGTTATTGACCAGGGGTTTTCAACTAATCGAAATGGGTTTCGAAACTTTCTAAAATCATTAAATCTCGCGTTGAAATAATGGTGTAGTACAGTGAGCAATTCTATGAAGGGTTGCAAATTTATTCTTCCTCTGAATATTCTTCAATAAGATGTTGGAAACATGGGAAACTAGTGAAATCATTATTACTAAGTTCTTCTGTATACATTTTTAATTTTTCTTCTAAGGAAAAAATTGCACTTGTGAGCTGAGTAATAAGTTTATTTGTACCTTGCATTTTTATTCGGACATCATACAGTATTCCTGTTATGTCAGCCAGGAAGCCAACTTTTAACCACCATGAAGAAGAGTCTAGTACAGGGTATTCTTTACTCGTTCACTTAAAAATAGTTTTATTTCATGGCGAAGATTAAAAAAATGTTCCAAAACTCTTCCTTTACTCAGCCACCTGACCTCGTTGTGATAAATAACATCATCATACTGTGAATTAAGCTCTTTGAGAAATTCTATGAATTGTCTATGATTCAGTTCACGTGATCTAATGAAATTAACAATGATATTTACTTTCTTCATCACAGATCTGAAAGTCTCGTCAAATTTAGCAGCAAGATTTTCTTGATGTAAAATGCAATGGTATGTTAATAAGTGGTTTCTATTAAAATGTTTTTTAACAGAGAAATGAATCTTATATGACAACCTAACATTGAGGGACAACCATCAGTGCACAATGATAAAAGTTTGTTTAGGTCAATTTTGTATTTGTCAAAAAAAGATTTAACTGCTTCAAAAAAATCTATTACCCCGTGTCTGACCTGTCATAGGTATTTACAGTTAAAAATTCTTCTTTTACAATCCCTATCTTATTACGATATTTAACAAATAAAAGCAACTGAGAGGTGAAACTAATATCTATGGACGAATCCAGAGCAAGGCTGAAATAGTCACATTCACGAATTTCATCGAGAGTACAAAGGAGCATGTCTACAGACATTTCGTTAACTCTCCTAACACAAGTAGAATCGGAAAGTTGTAACTTTTGTATGTCACCTTTTATCTGTTTTGCATTTGGGAATTTAGAAAATATTGTGTCACAAACGACTAGAAAACACTCCTTAAAAATCTCTGCATCGGTTTCATTTTGCGTGCTAAAACTTCTGCTACTTCACATGATGCTTTTGTTATCAATTTATTTTCACTTACGGTATCCAACATCATTTTCCGTTCAGACACTATTGAGATTTTTAATGTTTTTAGTTTTTCTGGTCTCAATTTAGAATCTTTAGGATATTTGCACTCAAAATTGTGAATTGTCAACGTTTTATTATGCCTATTAAGCTTGAAATGGTATATAACCTTGAAATACGTATCGACATAATAAACACATCGCACTGCCTTCCTTCTTAGCAGGTATGAAGAAAAATTCGTGCTCCCAAGTATCTTGAAAAACTCTTCCTTCATCTTCGAGTTTTCTCTTTTTCCCTTTCGAAAAAACACCAGCCATTATTAAACACTGAAATTCACTTCACTTCACTTCAACTGATTAGGTAACACACAGTATCCAGTCGCTTGTTCATAGAAACTAAATTGTATAATATTTCATTGTGAAAGATTCGGACGACAATGTAGAAGTTTAAACGGTTTTAAAAACAAACGTACACATATTCAAAACCAATAACACTAGCCAGGACATTGCATTGCATTGTTGAACACGTGCGGTACTGTACTGCTCGGAATGACACAGGGATTTCCAACGTTTTGTATAATTTCAATAAAGATAGTATTATTTTATTCTTCGAATTTAAAATGTAAATGTAATGTAATGAAGGTAAAATTATTCCAAGAGCCTTAATAAATATCTACAACAGCCGCATGCGGCCCGCGGGCCGCGTAATGAGAACCGCTGATCTAAACTATGACATTCGCAGAGACTGCAGCGAGTTCATAATAGTAGCGTTCTATTAATTTTCAATATTTGTCGTTATGACCATATTTCCGTACACTTCAATAATCTCTCTTGGCTCCGTCTTACTCTCAGAGTAAATTGCACTCTCTTTCACTACTTTTCAAGCTTCTGAATTCCTACACTCCTACTGACCTAGCATCCAGATTTGAGAAGTTATCTTCTTACCACAATACTGACACTAGGGCACAATATAACAGTCTGCAAACAAGCACTTCCCCTTATTCTACTTCCTTCACAGTAGCCTCTGCCAGCTCCTGCAATTTCCTTCCTCAAGATATCAGGGGTTGCCGCACGCTTGGTACTTTTAAGTCACGTTTATACAGTTACTTGTTGTCTGATATTTATTTTTTTTCTATTCATTTAAATTTATACTATGTCATTAATAGTTTGTTTTCTTTTTTATATATCTTGTACATATTATATTTAATTCGTTAAATCTGGAGTAAATCAAATAATAATTGTATTGTATTTATAACATGTAATCTTTTATGTTTATTGTAATTTATACGTAAGACTATTTTTTGTACTTTTAAAACCTGGTTGAGTGACAGACAAGGCCTTAAGGTCTTAACTCTGCCAGGTAAAATAAAGTTATTACTTAGTTATTTATTTACTTACTTACTTACTTACTCACTGGCACTATCGAACTCGTAAGTTCATGGCCGCGCCGACATAAGCTCTCCATACATCCCTATCCTGATCTAATGCTTTCCAATCATTCCCTGAATAATCTACTTCCCTCAAATCATACTTAATATTATTCTCCCACCTCATTCTTGGTCTACCAACTGGGCATTTTACCTCTGGTTTTCCTACAAGAAGCTTCCATGCACAAAATAAAGTTCATCATCATCATGAACAAATTAGTTTTAGGCCATGTGGCCTGTACGGTAATCCTAGCGAAGATGGTCTTGATCTTTCCACCGATGTTTTGGTATTCCTTGGTCCCTATGTCCAGTTGGGGTATATTGGAATGCCAATTTTGGAAGTCTATTTCTTGCCATTCTCCTCAGATGATTTTTCCATTCTTGTTGGTATCTTTGTATATCTTCATTTAAATTTGTTACTCCAAGTTTTCCTCTGATAGTAGTCTTCCTTTGGTGATCCAGTCTATTAACTCCTAACAATGATCGTAAGAAGCGCATTTGGCTTACTTGAAGTTTATGAGAGTTTCTTTTATTTAAAATCCAAATTTCACTTCCGTATTTTAGAGCAGCTTTTGATGTGATGTTATGTAATCTTAGTTTTGTCTCTGTCCTCATCTGTTTACCAAAATATCTTCGTATTACCCCATTCATTTTATTATATTTTTGTAATTTTGAATCAATGTCTCTCTTATACTCTGCAAATACACTTCCTAAGTAAGCGAAATCTGACACTTGCTCTACAATTTTTCCATCAATCTCAATTTTCACCCGTTGTATGTTTTTTCCACACATTGCCATTGTTTTGTATTTTGAAGTGGAAATTTTCATATTATATTTGCTGGCAACTTTGAATAATTGATACGCTGCTATTTGTAAGCTATCTTCGGAATCTGATAATATTATTTGATCATCAGTAGAGCGCGGAATTTTATGAAATTTCATGTTTTAAACTATAAATCGGAGAGCATTGCGATAAAGTATCTTCACGTTTTATGAAGTGTAGAATTGAATGGGACCAAAAAAAAATTTCATATTTCATAATATTTTGACAAAAAGTTCATATTTTAGCAAATATTTCATATTGCTTCATATTTTCAACATTTAAAAAAAATATATTTTTTTTTTCCAATAACACTTCTAGGAATTTGTTAAAACTATTTTTTGAAGTGACTGTACCTCTGTAAGTTTTTGACATTGTAAATCGTAGACAAGTGGAAATTCTCCAGAATTCCTTTCTGGACAAAACAAATACCGTTAACCGGCAATAACAACAAGATGAGTCAAGAGATGGATGGGGTTTATCCGTAACTTGGCCCGCTGGAACGAGAACATGATGAACTGATGACAGATTGATAAGTTTAAGGACAATAGTAGATTAGTGACCACCCACTCTTACCTAGGCAATTTCTTCACTTTGCTTGTGTACAGACATACTTATTGTTGCTACTAGTGAAAAACAAGATGCCAAAAACTGGAGTTCGTGATTGGATTTCAGCATTTAAATGCTACACCACGGATGGTAAAATAGTGTTTTGCACTTACTGTAGTAAAGAGGTATGTTCATTTTATATTTGAAATATATTTAAAATAACTAAATAATATTCTTTCTTAGCCTATATTTTATAAATTGCAATCTCTTGTGTCAAAATTAAATTGTTCCTATAACTCGATTTTTATAGGTATCAGCAAATACCAAAAATAAAAAACCACAACTCAATTATAATTAAATTTAATGTTATTGTTACATGTACATATATTGAAGCTCAGTATATTTATGCAATGTAAATAGCTACCATACCAAACTGTACATAGTATCAATTTTGTCAGTCCTATATTTCATGGAAAGCTTTCTGTTTTGGTTATGTATTGTTTCTTGGATTTCATAATTAAATATAATTGAATAAATAATTAATTCTTTTTTATATACGTATATCAATACCAACAACTAATTTAAGGTTATTGCTACATATACAATTACTGGAAGATAAATTATATTTGAAATGTTAAATTAATAATAAAAACAATTACTGGAGTTTGATATCTTTATGCAATGAGAATAGTAATCATGCCAAATTGTACCTAATCTAAATTTTTAGTGCTATATTTCATGCAAGTCTGTTTGTTTTGGTTGCTATGTTTTGTTCCTTGGATTTTGAAATTCATAATTAAATATCATTGAATAAATTAATGGATTGTTGGATCGTGTTTCATATATATATATATATATATATATATATATATATATATATATATATATATTCCAGTAGACATGATCTATTTATTAACAATGTTTCAAATCGTAAGCATGATCTTTCTATGGGCATGGAATTAATGAAAAGCTAATTAAAATAAGAAATATAGTTTTTGAACCACAAATAAGGTCTACTTGTCTCATTTACATGCTGTTGGATCCTATATATTATACCGAATGTATGTATATGAAAATATATGTAATAACGTTAATAAATAATAGCTTCATAATATTTTCGTGTTACAATTTTCATATTTTTCATACAGTATTTTCTTATTTTGATTTCATATTTTGGTAAAATTTTCTTCATATAAATCCTCGCTCTAATCATCAGCATATAATATTGTTTGAATTATTTTATTCCTAGTTATTGAAATTCCACTATTTACTGTTTGTTTCCATTCTTGCACTATTTTGTTAATATATATATATATTGAATAAGAGTGGAGATAGTCCACATCCTTGTCGAACACCTTTGCTTGTGTTTGTGTGTTCTGTTATTTCTCCATCTGGTAATTTAATTTTGATTTTAGAATTTTGATATAAGCTTTGTATGGCTCATATTACATGTGAGTGTATATGTTCTTCATGCAGTATCTGCCAAAGTTTATCTCGGTTTACATTATCATATGCCTTTTCATAATCTATAAGTAGTATGTATAGTGGGAGATTAAATTCCCTCCTTTTTTCCATAATTTGTTGTAGGATAAATATTGCATCTATAGTGCTCCTCCCTTTTCTAAATCCACATTGTTCTTCTTCCAAAAATGTTTCACTACTTACTGATAATTTATTTTTAATTATGTTGGCATATAATTTAGATGCAGTTGGGAGTAAGGTAATGCCTCGGTAGTTATCACATTTGTGTTTCTGACCTTTTTTATGTATATTAATTACTAGACCCGTTTCCCAATCCATTGGAATATTATGACAATGCCAAATATTGTTAAAAAGTTCTAATAGTTTCTCTTTCAAGGCAGTTCCTCCATACTTAAAAAGTTCTAAATTTAAAACATCTAAAAACTGGACTTTTCCTGTTCTTGGTCTTCTTTAAACTTCTTCTAGTTCATCCATTGTTATGTCTGGTTTTTCTATTTCATTTTCACAAGTCAAATTCAAAGTATTTTTTTCAGTGTGAGTGTTCGGTTCTGACCAAAGATTTTTGTAGTAAGTAATCCAATCTTGTTTTGGTATCAGATTAACATTAATTTCGTCTTTTGTTTCCATCTGTAATTTTTTGAATATTTTAAATCCCTGTCTTTGTGCTCCTGTAATATCACGTTCTAAGGATTTTACAAATTTATCCCAATCATCCCTTCTATATTTTCTAGACAATTCACGAACCTTAGCTCTGAGTTTTTTATATTCTGTATAATGTTCCTCTTGTTTAGTTTGTAAATACACTTTATAGGCTTTTTTCTTTTGTTCAATATTTTCTTTTAATTCAGGATTCCAAATTCGTAATCTCTTTTTGTTTTTGATTTGTTTATATCCGAGACTCTCGTATGCTGCTTCCATGATTGCTTGTTTTAGATTTATCCAGTCCTCTTCAATATCGCCAGTGCTTGTTTTAAGTTTATTCCTTATTCTAGTTTGATATAATATTTGTTTACTTTGGTCTTCCAATAAGTGAATTTTAAATTTTTTGGTATCTTATTTTGTATTGTCTGCTTGTATTTTCTTGTGCTGATGTGTTTGTGATATAATTTTATTTTGCTTTCAACAAGAAAATGGTCACTATCAATTTCACTTCCTCTGTACACTCTAGTGTCATTTACATACTTTTTAAATTTATTATTAATTAGTACATAATCTATTATAGACTTTGATCCCCTTGCTGCCCATAAAAATAAAGTTATTATTATTATTATTATTATTATTATTATTATTATTATTATTATTATTATTTTGAAAACACCATCGCGCAAAAAATAATGTACAACGCACGTACGTTAAGTGTTTTACAGAATCTCAGAAATTAAAAACCTCGCTAACGCTCGGTTATTAAACTTTTTTCTCCGTTCTGTAAAAATGACTTCGCAACCTCGCATCGAATATACTATTTTCATTCGGGTCTCTTCATCTGCCCAGCGCAAAAACATGGAAGTCCAATTTTCAAGTTTTCAAGGAAAACAAAAAAAAATTGTAAAGAAAAATAAACAAAAACAAATAGGGGGATGAATTAGTGTTTTAAATAAGGCTATCAACATCAGCTAGAACAGGAGCAATTCATGAAAATGTTCTGGAAGAAACAGTGGGAAACATATTGCATAATTTGCTGAGGCAATACACTACAAGCCGGGAGGTAGCGAGATCGATTCCAGATGAGGTCAAGACTTTTACTACTTGACCAAACATTGTCGTACGATCATGTTAACGGGATCTACTCAGCCTTTGAATTCAATGAGTACCAGATATATTTCCTTGACTAAAGATGTCCATCACGCAGTAGTGAAAACTCAGGAGTATAAATAGATCTCCAATCGTTTTACAAAAAGCGTCAGGTCACAAATCACCTACTTTTTCAAAATAGCTCTATGAGGAACCTTGTTGATAGGATCGCGATTACACAATTCACAAAGATATAATCTTGGTGTGATGAGTGCTTTCACCAGATAACTTGATGCCGTTACATATATCACTTCTTTCAAGAGACTTCGTGATGTTTTTATTGAAATTTATTTAACTGTTACATAAAAGAGACCTGAAACAGTATGTTGATTCTACCGAAGGAACTAACTTATGTAGTGTATAATATTGTAGTCTGGGGACAAATGAGTGTCGTGTATTAATCTTCCACCAGGATTGTTAGAGAGTTATGTAATGAGAAAACATTAATTAAGATCAATAAGCATCGATATTATAAATAAGTTCATGAAAAAAAGCAAGCAATAGGCGGAAGAAAATCATTAATTGCGGAAATTTATAATAATTATAATAATTAATACTGGAACCGTATTTAATAATTAAAGTCACCAAGACCTAAATGTATGAGTTCTTGTTCACACCGCAACATAGATCCTATGGAGAATAAATTTTCTCATGAAAATATTGGTCAGTAGGAGATCGGTGACCATAAGGAAACGCCAAGTTGGAAGAATCCAGAATGATTTGAGCGGAAGTAGATTATACAGAGGATGATTGGAACTACATTAGATCAGGATAGGGAGGTTAGGGAGTGATTATGTCTGCCCGAACATTAACCTACGAGTTAGATCGTTATTGAGAGAATTTCAACAAATAAGTTTATAAACTGAATTTCTAAATTAAGACAGTCTAGTTTTCATAAAACCCGATTAATAAATAAAATTTCATGTTCTAAAATTTAATATTCCAACAATAAAAGAACCAGTGAGTTAGTTAGTTAGGAGATCGGTGTTCCACCAGGATCGCAATGAATGTGGTGCACGCTCTATCAGATAATAGGCCGCACTATAAGAATCTAGGAGACATCCTGACCACATACCAAACCACATACTGTTTACATGATCGATATGTGGCCTGTAGTCGGATCACTTTACACACTTTTACCTACCTCTATAAAATGACACAAACTGAGGGTCAGTCACCACTTAATAGATCAGGTATGTACATTGCAAGCCTCTCGCTGCATGAAGTTCTGTTTATTTTAAAAGAACGGGGTAGTAGATGTGTATTTAAAGAACAGAACGAAAAGAAAATGCTATCCAATAAGAATGAAAACAGAATAATTGCAACTTTCGAAGTAATTAAAATTTGTTTTGATTTTCAAGGAGTTATTCATTTCAAGGGACATCATATAGTGTGTGTCACCGTGATATATTAATACACATTTGAGGGACCGTTGGTAGGGGGTGAACAAGGTTGTGTCATCTTTAATGTAAAACTAGAAGTACTATACTTTAGGACGATACGAAAGATAAAGAGGAATCTGTGTTTAATCATGGGTTTTTTACTTGCCTTCCACATATTTAAAAAAAGGTGTAAGTTGTATAATTGAGGAGGTTAGAGGCAAATAGTACAAGTTTTGGCAGTGTTTTGAGGAAACAGTTGTGTAAAGTTTGAATTTGTTGAAAGAACATGTTAAGTAATTCAAAAATGATCACTTCGGGGGCTGTGTGATTGTTTTCCCGCATGAGTAAACGCGAAAAAGACATCTATATGCTTGTATACACTCCACTTTTTTCAAGAGAAAAAAAGCTCACTTACACCCCTTTGTATCTAATCGCCTCAATTAAAGGGCAATTGGTTATGACGGAAAAGTTTTGCCTTTCCTGGATTGTTTGTTTATACCGTCATTCATTTAATGAACATGATAAAACTATGTAACTGAATATTTACCTGACAGAGGAAGGTCTGTACATACATTTCCACGGTACAATACAGATGGATTGACCACTTCTGGATTCAGTCTGTGAAATGTTAATGTATTTTAAATTTAATTTGTAAAAAATATTTTCTATTTTCTCATTTAGTGACGTGTGCACCCCTCGTTAGCGATACAGTGTTTACATAAAAATTCACTGTTATCGCTTAGTAAAAATAAGGGCATTTTTACAACTAATTTTTATTTGCAAGACGCATGACGTTCTGTACGTACTTACAGGTAATACGCGAACCTAGATTGAAGTTACAGCTTAGCTCTATTTCGGGATATTGACATAAACCGTATAGGCTAAATAACAAACTAATTATACTGTAATATTACAAAATTAACCTACCAAGTGGTGGGAAGTCAAACCACTGCCGTTTTTGTGTACTACATACAATGTATGTACACAAAAACTATATCTAAAAGTTCGTGTGAAGAATACCCATTCAGTACCAAGAACAAATCACTGCATTTTAAATGATACGGAGATTTGTTTGTAACAATATTGAAACAAATAAATTCACCCTTGTGAGGACGCCCATTGTGCCGTACCTGATTGAGTATTGCACGCGCGTTGCTGTAGTCTCAATTAAATTATTTTCGGCATTTACCAAATATACATTGGTCAGACTGCTAACGTCATTCAGTTGTTTATAATAAACATAAATATTTCCAACAAAGATATTATTTTACTATTATTTATAATTTTCAAAACACCGTCTTGCAGAAAAAAATTATGTATGTACAACACATGTTTGTGAAGTGTTTTACAGAATGTCGGAAATTAAAAACTTTGCTATCACTCGGTTTTTTAATCATTTCCTCGCTTCTGTAAAAACCACTTTCCAACCTCGCATAGTAATTACAATTGCGAAATGTATCTGCATTTAATAATATTATTTGTTGAACGTAGGGAAAAAGCTCCAGATCGATTTAGATATCAAATTACAACAAGTTTCCTCGTGTTTAAATAATCGTAAGCACAGTTTTATTTTTAAAAAAGTTACGTTATGTTGCATTGTCTGTTAATATGACATTGAGAATGCAATATGCATACGATTAGAGTTTTTTTTCTATTTTCCTTCTTCTTAGACGTGAAATCGATCTTGGTAGACTAGATTTTATCATGCTCGCCTCTGGTTTTAAAGTTCACGGGAACAAACACTCCCGGCGTTTATGGATTTTTGAGGACGTAAAAATCGTAAGTATATGTTCCTTCGGGAAGGACTAGGAACCAGTGTCACGTGTCTGGATTTAGAGAACGTAAGATAATATTAAACTTGTAAGAAGAGGTCTGGTTGGTTCTTTCTCCCCCAGATTATAATTGCAACACTAATTAGTTTAGCTTTTAAAGGGTGTCGTTGATTATTAATTATGACGTAACACTGATTGAACGTATTGGTTTGTTTAAACTTTACGCCCGTGTGAGAGTCGCCTTTTCTACGGCTAAAGTGTTCCTCAAGGACGAGCTAGCAATAACTATGTAACTATACAATTGCTAGTTTGGTTTCTGGGGACTTGAAAAACACATATACCCCCACCAGCATCGTCATGGAATTCCTGTTGGGTACAATATTTCTTATGAACTAACTAACTCACTACATAACAGTGTGTTCCATACATATAACTCAGAGAATAATCATGTTATGGCCTATAGATTTTTAGTTTAAGGTATTTTTAGTGAAGTTAGAGATGGCAAGAGATCCTGTGATGAAAATTGGATACATTTACAGAATTTAGACTGTGTTCATTTATTTCTTCAAATCATTCCTGTTTGTAATTATTGTTCCTGTGTATTTGAATTCCGCCACTTCTTCAAAATTTCAAACATTTTTATTAACTATCAATTTTATAATGTATTTCTAGTACGATCATATAGTTTAGGCCTACTTGTTGTACTGAGGCAGTAGGCTATGAACTGTAACACTATTTTGTTTTTAATGTGATTTTTCTGTTTTTATTTCTGATTTCTTCTCTTTATAATGTTTAGTGTCTGTATGCACACTATAGCTCCATTAAGACTGGGGAATGTGAGGTTATATATTTTATCTCACATGTGAATACTGAGCGAGGTAACTCAAGCGGTAAGTTTTGGGATTCATATTTGATAGGTCCCAAATTCAAAACCCAGTGCCGATAAACTTGAATTAGGCTTTTTATCAATCCTCAACGCAAAATCAGGTTTATAATGCCATTAAATGTGCCTATTTTATCGTATCCACTATTCATCATCATCATAGTACAGTCACGAATTTAGGCCATTTGTTGACCTGTTTCGGCCTCAAGAGAAACACCATCCAGAAGTCTTTTGAGTGGACGTCCTGGTCTTCTTCTTCCTGCAGGTTGATATCTTAACATTAGTTTGGGTATTCTGTGATCTTCCATTCGATGAACATGTTGTATCCATCTTGACTTATATCCACTATTTCATAATATAATTAAGTCTACAGTATATAAACAAACATACAATGAAATAAATAGATGCATATGACCGATACTAATTTGGAGCTAAATTAAGTTATTTCTCCGCCGACTCGGTCCATTGAGGGCAGTGTGATGCTATTTTAATTCACCATGTGAACAAATTGTGAACTGAACTGTTGTCGATAGAAACGTTGTTCCTAGGCAACATCGTACTTTACAGTAAATAAGACTGGAGAGAATAATTATGAACTTCCATTTATTATTTATTTATGACAAAACAATTACATATGAGCATATAAAATCAGACGTTCAGGCCTACCATTTTTCCATTTTGTCGACAGATAGGATTTATGTATAATGCCAATATGAGCAGAATACATGCTCCGTGCTAACTCACCTGTAAATTCTGTAATTTTCATATCCTCAAAGGCTAACGAGGGATATTCCTCACTAAACTCTTTGAAAATGTTCAAAATAATTTGTTCCTCGCCGCATTTCTAGAGCTTTCGTTTTCAATATTTTAGGAATTCTTGAGAAGTTGCCATTTTGGAACAACTGAAATTCCAACGTATTCTGAATTGCGGATGCGTAGGAAATAAACAAAACATATTTAACCTATTAAAACTGTAATTATATATTTTAAGAGGCTCCTATAAAACTTACATAGGCACGTGCTAGATATTATATATTTTAATTTTATTTATGTGTTAGAGAGGGAACTACATTTACTTGCTCGCTCAAAAGTAAAATCGTCATTCGACCAATGAAAATGCGGTCATACATCTGCTTTATTTACATCACAACTGGAACTTAGCTCGGAATTAGTATATATGTTAAAGTTAGATCTCTCATAATAAATGCAATTTTGTGTTCACGTAGACTTTAACGGCCGGAGTTGCTATGATGATCTTGAAGAAGATTTTCGGGCTGTAGGCCGTGGTCGTGAGGCTTGTAGTTCCCCGACGTTTCGCCAGAGACTGCGTCTGGCGTCCTCAAGTTGATCTTCCTCAAGATCATCAAATGCAATTATGTTGAAATCAAACCTTTACAAACGAAACATTGTTAGAAAATGCGTGTTGTGTGTTATTGTAGTGTGTAATTACAATTATATATGTATGGTGAACGCCCCCAGTGCCTAGTGGTCAGAGGTTCTGACTAGAGTTCATGAGGTCTCGGGTTGGATTCCCGGTCAGAGAACCGAATGTTTTTCCTATGGTCGCCAATGGTCTGGATTTGAACTAAGTTCCGTTTTAAGGACTCTCCTGGTGCTTCATTATTATTAATCACCCAACATGTCATCGGGGAAACTTAACTCCTTCTTCCAGGCGCCCCTTCTTAACCCTTCAGTTAAGATTTAAATATCCAAAATTTATTTTATTTGAGTTCACTCAGTAGGAGAAAGCTAAGGTCGCTATTTTTACACGCTTTATATTAGCTTGACCTGTATCTATCTAATTATCTATCTAATTATCTATCTAATTATCTATCTAATTGCCTATCTAATTGCCTATCTAATTGCCTATCTAATTGCCTATCTAATTGCCTATCTAATTGCCTATCTAATTGCCTATCTAATTGCCTATCTAATTGCCTATCTAATTGCCTGTCTAATTGCCTGTCTAATTGCCTGTCTAATTGCCTGTCTAATTGCCTGTCTAATTGCCTGTCTAATTGCCTGTCTAATTGCCTGTCTAATTGCCTGTCTAATTGCCTGTCTAATTGCCTGTCTAATTGCCTGTCTAATTGCCTGTCTAATTGCCTGTCTAATTGCCTGTCTAATTGCCTGTCTAATTGCCTGTCTAATTGCCTGTCTAATTGCCTGTCTAATTGCCTGTCTAATTGCCTGTCTAATTGCCTGTCTAATTGCCTGTCTAATTGCCTGTCTAATTGCCTGTCTAATTGCCTGTCTAATTGCCTGTCTAATTGCCTGTCTAATTGCCTGTCTAATTGCCTGTCTAATTGCCTGTCTAATTGCCTGTCTAATTGCCTGTCTAATTGCCTGTCTAATTGCCTGTCTAATTGCCTGTCTAATTGCCTGTCTAATTGCCTGTCTAATTGCCTGTCTAATTGCCTGTCTAATTGCCTGTCTAATTGCCTGTCTAATTGCCTGTCTAATTGCCTGTCTAATCATTGCATTGCCTGTCTAATTGCCTGTCTAATTGCCTGTCTAATTGCCTGTCTAATTGCCTGTCTAATTGCCTGTCTAATTGCCTGTCTAATTGCCTGTCTAATTGCCTGTCTAATTGCCTGTCTAATTGCCTGTCTAATTGCCTGTCTAATTGCCTGTCTAATTGCCTGTCTAATTGCCTGTCTAATTGCCTGTCTAATTGCCTGTCTAATTGCCTGTCTAATTGCCTGTCTAATTGCCTGTCTAATTGCCTGTCTAATTGCCTGTCTAATTGCCTGTCTAATTGCCTGTCTAATTGCCTGTCTAATTGCCTGTCTAATTGCCTGTCTAATTGCCTGTCTAATTGCCTGTCTAATTGCCTGTCTAATTGCCTGTCTAATTGCCTGTCTAATTGCCTGTCTATTGCCTGTCTAATTGCCTGTCTAATTGCCTGTCTAATTGCCTGTCTAATTGCCTGTCTAATTGCCTGTCTAATTGCCTGTCTAATTGCCTGTCTAATTGCCTGTCTAATTGCCTGTCTAATTGCCTGTCTAATTGCCTGTCTAATTGCCTGTCTAATTGCCTGTCTAATTGCCTGTCTAATTGCCTGTCTAATTGCCTGTCTAATTGCCTGTCTAATTGCCTGTCTAATTGCCTGTCTAATTGCCTGTCTAATTGCCTGTCTAATTGCCTGTCTAATTGCCTGTCTAATTGCCTGTCTAATTGCCTGTCTAATTGCCTGTCTAATTGCCTGTCTAATTGCCTGTCTAATTGCCTGTCTAATTGCCTGTCTAATTGCCTGTCTAATTGCCTGTCTAATTGCCTGTCTAATTGCCTGTCTAATTGCCTGTCTAATTGCCTGTCTAATTGCCTGTCTAATTGCCTGTCTAATTGCCTGTCTAATTGCCTGTCTAATTGCCTGTCTAATTGCCTGTCTAATTGCCTGTCTAATTGCCTGTCTAATTGCCTGTCTAATGCCTGTCTAATTGCCTGTCTAATTGCCTGTCTAATTGCCTGTCTAATTGCCTGTCTAATTGCCTGTCTAATTGCCTGTCTAATTGCCTGTCTAATTGCCTGTCTAATTGCCTGTCTAATTGCCTGTCTAATTGCCTGTCTAATTGCCTGTCTAATTGCCTGTCTAATTGCCTGTCTAATTGCCTGTCTAATTGCCTGTCTAATTGCCTGTCTAATTGCCTGTCTAATTGCCTGTCTAATTGCCTGTCTAATTGCCTGTCTAATTGCCTGTCTAATTGCCTGTCTAATTGCCTGTCTAATTGCCTGTCTAATTGCCTGTCTAATTGCCTGTCTAATTGCCTGTCTAATTGCCTGTCTAATTGCCTGTCTAATTGCCTGTCTAATTGCCTGTCTAATTGCCTGTCTAATTGCCTGTCTAATTGCCTGTCTAATTGCCTGTCTAATTGCCTGTCTAATTGCCTGTCTAATTGCCTGTCTAATTGCCTGTCTAATTGCCTGTCTAATTGCCTGTCTAATTGCCTGTCTAATTGCCTGCTCTAATTGCCTGTCTAATTGCCTGTCTAATTGCCTGTCTAATTGCCTGTCTAATTGCCTGTCTAATTGCCTGTCTAATTGCCTGTCTAATTGCCTGTCTAATTGCCTGTCTAATTGCCTGTCTAATTGCCTGTCTAATTGCCTGTCTAATTGCCTGTCTAATTGCCTGTCTAATTGCCTGTCTAATTGCCTGTCTAATTGCCTGTCTAATTGCCTGTCTAATTGCCTGTCTAATTGCCTGTCTAATTGCCTGTCTAATTGCCTGTCTAATTGCCTGTCTAATTGCCTGTCTAATTGCCTGTCTAATTGCCTGTCTAATTGCCTGTCTAATTGCCTGTCTAATTGCCTGTCTAATGCCTGTCTAATTGCCTGTCTAATTGCCTGTCTAATTGCCTGTCTAATTGCCTGTCTAATTGCCTGTCTAATTGCCTGTCTAATTGCCTGTCTAATTGCCTGTCTAATTGCCTGTCTAATTGCCTGTCTAATTGCCTGTCTAATTGCCTGTCTAATTGCCTGTCTAATTGCCTGTCTAATTGCCTGTCTAATTGCCTGTCTAATTGCCTGTCTAATTGCCTGTCTAATTGCCTGTCTAATTGCCTGTCTAATTGCCTGTCTAATTGCCTGTCTAATTGCCCTGTCTAATTGCCTGTCTAATTGCCTGTCTAATTGCCTGTCTAATTGCCTGTCTAATTGCCTGTCTAATTGCCTGTCTAATTGCCTGTCTAATTGCCTGTCTAATTGCCTGTCTAATTGCCTGTCTAATTGCCTGTCTAATTGCCTGTCTAATTGCCTGTCTAATTGCCTGTCTAATTGCCTGTCTAATTGCCTGTCTAATTGCCTGTCTATTCGTCTAATTGCCTGTCTAATTGCCTGTCTAATTGCCTGTCTAATTGCCTGTCTAATTGCCTGTCTAATTGCCTGTCTAATTGCCTGTCTAATTGCCTGTCTAATTGCCTGTCTAATTGCCTGTCTAATTGCCTGTCTAATTGCCTGTCTAATTGCCTGTCTAATTGCCTGTCTATTGCCTGTCTAATTGCCTGTCTAATTGCCTGTCTAATTGCCTGTCTAATTGCCTGTCTAATTGCCTGTCTAATTGCCTGTCTAATTGCCTGTCTAATTGCCTGTCTAATTGCCTGTCTAATTGCCTGTCTAATTGCCTGTCTAATTGCCTGTCTAATTGCCTGTCTAATTGCCTGTCTAATTGCCTGTCTAATTGCCTGTCTAATTGCCTGTCTAATTGCCTGTCTAATTGCCTGTCTAATTGCCTGTCTAATTGCCTGTCTAATTGCCTGTCTAATTGCCTGTCTAATTGCCTGTCTAATTGCCTGTCTAATTGCCTGTCTAATTGCCTGTCTAATTGCCTGTCTAATTGCCTGTCTAATTGCCTGTCTAATTGCCTGTCTAATTGCCTGTCTAATTGCCTGTCTAATTGCCTGTCTAATTGCCTGTCTAATTGCCTGTCTAATTGCTGTCTAATTGCCTGTCTAATTGCCTGTCTAATTGCCTGTCTAATTGCCTGTCTAATTGCCTGTCTAATTGCCTGTCTAATTGCCTGTCTAATTGCCTGTCTAATTGCCTGTCTAATTGCCTGTCTAATTGCCTGTCTAATTGCCTGTCTAATTGCCTGTCTAATTGCCTGTCTAATTGCCTGTCTAATTGCCTGTCTAATTGCCTGTCTAATTGCCTGTCTAATTGCCTGTCTAATTGCCTGTCTAATTGCCTGTCTAATTGCCTGTCTAATTGCCTGTCTAATTGCCTGTCTAATTGCCTGTCTAATTGCCTGTCTAATTGCCTGTTCTAATTGCCTGTCTAATTGCCTGTCTAATTGCCTGTCTAATTGCCTGTCTAATTGCCTGTCTAATTGCCTGTCTAATTGCCTGTCTAATTGCCTGTCTAATTGCCTGTCTAATTGCCTGTCTAATTGCCTGTCTAATTGCTGTCTAATTGCCTGTCTAATTGCCTGTCTAATTGCCTGTCTAATTGCCTGTCTAATTGCCTGTCTAATTGCCTGTCTAATTGCCTGTCTAATTGCCTGTCTAATTGCCTGTCTAATTGCCTGTCTAATTGCCTGTCTAATTGCCTGTCTAATTGCCTGTCTAATTGCCTGTCTAATTGCCTGTCTAATTGCCTGTCTAATTGCCTGTCTAATTGCCTGTCTAATTGCCTGTCTAATTGCCTGTCTAATTGCCTGTCTAATTGCCTGTCTAATTGCCTGTCTAATTGCCTGTCTAATTGCCTGTCTAATTGCCTGTCTAATTGCCTGTCTAATTGCCTGTCTAATTGCCTGTCTAATTGCCTGTCTAATTGCCTGTCTAATTGCCTGTCTAATTGCCTGTCTAATTGCCTGTCTAATTGCCTGTCTAATTGCCTGTCTAATTGCCTGTCTAATTGCCTGTCTAATTGCCTGTCTAATTGCCTGTCTAATTGCCTGTCTAATTGCCTGTCTAATTGCCTGTCTAATTGCCTGTCTAATTGCCTGTCTAATTGCCTGTCTAATTGCCTGTCTAATTGCCTGTCTAATTGCCTGTCTAATTGCCTGTCTAATTGCCTGTCTAATTGCCTGTCTAATTGCCTGTCTAATTGCCTGTCTAATTGCCTGTCTAATTGCCTGTCTAATTGCCTGTCTAATTGCCTGTCTAATTGCCTGTCTAATTGCCTGTCTAATTGCCTGTCTAATTGCCTGTCTATTGCCTGTCTAATTGCCTGTCTAATTGCCTGTCTAATTGCCTGTCTAATTGCCTGTCTAATTGCCTGTCTAATTGCCTGTCTAATTGCTGTCTAATTGCCTGTCTAATTGCCTGTCTAATTGCTGTCTAATTGCCTGTCTAATTGCCTGTCTAATTGCTGTCTAATTGCCTGTCTAATTGCCTGTCTAATTGCCTGTCCTAATTGCCTGTCTAATTGCCTGTCTAATTGCCTGTCTAATTGCCTGTCTAATTGCCTGTCTAATTGCCTGTCTAATTGCCTGTCTAATTGCCTGTCTAATTGCCTGTCTAATTGCCTGTCTAATTGCCTGTCTAATTGCCTGTCTAATTGCCTGTCTAATTGCCTGTCTAATTGCCTGTCTAATTGCCTGTCTAATTGCCTGTCTAATTGCCTGTCTATTGCCTGTCTAATTGCCTGTCTAATTGCCTGTCTAATTGCCTGTCTAATTGCCTGTCTAATTGCCTGTCTAATTGCCTGTCTAATTGCCTGTCTAATTGCCTGTCTAATTGCCTGTCTAATTGCCTGTCTAATTGCCTGTCTAATTGCCTGTCTAATTGCCTGTCTAATTGCCTGTCTAATTGCCTGTCTAATTGCCTGTCTAATTGCCTGTCTAATTGCCTGTCTAATTGCCTGTCTAATTGCCTGTCTAATTGCCTGTCTAATTGCCTGTCTAATTGCCTGTCTAATTGCCTGTCTAATTGCCTGTCTAATTGCCTGTCTAATTGCCTGTCTAATTGCCTGTCTAATTGCCTGTCTAATTGCCTGTCAATTGCCTGTCTAATTGCCTGTCTAATTGCCTGTCTATTGCCTGTCTAATTGCCTGTCTAATTGCCTGTCTAATTGCCTGTCTAATTGCCTGTCTAATTGCCTGTCTAATTGCCTGTCTAATTGCCTGTCTAATTGCCTGTCTAATTGCCTGTCTATTGCCTGTCTAATTGCCTGTCTAATTGCCTGTCTAATTGCCTGTCTAATTGCCTGTCTAATTGCCTGTCTAATTGCCTGTCTAATTGCCTGTCTAATTGCCTGTCTAATTGCCTGTCTACTTGCCTGTCTAATTGCCTGTCTAATTGCCTGTCTAATTGCCCTGTCTAATTGCCTGTCTAATTGCCTGTCTAATTGCCTGTCTAATTGCCTGTCTAATTGCCTGTCTAATTGCCTGTCTAATTGCTGTCCTAATTGCCTGTCTAATTGCCTGTCTAATTGCCTGTCTAATTGCCTGTCTAATTGCCTGTCCTAATTTGCCTGTCTAATTGCTTGTTATTGCCGTTTATGCTCTATTTCCTGTTCTAATTGCCTGTCTAATTGCCTGTCTAATTGCCTGTCTAATTGCCTGTCTAATTGCTGTTTAATTGCTGTCTAATTGCCGTCTAATTGCTTCTAATGCCGTCTATTGCCTGTCAATGCCTGTTAATTGCCTGTCTAATTGCCTGTCTAATTGCTGTATGCTGTTCTAATGCCTTCTAATTGCTTTCTCATTGCCTGTCTAATTGCTGCTATTGCCTGTCTAATGCCTGTCTTATTGCCTGCTAATTCCTGTCTATTGCCTGTCTAATGCCTTCTAATTGCCTGTCTCTTCCTGTTTCTATTGCCTGTCTATTGCCTGTCTAATTGCCTGTCTCATTCCTGTCTAATGCCTGTCTAATTGCCTGTCTAATTCTTGTCTAATTGGCTGTTCATTGCTGTCTAATTGCCTGTCTAATTGCCCTTGTTCTAATTGCCTGTCTATTGCCTGTTCATAATTGCCTGTCTTAATGGCTGATGTTAAGTGCCTGTCTAACTGAGTCCTGTCTATGCCTGCTAATTGCCTGGTCTTAATTGCTGTCTA
Source organism: Diploptera punctata (assembly GCA_030220185.1). Lineage (NCBI taxonomy): Eukaryota > Metazoa > Arthropoda > Insecta > Blattodea > Blaberidae > Diploptera > Diploptera punctata. The sequence goes on along the minus strand of JASPKZ010010613.1, from coordinate 584 downwards.
CTTGGCCTGTCGTAAGTGCCTGTCTTAATTGCCTGTCTAATTGCCTGTCTATGCTGTTTAATGCTGTCTAATTGACTTGTCTAAGTGCCTGTTTAATTGCGCTGTCTAATTGCGTTAATTGTGTCTAATGTGACTGTCTAATTGACCTGTTAATTGCTGTCTATTGCCTGTCTAATTGCTGTTAATTGCCTGTCTAATGCCTGTCAATTGCCTGTCTAATTGCATGATCTAATTGCCTGTCTAATGCCATGTCTAATTGCCTGTCTAATTGCCTGGCTAATTGCCTGTCCTAATTGCCGGGTCTAATTGCCGTATAATTGCCTGTCTAATTGCCTGGTCTAATTGCCGTTCTAATTGCCTGTCGTAATTGCCTGTGCTGAATGGCCCTGTCTAATGCCGTCTGTAATTGCCTGTCGTTTTTGCCTGTCTAATTGCCTGTCTAATTGCCGTCAATTGCCTGTCTAATTGCCTGTAATTGCCGTCTAATCCTGTCTAATTGCCTGTCGAATGCCTGTCTAATTGCCTGTCTAATTGGCCTGTCTCAATTAGCCTGTCTAATTGCCTGTCTAGAGCATGTTAGCATC
>JASPKZ010010612.1:0-81253 GCA_030220185.1 Diploptera punctata | reverse complement strand
GCAAAGGCTACTGTTTTTATTACTATATTTCCTAAGTTAATTCCCCCAGTCATCATTTGCTTCCATGATCTTATCATGTCGTCGAAATAAATGTTAAAAAGAATGGTTGATAATGAACTACCTTGTCTAAATCCTCCTGTTATATGCATTGGTTCCCTTTGATTTTATTTTTATTTTTGTTTTCTCATGCATTTTCTTAATTACAGCTATCAAGTATAGTGGAATTCCTTTTTCACCTAATATGTTCCATAATTTTTGTCTAACATTTCATCAACGGCCTTCTTATAATCTATAAAGAGGATGTGCGACTCTAAGTTGAATTCTCTTCACTTCTCTATTATTTGTTTTAAAGTGAATATGTTGTCTGTGCAACTTCTTCCTTTCCTAAAATCTGTCTGCTCTTCTGATATTATTGTGGCTACTATAGTTGTTAATCTTTGATTCATCATTTTTGCGTAAATTTTGTATGTTGCACATAGTAAGCTTATGCCTCTATTGTTTTCTGGCTTTGTTTTATCGCCTTTTTTTAAATATTGAGATTATTTTTCCAATTTTCCATTCTTCTGGTATGGTATTTTGATTCCAGCACTTGTTATAGTATTTTAATAATCTTTCTTGAAAATTCTTTGGGACATTTTTTATCAATTCTATGTTTATATTGTCTATCCCGCATGCTTTATTATTTTTACATTTCTTTAATATTTCTATCATTTCTTGCATCTCTAATTCATTACTTCTGTATATTATTCGTTTGTTTCTACGAGTGTTATTTCTTCTTTATTTTGTTTGTCCGTCCAGAGTTCTTTATAATAATTTTCTAATTCTATATCTTGTATAGTTAGCATATATGTTTTGTCTTTTACTTCAGAATTAGGCTTCTTATAAATTTATATACTTTGTCCGTCTTTCGTGTAAATTGTGTTACATTTCTGATATGTATCTACCGCAAAGTTCTCTATTTAATTTTCTGGTATTTTTTTACTAATGCTCTTGTTCTATTATTTATTCTATTATGTTTTGGTCATTCTTGTTGTTAAATATTTTAAGTAGGCCTCCTTTTTATCTCTTACCAATTTCTGGATTTCGGGATCACATTTTTTTAGTCCTATATTTCTTCCTCCTACTTTCTTTGTTCCTAATACTTCTTTTGCTGTATGAGTCCTTTTATACTATTCCATTCATCTTCAAGTTCCTTTTTTGGCTCTTCCGCATTTGTATAATCTTCTAGCCTTCTTTGTATAAATCTTGGTGTTGATTCTTCTTCTAACAAATTTATTTTATACATTTTGTGTTGTTTTTTCTTCCTTCTTCTTTAATTCTTCATTCTGATTTCTATACCATTTCTTTTGTATATCTATTTTACTAATCAATAGGTAATGTTCACTTTGGATGTCGCTTCCTCTGAAGACTCTTGTGTCTCTATCATACCAAGGATATAAAATTGATCTAAACATATGTTGTCATGTGGAGATGGTAGTGATCATGGTTGTATAAGTGGATTTGGTAACTGTAGTTTTTATGGTGCTGATGCCAGTATTACTGTGCATTATTCAATCAAGACATTGGTAATGGTTAACTTCGAAAAATTATCATAAGTAATGCCACGAGTGATTTCCAAATTATCGATAAATTCACGACTCACGAAGTGAGGAGTGAATTTATCTAGAGAATTTGGAAATCAAGAGTGGCATTTGTTAGGACTATTTAACGAATAAAATAAAGCTGTTTTACTCACAAATCATTATTTAACTACAGTTATTTAAAAATATTTTTATATTTAAAGTAAACGGTGATGTTTGAAAACTAATGAGAAACGATAAGTAGCCTACGCTTCTACTGCTTCTTTTGTTTATCACTGCAACCAGATCATACTATTTATTGCCAAAGGAACGCAATATTGTAAGAATGCTCTCTAGTGGAGAAAAAATGAAACACATCAATCTGTATATTAATTCATTTTTGATGTCGTATACATTTAAGAAAGTGCAAACAGTGGTTTCTTTTTTTGGTGGTATAATCAATTGCTACAAATGTTGACATGTAAGCACTATTATATACAATCTGGTAGCCGTATTTGTTATAGGCTCAGTCACTGCAAAATAACGGTCAGACCTGTTCAGAATATTAAAAGGAGGAGCTTTGCTTAATATATGATAATCCTAACGTTGATAATTATTTCGTGAAAACACGTCTCTGATTGGTTGTAATACAGAATCATTGAAACGGATTGGTCATTGACTCCCATTTGGGGCATGAGTTAAATAGTCATTATAAACTCAGGTCAAAAATCATATCTAGATATAAATGGTAAATAATGTTGTTCATTATCATTTTATTTATCTTTTGAGATTTCTTTAAATGACCTAAAGTCATGACATTCTCTGCAGGCTCTCATACTCATATTCTTTCAGACCTAAAAATTTCAATCTTGGCTGCATAAGCATAATATTCATAAGAAGTTGTTATATCCATCCATAGTAATTCTGCCCAACTGCAGGTCTTTCACTGCAATCATAGCATTTTCATGCTATGCTTGCAGTTTACTAGGGAATTGTAGGTGTGGTAGCTTCCCGTTGTTTTCCACACCGATGAAGGATGATGATGATGAGATGATGATGATGGCCATACGATTTCGGGGACCGTTTGGGCCTTAAAGTTTTCCTGGCATTTGTCTTACAGGTGAGGAAAAACCCCGAGAAAAACCTCACCCAGAAAAACTGTCCCGACCGGGGATTGGACCCGGGTCCGCTGCGTGACAAGGCAGCACGCTACCTCGAGACCACAGCGGTGGACATGTTATATAACTTATCTGATATGCAGTGGCGTGTATTCAATAGCATTGCTTACCCAGGACTAAAAAATAAAAATAATGAGAAACATCATAGAAATAATCAGTATTGATTAACATAAAATTTCAATGCAATTAAAAAATAATATTGGTGACCTGGTCATTATTTGCGTAGTCGATTTGTTCCATCCAGCTCCCCAGCTATAAACCACTCTTGCTCTACACGATAAGCTAGAAGTTGCTCGGATGTGATCGTGTGTCGTCGTAAGTTTTCGTTGAGTTATCTGTGGTCCTGCAATATCAAATGTGCGGGACTTGGCAAGTAGTGGAAACTTATTTTAAATCATAATTATTACATTTTTAATTAAGCTTGTGGTCCTACAATTCTCAATAGTATTGTCGTGTCTATATTTAAGTATTAGTATGTTAAGATAATAGTATTGTGGTAAAATATATTAACATCATTTTAATAATGGAATGTACATATGCGTTATGGCTGGAAGATAAGCACTTCAGCTTCTTGCGTACTGCAGTGTTCAAAGGAAGCTCACATCAGTCGGGGCAAGACAGTGGACAAAGCGCATGTGACTGTGTAATATGTGCTATCCTAAATGTAACTTCGCCTGGAGCGCATTCGAAGATGAGGAACGAGTAATACAAAGTCGTAGACTTACTCCTGAATTAATTTTCACAACTAAGGCGTTTCAAGTCGCAAATTTACAATAGCAACGAGTGATTAAAAGGGTGTCCTCGTGCACAAAAACTGTATTGTTGGACATGTTTTCTGTTTAATAACGAAACATCTCTATGGAACAGTATGGGTTATAGCGACATGGGAAAGATACATACAGCCATTAAATAGCATAGTCTATCTAAACATCATTTGACCTCCATTATAAATGAAAAATCTTCGGTAAGTCGAGAATTGAACATATGTTGGACAATCAGAAAAAATCAGGATTTGCAACTCAATGTTGTAAGAAAAAAATAGTCATAGCAAAACGGTTCATCGATGTATTTTGTTTGTTTGTATTTTTTTTTGTCAGAGTAGAGATATGACGCGACTCTATCAATAAATACAATTACGTTGAACTCGTGAAATTACTTGGTGAATATGGCGAGAAACTAAAGCACCATTTAGAACATTCTACGACATTTACAAGAATGTCAAATTAATCCAGAATGATCTAATCCGTCCATACCAAACGTACTAATGGACAGATCAAAGAGGGAGATCAATGCATTGCATTGTTCTAGATGAGGCAACAGACATAAGTATTTCTTTCAGCTGTCTCCTGTGTTTCGATACGTCATCGACGGTGGCCAATACATGAACGATTTTTAGGATCCATTAACCCTTCAGAGCGGATGGATTTAAATGGCCGGGAATACTCTGATGTGGGAGGAAGTTCACCGGTATTTAAACTCAGCCGTTCAGTGCCAGTATTCCAATAACGCATTTAAATTGATATATCTTCAGTAATTTAAATGTTTTTCCAATTCCTTTATGGTGAACCCTTAATATAATATTTAATTAATTAAATTTGTTACGGTTCTCACATAATATCTCTGCATTTTTTGCAGACTTATTTATGGTTGTTGTGCCACAGTTGAAATAGGTCCTTTTTGTAAATTTCTCACATAAGTGACACAGTGTATTGCACTAGGGATTCTTTGAAGAATTCAGAGAACCGGCTTTACCTAACAACAAAACGAAATATTTACACAAAGAGAAGGGTCTTGAAAAAAATGAACTTCAAAAATTGGTGTGATAAATCTTCAAAATGTAAACCAGCTGTTTGACACTCGGGCAACAATAAGTGTATTTTTTCCCTTGTGTTTACTTTGTTTCATGTTTATTACAAACACATTGCTTCTATGCGCTGACCTTCTTTCTTGTAGGGGGGGCAGCCTTCTCCAAATGTATCTTTCTAACACTTTTGAAACATTATTTTAGGTCCTGTGCCTTCAAAAAATGGTCTTTCTACACATCAGACCTGTTGTACTAAAAGACCTTCATCAACCCTAAATTTCAGTGTCTTTCTTCTGATTTCCAAACTGAAACCAGTTGATGAAATATGACTATAATAGTTTCACACCGGAGGTGTGGACTTAAAAGATTAACATGCTACAAGCCGGAAGATCGAGGGTTTGAGTCCCGGTGGATCAGGATTTTTAAACTGAATCAAACCTTCAGGCGGCACTGTGAACCCGGGGTTGACTCAGCCTCTAACTGAAATGAGTACCCAGATGCTTGTTATGGGCCGTCAGACAGAAATAAGTACTCGGCTTACATCAAGTACCGATACTTTAGAAAAGTGGGAGCCTTAACCTCCTAATATCCCAAGAACCTTCTAAGGTCTGTAGTGGACCACTTTCCTTTTCGATACTGACTGAATTGTAGACTAACTACCTTTCCATAATGTAAGGATATCGTCATTTGAAATATATATATATATATATATATATATATATATATATATCTGAAATTTACTGTTGTAGTCCTGTACGTAGCGTAAATCGGAAATAACTTTGTTGGGCCTTTATTTATACTGAATTTTGCGACATTATTATTAAAAATGAAGAGATTTGAAAATAGATTCAATTTGATAGACAAGCTAATCTACAAAAAAAGGCGAATTTAGTTTTATAAGAAATCCTTTATCAAGTTATAAATTTAAGAAAAATGTCAGAGGCCGCAAGAATAAATGCAAATATAAAATTATTTTAAATTGTTACTCAGGGCCGTAATCAGTTAATATATGCACTAATAGAAACTTTGAAGTCTCTACATAAAATTTGTATACACGGTAAATAGTTAATGTAAACACAAAGGTCATAATTACAGTTTAAAGCAGTGCGTGTAACTAGCGTACATGTCACGTCGTTCCGCATTGGGTGAAGAATTCAACTTGCGTACACGTCACGTCGCTCCACGCTGACGGGTTAACGTTTCTGATAATAGAAAAGTCGATGCATTATACAAGATAGTGGTTCAACTGATTGATGATTTCGGATGTGAGAAGGAACTTATTGCACAAAGTTATGATGGAGCATCTGTCATGGGAAGTCAGTTGAATGGACTGTAATCGAAAGTGAAAACTCTTTTCCAAATGCAATTTTCGTTTATTTAGCATTATTGTAATCCGTGACCATCATTAAAGAATACGTTTTATTCCTTACTTTGAATGGACTAGCTGCATTCTCTTCAAATCAACAAAAGAACAGGGTTTTTGATGAAGAAACAAATAAACGGTTGGCAAGAGTGTCTTCGACGCGGTTATATAACAGTTCTAGTTTGGCTGGAACAGTACATGAGTATCGGGATGTGCTAATTTCTGTCTTTGAAAAAATTACGAATCCAGACGAGAATACTGGGATCAGGAAGCCTATATTGCTGCACATGGAGTTTTAACACACTGCAAGATTTGATTTCAATTTTATATTGAATACGTTTGCTAATATTTTCCTTGTAACTGACAGTCTATTTGAATACTGCAAGCAAAATTTCACGATATTGATTACTGCATAAATAGATTAAGAGAATAATAAAATCGTAGAAAATAAACGGGAAGAATTTGAATAAAAAAATGAACTTCAGGTCAAACTTTTGACACCAAAACAAAATACAGACAAATGTATGTACAAATTTTTGACGCTATACTGTGTCAAATAAATTATAGATTCAGTAATTTAGACTGATTATTATATTTAGAACATTTGAACGTGAAAAAATTCGACGAGTAAATTCTCTGTTTTTCGATAATTCCATTTTATTCACTAAAATACAACTATGTAATATATATAAGACAATTAAACTTTTAGACGAAATTAAATTGAAAAGGGAGTAAGTGTCAAAATCCAAAAGAAACTCATTTCCTCTCCACGACTTCGAAATACTATATTTCAGTAAAAAAAAATTTCTGGCATTTACTCCCAAATTGCTTACCCTAAAAAAATATGGTGAGAATTGAAATATTTCAATGAAACTGTATTAAGAACGTATAGAAGAATAATTGTAAAAAAGCATTTAAAAAAGTAAAGGCAGATTACAGATGCCTGCAATTTTTTTTTCTGTGGCACAGGGTTTTATAGATCTCTAAACATAATTTTGGTGTGCTAAATTCAAATATGTTAACAAATTTTTCATATAACGTAAGGTTTTTTTTGCCATGTTGAAATTAAATATTTATTATATTTTGCATTATATGTAATACCTATAATCCTTTGCTGTAAAATCTACAGAGGCTTGATGCAGTATCAATTGTGCAATTAAAACAGTTTAAAATAAATAAAAAAAGTACTAATATACCTCAAGACTTCTATTTCCTCCTCCTCTAAGCAAGAAATGTTGTGAGTCGATTGGCATTTGTGCTCCTGCTCAGGATTTTCTCTTACCAAACACCAATGATAGTATTCAATCTTGGAGACATCCTATCGACCCTTGTACCTCGTTTCCATCTCTTTTATGTCTTGATGGATTCTCTCACCTTGTTCTTCACTTAGTACTCCTAAATTATCTGAGAAATGTTGAAGATATATGTGTCATGGGGGATAGTGTGGAGTAGCTAATATTGGTACTCGTTGATTTTTAAGTTCTCAGAAGGTGTTTTTTTAAGTAGTAACAGTCTATTTAATATAATCTATATTAATTGTGCATAATGGATCCTAACAAAATGGAGCCATTCGACCAGGACCTAGTGAAATGTGTGAAGCATGTGTTAGAGGAGTCATAGCAGGAGCAAGCCATGTTGAACCGCTGGACGCCCTCTTGGAGGATGCTGTAGTGGAAGATTTAAAAAGTGCCCTGGAGAAAAAAAAATACTCAGGCGATACAGAAACTTGAGGCCTCCTTCCAAGAACAAGATTAAAAAAAATTGAGGAAGTTGAAGAAAAATTGGTTATCAGCAGTGACAAACTAGAACAATATGAGCATCGTCAGTGTTTGCATATTTTTGGTGTGTCAGAGTAGAGGGGACAGGACACTGATGTAAAGCCCTTGAATTGCGAAGAAAATTGGTGTAGACCTCTCTCTAGCTGACATAGCCAGAAGTCACCGTATTGATAGTCTCTCATGTGGTGACAACGCATGACCAGTTATAGTGATATTTGTAAGTTACAGGAAACGAAGCGAAGTGTTTAGAAATAAAAAACAATTAAAGGGCTCTTGGTAACTACTATCAGGTAAGACCTAATGAAGAGATTGTATGGCCTACTTCAAATGTGTGTACAAAAATATAATATGAAGAATTTATGGACATTAGATGGTGTCATACACTTGAAGCAAGGTGAGACCAAACAGCATGTCACTACAGTTTGTGACATTATTTAAGCCCCCAACCGAAAGCTAGCCACACCCATTTCTTTTTTCATTTTCTGTCCTCATTGTTATTATCTTTTTTGATTAATTTACCTAGGCTAATTACTTTTAAATTGATATTTTTATTTTGAACATAAGCACCAGTACTTAGATTGAGCATTTACTACTGTCTTGTTTTAGTAATAATATTTAGGTCAATAACATTTCAAACACGGATTTAAGTAATGCACCTACAGCCCCTTTTCAGTGTTTGTCAATACCAATGCCTCCTCCTATGTCAAACCCATCTCAACACATCCCCTTCTACATCGGATATTTTAAAATCATGCTTCTCTTGTAACAGTAATATGCTGAATACAACACAGGTGTAATGCCCATTCACTTCTGTCCCACTTCTCAGAATACCAATCTATATTTTCAACACTAAACCTCCATGCCATTCTAATTTCCAAAACATTTCTGAAAAATACCTGCCTTAATTTCTTGGAAACATAATAAATTACACCTTGATATGGAATGATAAAACATGGAAAAATGGAGATGATATGGTGATTTATATACGTTCTGAAATTCAGCCAAAAATTATTACCCATCATTCACCAAGTGAATATTCATCTGGATCCGAATACTATTTTATAGAAATTAGAGCAAAAAATGCATAAATGTTTATTAGGAGTGGTTTATAAGCTCCCTAATTTCAGTCATTTACATGACATTGAAACAGTTCTCCATAATCTGATACCGTTTTATGAACATATAATTGTACTAGGAGACATCAATACTAATCTACTAGCGATAAATTCCTACAACACGATACAACAACAGACAATGTTTTGAATCTTGCATTATGACAATACTGCCTTCAGAACCAACCCAACATACAAACTACTCTGACACACTGTTAGACTTAATTATAACAAATAACCCTCATAAAGTTAAACCTAGTGGATAAATAGAAGTGTCAGGTATCTCTGCACAACGACATAATATGCATTGAATATTCACTCTTTTTGTATTAAATGTAGACCTAGACTAGTGATATACAGAGACTTGAAAAATATTCATAACGCTCAATTAATTGATGACGCTGGCACAACATATGAATACTTAGGTCTGTAGACAAGCAAGTTGAAAATTAATGATATGATTTTACAATTATACGACAAAGACGCACCTATCATGACTAGATGTATAAACGGACCTCATGCACCCTGGAAATCTGATGTTATGACAGCTTACAGATTTACACACACTTTAGGCCTAATGCAATTAACGAATACATTGACAAAGTGAACACTGACCTCAGACATACATCTTTATGGTCCAGACATTTAGGGCAAAAACTAAATGTAAATAAAATGCAAGCAATAATTATTGGACATCCAAGATTATTAAGCTCCATAAACAATAGCAATGTGCTGGCTATCATGTTAGATAATGAACAAATTCCATATGCCAACATTGTTAAAACTTGGGCTTTTATCTAGAATATATTCTAAACTGGAATATCCAATAATGCTAATAAAGAAATCTATCTAATTAAAGAATGGCTAGACTCAAATTTACTTTCTTTAATATCTCAAAACTACATTAATTCCTTTTTCTTTAACATCACGTGGTATATATGAATTTCAAGCAAACCCCAGTCTTTTATTACAATACACTATTGTAATAGCACATATTGCACATGTCCATCCTTCAGAATATCAACAGAAGTGAAATATCTAGGTATGATAAATATGTTTCCTTGCTGTGCAACAAATTACGTAAAACTATCCACAAATTTATCATCTTTCGATCATATTTACCAATGTATGTATTGCAAACTGTTTACTTAGCTCTGGTGCAATCTTTAATCCAATACGGAATATTAGGTTGGGGAGGAAGTGCAAATTCTATCCTTTCTCCCTTAACATTATTACAAAAACGATTCATAAAAATCTGCTTGCAAAAACTTTTAGATTACCCTACAAATTTGATTTATTTAGAATTCAACGTGCCAAATATTAAACAAATTTTCAAGCATAGATTGCTTACTTATTTTCATAAATATAAAAACGAATTTAAAGAGCACAAAGTTTTTACAACACCAGACAAAATACTACTTCTTTGCTACATGTTCCAAAATTTTATACAACTGTTGGGTCTAAACATAGTAGATATCTAGGACCCAAATTATATAATGAATTAATTAGACCCAATTCAGAACTATGTAAACTAAACGTAGCTAGTTTTGAGAAAGCAATTCAATTATTTACTTTTAATTAATCAATTAATTAATTAACTCAATTAAAATTAATCATTTGAATATGTTACTTACTTACTCACTGGCACTATCGAACCCGTAGGTTCATGGCCGCACGGACATAAGCTCTCCATACATCCCTATCCTGAGCTAATGCTTTCCAATCATTACCTGTATAATCTACTTCCCTCAAATCATAGTTAATGTTGTTCTCCCACCTCATTCTTGGTCTACCAACTGGGCGTTTTCCTTCTGGCTTTCCTACAAGAAGTTTCCATGCACGTCTTTCATTCCCCATACGCGCAACATGTCCTGCCCATCGCAGTCTACGGACTTAACTGTTCTTATTATATCTGGCTTCCTATAAAGACCATGTAGTTCATTGTTATGTAGTCTTCTCCATTCACCTGTCTGTTCATCTCTCTTTGGTCCAAAAATTTTCCTAAGAACTTTATTCTCAAATACTCGTAATCTCCTTTCCTCCCTTAAAGTAAGAGTCCATGTTTCGCACCCATATAATATAACTGGTAGAATAATAGTTTTATATATTTTCAGCTTAACATTTTTTGAAAGGAGTTGGGACATCAAAAGTCTCTGCAATGCATAATAGCATGCATTTCCAGAATTGAGCCTATGTTTAATTTCTTTGTGCATCTCATTCCTATTTGTGATTATTGTTCCTAGGTATTTGAATTCAGCCAATTCCTCAAAATTTCCCTCATTTGTCATTAGCTGTCCATTTCCATTATATAATGTATTTCTACGTGTGACCATATATTTAGTTTTACTGATATTTACTTCCAGTCCTAATTTCTTAGTGTTACTCAATAGTGTGTGCGTGTTGGCCTTTAGTATCTCCTCGCTATCGGCCAGTAGTACTACATCAGCATAAACTAACAGCTTATTAATACCATTCAGTTGTAAGCCTTCCTCATTCTCTAAAGATTTAATGGCATGCTCTAGTACAAAATTAAATAGTAGAGGAGATAGTGCATCTCCTTGCTTCAACCCATTCTGGATTTCAAAAGTGTCTGAAAACTGTTTGCCTACACGCACCCTACGCGTTGAGCCATTTTGACATATTCGTATAAGTCGAACTAACTTTTTAGGAATTCCGAACTCCAGCAGGATACTATATAACTTCTCCCTCTTAATTGAATCATATGCTTTTTTGAAGTCTACATACAGTTGATGTACAGTACCATTATATTCCCATTTCTTTTCTAAAATCTGTCTTATACTAAAAATCTGATCTGTTGTACACCTGTTTCTTCTAAATGGATATTGATGATCTCCTAGAATGTCATCAATATAGGGAGTAAGTCTGCTTACTAATATATTTGTTAGAATTTTGTACGAAGTTGAAAGTAATGAGATGCCCCTATAGTTGTTGCAATGAGTTTTATCTCCTTTCTTATAAATTGGTACGATAATTGATTCCTTCCATTCATCTGGAAGAGCTTGTTTTTCCCAAATCGTACTAAGCAAACAGCGTATCTTGTCCATCAATTTCTCTCCCCCTGATTTTATCAGTTCTGCTGGGATCTCATCTGAACCTGATGCTTTATACATCTTCAATTTTTCAATTGCCATTTCAACCTCTAATGCACTTGGCTCTGCGACTAGCATTTCTGCTGTCTGTAACTTATCCTCCTCAATGTCCTGTTCTGTATGTACATTTAATAGCTGATTAAAATAACTTTTCCATCTATTTAATATACTCTTGGAATCTGCAATCATATCCCCATTTTCATTCCGAATTATGTTTGTTCTAGCCTGAAACCCTTTCTTCTCTATACTAATTCCCTGATATAATTCTCTAATGTTCCTATTTTTTGCATTCATTTCAAGATCATTAATCTTCTCTCTCAAATATTCCCTCTTCTTACTCTTTAGTAACTTGGTGGTTTCCCGTCTAACACTACCCAATTGCTCTAAATTTACCTCATTTGGCTCGTGTAACCATTTCATTTTTGCTAGCTTTCTTTTCTTTACAATATCGGCACATTCCTCATCAAACCATTTCTTGTTTTGCCTCTTTTTTAAACAACCAATGCTTTCTGATGCTGACAATTTAATAGTATCTCTTATATCCTCCCATTCTTTATTTATATCAGTTTCTTCTTCATTTGCCACATTGTCATCTGAAGATTCCAGTACTTCAAATCTATTAGCAATTTTGATTTGGTATTCTTGCCGCATTTCATCATTTTTCAAGTTTTTTAATTCATATTTTACAGAATCATCTTTAGCGTTTGTTCCTCTCATAAGCGATAGCCGTTGTCTGATTTTCACCCTGACCAGATGATGATCTGAATTGCAGTCTGTCCCTCTAACTGATCTAACATCAATGATGCTACTGTGCCAGCGTTTATGCACTAATACATGATCTATCTGGTTCCGAGTTTCTCCATCTGGGGACGTCCAGGTGTATTTATGAATATCCTTATGCTGAAATGTTGTGCTCTTAACAATGAGATTCTTTGATGTGGCAAATGTGACTAATCTAACCCCGTTGTCGTTACTACCTTCATGAAGACTGAATTTACCTATTGTTGGTTTGAATATATCTTCCCGCCCCACTTTTGCATTAAAATCTCCTAAGACAATTTTCATATGATATCGTGAAAGGCTATCAAATAAGCATTCTAATTCTTCATAGAACTCATCCTTGATCTTGTCATCTTTATCTTCTGTGGGGGCATGTACATTTACAATTATAAAATCATGTCGTTTACCCTTTAGAATTATGTATGATATCTTATCACTAACAAACTTAATATCTCGGATAGCGGATAGGATCCTCCTTCTGACTAAAAAACCCGTTCCAAATGCAGGTCTTTCTGCACCCCCATAGTATAATGCAAAGCTTCCTGATTCCTGACTACCTTCTCCTGGCCACCTAACTTCCTGTAAAGCGACTATATCCAAGGGCGATTTATCCAATTCCCGCGTTAATATCTCTAGTGCCCCGCTATTGTATAAAGTCCTAACATTCCATGTTCCTAGGAACATGTCCCTGTGTTTGAGCCTTTGGCATGGGTTCCCTGAAGTAGTCCCCGCCCGGAGAACCGAATGGGGGACTATTTGACCTCCAGAAAATTTTTACCCCAGTAGAACCCATGTCCGCATTTCTTGACGGTTGTATTTTTACGGTGAAAGATCGTCACTCTTTCGACCAAGGTACTTATTTCGTCTGGCTTATCACCTTCGACCAGTCCGGCATGGGTAACCTTATCGGCAGCAATGCTACCGCCGGCATAGCTCTCAGGATCATTTAACCCTTCAGAGTGGATGGATTTAAATGGCCGGGAATACTCTGATGTGGGAGGAAGTTCACCGTATTTAAACTCAGCCGTTCAGTGCCAGTATGCCAATAACGCATTTAAATTGATATATCTTCAGTAATTTAAATGTTTTTGCAATTCCTTTATGGTGAACCCTTAATATAATATTTAATTAATTAAATTTGTTACGGTTCTCACATAACATCTCTGCATTTTTGCAGACTTATTTATGGTTGTTGTGCCACAGTTTTGAAATAGGTCCTTTTTGTAAATTTCTCACATAAGTGACACAGTGTATTGCACTAGGGATTCTTTGAAGAATCAGAGAACCGGCTTTACCTAACAACAAAACGAAATATTTACACAAAGAGAAGGGTCTTAAAAAAAATGAACTTCAAAAATTGGTGTGATAAATCTTCAAAATGTAAACCAGCTGTTTGACACTCGGGCAACAATAAGTGTATTTTTTTCCCCTTGTGTTTACTTTGTTCATGTTTATTACAAACACATTGCTTCTATGCGCTGACCTTCTTTCTTGTAGGGGGGGGGCAGCCTTCTCCAAATGTATCTTTCTAAAACACTTTTGAAAACATTATTTAGGTCGTGTGCCTTCAAAAAATGGTCTTTCTACACATCAGACCTGTTGTACTAAAAGACCTTCATCAACCCTAAATTTCAATGCCTTTCTTCTGGTTTCCAAATGAAACCATTTGATGAAATATGACTTTAATAGTTTCACCGGAGGTGTGGACTTAAAAGATTAACATGTTACAAGCCGGAAGATCGAGGGTTTGAGTCCCGGTGGATCAGGATTTTTAAACTGAATCAAACCTTCAGGCGGCACTGTGAACCCGGGGTTGACTCAGCCTCTAACTGAAATGAGTACCAGATGCTTGTTATGGGCCGTCAGACAGAAATAAGTACTCGGCTTACATCAAGTACCGATACTTTAGAAAAGTGGGAGCCTTAACCTCCTAATATCCCAAGAACCTTCTAAGGTCTGTAGTGGACCACTTTCCTTTTAGATACTGACTGAATTGTAGACTAACTACCTTTCCATAATGTAAGGATATCGTCATTTGAAATATATATATATATATATATATCTGAAATTTACTGTTGTGGTCCTGTACTGTAGCGTAAATCGGAAATAACTTTGTTGGGCCTTTATTTATACTGAATTTTGCGACATTATTATTAAAAATGAAGAGATTTGAAAATAGATTCAATTTGATAGACAAGCTAATCTACAAAAAAGGCGAATTTAGTTTTATAAGAAATCCTTTATCAAGTTATAAATTTAAGAAAAATGTCAGAGGCCCGCAAGAATAAATGCAAATATAAAATTATTTTAAATTGTTACTCAGGGCCGTAATCAGTTAATATATGCACTAATAGAAACTTTGAAGTCTCTACATAAAATTTGGTATACACGGTAAATAGTTAATGTAAACACAAAGGTCATAATTACAGTTTAAAGCAGTGCGTGTAACTAGCGTACATGTCACGTCGTTCCGCATTGGGTGAAGAATTCAACTTGCGTACACGTCACGTCGCTCCACGCTGACGGGTTAAGCACACAAGCCACTCCACCACGACAAGGTAAAGATACCATGGAGGGCATTTGAATATGTTAAAATAATAAATATGAAGCATCTATTTTTGCTTATATTATTATACGTAAATCAATATATTACTAGTTACTTTCTTCTGTATTGGTTTTAATCCATCACATTATATGATTTATAATGTTTTATGCATATCATTCTCCATTGAACTGATTCTTATGTTAGAATAAGTCTTATTCCTAATACATTATTATTTTTTATTTGTATGTGTCACAATTTGTGTAAAAATGAAGCTGTGAACAGCACCAGAGCACGAGCAATTGCTCATTTGGGTGTCAGTACTGTATATAACATTTACTTTTTAATAAAAATGTGTTGTTATTATTATTATCAATAAAGAGCTTCTCCATAATGCATGCCTAAAGAGTCTCAAGAATTTCCTCCTACAGTTTTTAAAGGAATATTAATCCAAACATTAGTGAAGCTGCATTTTGACTATTGCGACATTCCATTAACTGACATTAATGACGTATTATTGGAAAAACTGCAGCGTGTTCATAATATGTGTATCAGGATCATAATTAATATCTGGAAACATGATCACATTTCTCCATTTTTCCACAAATTGTCATGGCTTCATCTTAAGGATAGAATAAAATTACACTGTCTCCATCCATAGTAATTCTGCCCGAAGTCAGGTCCTTCACTGCAATTATAGCATTTTCATGCTAAGCTTTTGCAGCTTTACTAGGGAATTGTAGGTGTGGTAGCTTCCGGTGAAGGTTTTCACACCAGTGAAGGATGGTGATGATGGCCATATGATTTAGGGGACCGTTTGGGTCTTAAAGTTTTCCTGACATTTGTCTTACAGGCGAGGAAAAACCCCGATAAAAACCTCACCCATAAAAACTGCCCCGACCGGGGATCGAACCCGGGCCCGCTGTGTGACAAGGCAGCACGCTACCTCGAGACCACAGCGTTGGACCTTACACTGTCTAGTTCTTTTATTTAAAGTTCTACATACCTTAACTCCTAATTATTTAGCCTTTCATTTACAGCAGGGCCGCCCAAACTTTTTAATGGGCCGGACCAATAACTGATTGTGCAATTAATCGCGGGCCGGAAGATAAATATCGTTACTATTATTGTTGCTACTGCTGCTTCTATTATTATTATTATCATCATCATTATCTTCATCATCATCGTCATAAACACTGGATTCTTCTACACGCCTACTTACAGTGTTTCTTGATAGCGACACTGAGTTGAATAAATCAATTTTATCGGGACACAACTTCTTGGCAACAGCAATCAGACAGTTTTCACAAATTCGCCATCAGAAAACGGTTTTCCGTTCTCAGCAATCAGTTTCGAAACTTCATAACTCGCTTCGGTAACATTTCTTTGTCTTACACCACCACTCTGAATTAATAACTGTTGTTGTGGCGTAACTTTTGAACGGAGCTCGTTCGCTTTCTTAGTACGCTCATCTCCATTAAATTTATGAAAATGGCTATGCTTTGTTTGGTAATGTCTTTTAATGTTATATTCTTTCACAACTGCAATAACATCGTTACAAATAACACATAACACTTTGTTTCCATGTTCCTTCACAAGGTACTTGCTGGTCCAGGATTCGTTAAACTTCCTACACTCGGAATCAACTTTGTGTTTTTTAAGCATTTTCTCACATTAACACTATTTTTACAACTATTCCGTGCACAGGTTACTGTTTGATTGACAATGCAACAAGCGAAACAATTAATGTTCAAAGTTTGCAGTGGGAGAGGAAACGGTAAATAAGGGATGAATCATCTCTACTACTTTGTCAAGAGAAGGGGTGACACCTAAACCAGTAATCCCTGCCTAAACTCCACATTCCAGAGAGATGAATTTCACACAGGGATATTACATTTTAAAATCTAAATTCAAAATATAAAATTAATTTGTTCATTTCAGTGCATACGCGGGCCATACGAAAAGCCATGGCGGGGCCGGATGTGGCCCGCGGGCCGTAGTTTGGACGGCTGTGATTAACAGTACCTATCCTGCAAACATAATATAAATACATGATCACAACATAACCTCTTACTTAATATACTGCAACATAGGACATCCCAGCACTCCTCATCATATACTATCTCCACTTCTCACAACTGGAATTCCATACCAGAGGAAATAAGGGAATGCCGATTGTTAGCGTCTTTTAAAATAAATCTAAATTTATAATCCATGTTCCAAAATGATGGACGGGCTTTTAAATAGTTGGTACAGCTTTACAAACGAAGTTGTATGCATGATTATGTGCTATAATAAAATAAAAAACTGTGGAAGTTTCATATCCTGTATGCTGTAATTTGTTTCTTGTCATTATTACATCCCAGCTTTATATATGTGAAAATGCAAATTGTGAGCAGTGCACCGGGCTTTCCAGTGGCAAGGTGAATAAACATAATGTGCGTATATGTGTGGGTTGGCGAATCCACATGCAATAATCCAACATGAAAGAGATTTCCAAAAGTCCATGTTTTCTTTGCTATGTCCAAACAACAAATCTAAGGTCCGTTCTTTTTCAGTGAAAAACAGTGTCCGGCATCTTGTATGTTGATATGCTGCAGATTTATCTTTTTCCACAGCTACATGAGTATTCACCTGAAGACTTCATTTGGCAATGAGACGGTGCTCCATCTCATTTTCTTAATGATGTGCGACAGTGGTTGAACGATAATATTCCCCAATGATTGATAGGATGCGACGGTCAGGATGGCCTCCACGGTCTCCCGATCTCACACCTTGTGATTTCGTCCTGTGGAGTATGTGACGGACCATGTGTACGTACCACCACTTCCGTTGATCTTCCTGACTTGAGAAGGATCCATTACTCCAAATATGCTGACCAAGGTTTGGAAGGAATTCGACTATGGGCTTCATGTGTGCCATGTAACGAAAGGTGCTCACATCGCACACTTATAAAGTATGAAGATCTTGAAGATTTCCGGACTGTTGGCCGTGGTCTTGAGGCTTTAAGTTCAAGATCTTAATACCAACTGCGGCCATGAAAGCCTAAATCTATATACTTATAAAGTATGTTTTGAAAAGTAGAAGAGTTTTTCATTAATCCCATGTAAGTTCTATCTAATATATATATATATATATATATATATATATAATGTAAGGGAAATTAAACATCTTTGAAACCTCATCAATAATTTTATAACACGGTGCATTGCTCAACATTAGCCTGATTGTTATCTCATCTAAGGTATACATATTAATTGGTGTTTCTCATTAATTTATGATATTTCTATTATTTATTATTATTATTATAATTATTATTAAATATGAGATTGAAGGACTCAAATTACATTCCAAGGTCCAGCATCGTTTTTACAATTTTCTCAAATTAATCATCTTAACATTACCCAGAAACTTCTTGATGATGTCCTTGTATGATTCCCAAGTTTGCAGTTCCATGTCAGACATGCTGTTTTTAAAAGTAACATCCCTAATAAGTTTGCGAATCTGTGGCTATCAAAAAGTCTTTCTTAATTTTTTCCTCGAAAAATATCATAATATTTTTTTAGCAATGTATTAGTAACCAGGGAGATGTTTGTTCAAATCTTCAACAAATTACTTCATTAATCCTAGTTTTATGTGCAAAGGAGGTGCAAAATATTTTTTTCGCAATCAACTAATAGGCGATTTATTTCAGTTTTTGTCCTGGCAACAGTTGTTTCTTTTTCAGCCAATTAGTAACTTTCCAGTGAATTTCCCTGGATGGTTCATAAACTGTTCCTAGGTGACCATTAAAACCAGGGATATAACAGTACACTGCTTCCCCTCCATTATGAAATACTCTTTAAATTCTTCCTCATTATATCTTTACAAATAAAAAGATGTACCAGAAGCTAAAATTTTTCTTCTTTAAATATTGAACCTAAAAGTAGACTTTTCCTTTTGCAAGATCCAAATCTTATACCAAATTGTTTAATTTTGATTAATTGGTAGGATGTAGATTGTTGTCTTTTGATTCGAGAAATATTGAAATCATCTTCTGGGCTGGAGTGGAAGGAATGCTAGTACTAGTCTCCTGTAATGTTGTTGGTAGTATTGGAATTGTAATATCTGGTCCATATGTTACAGTTGGCAGATTTGGATATGTAATGGTCTCCTTGATTTTCTTATTAAACCCAGATATTTTGCAGAAGCAAAAATAACAATCAATGAAATACCAAAATCACCAAATTAGAGTTTAAAAGAGACAACTAATTAGTCTTGAAAATTATAGCTTTGCTATTCAAACTGATTGGCTCTTTTAAATTTAATTTAGTGATTTAAGTCTTTTATTGACTTCTTATAATATAAATAATTATAATGATTTTGTTGTTCTCTTCTGGCCATAGGAACACCAAATAGCAAAGATAAATGGTCCCCGTTTTATCACTGTCTTCAATTTTTGCTGGAAACTGTGTACCGGTAATGTAACCAGGAGAGGGTCATAAGATAAACCTTCCCTCAGTTAAACATAATGACAATCTCGTATGAATAATATCAGTGATTATAGTATAAAATTGTATTATAATTTAGGTGTTTACATATTTTAATACAGCACATATATACCGCATACAAGTGGTGGACTGTGCACTATCATTTTTTGTTTTAACAATACAATTTTGCAAAATCTGTGCATTATATGCAAAAACTTGTAACAGTACCATTATGAGGGTATTTGACTTGACTTATTTACTTTCAAATATCTCATGCCACAAAATCTTCACAGCCCTGTATTTTAAAAACATGTGTAATTAAAGGTAATTATTTTAGATTTCACATCAGTTTAAATTCATCTACTCCAAACAAGTTACAAGTAGTGGCTTATGGGAGAATCTTGTGTTAACTGTCAGCGAACTTGGCATGTCAGTACCATAAAAGGAGGCATTGCAACAATTATTGTCAGAAATAAAAACAGCAAATGATATATATATATATATATATATATATACACCAAAAATTAAAAATAGAAACGAAACAAGATATATAGATCACTATATCAAATAAATAATTATTTAAATAAAATAAAGAGATAAAGCAAACATTGAAATAGATTATTACATCAAATGAAGAATTATTTAAACAAAACCAACAAACACATAAACTGTTGTTAAGAAAAAAATGTGATGGAAATAATAATTCACATTAGTAACACAGGATCTCATAAGGGAAATTTCTAGAATAGGTGATGAAATACGTAACAGGAGAAAATATTTGATCTTCAAGAGGAAACTCATTATGTGAAATTAAAACCACAAAAATTGAAATGCCCCCTCAGGGGTTCCCATCTAAGGGATATGTGGATGGCGACCACAAGGTGCCCAAGCTGAGCAAAACATTGCTTCCACTTACTTGT
Organism: Diploptera punctata; assembly: GCA_030220185.1. Lineage (NCBI taxonomy): Eukaryota > Metazoa > Arthropoda > Insecta > Blattodea > Blaberidae > Diploptera > Diploptera punctata. The sequence continues at coordinate 60,638 of JASPKZ010010612.1, read as the reverse complement.
GTTTTGCTCCTTACTTTTATCATTTCTGTACATAGCCTCTTGGCTATTTCTTGTTTTTTTGACTCTGATGGTATTAGAGCATTAGAGGTCTCGGAGATCTTTCGCTACTTTTATTTCTCTAAGGAGTAATGTGTTCGCATCCGTGACATACTTTAAGTCACACGTGCTCCATGGATAGTGCTAAATGGACAACAAATATGGCATGATGCTTCCTAAAGGAAATAATTCTGGAGATAAAAAGGTCCCTCATTCGGATCTTCAGGCAGGGACCACTTTAGGGATGAAACACGTACACTACATTAGAATATAGGAGGCATGTCCCAGTCTAAGAAAGTGGAAGTAGACAACCTCATAAGGGATCAAGAAATTGATTGCTTCATAATAAGAGAATCAAGCAAGCCCAGAAACAGAAAAATTATATAACTTTCAAAACTACTGCATAAACACCTATATAAGTCCAGGCAAATAGCTAGTGGAATTATGGTAGGAATTAAATTAGGACTAACAGCAAAGGTGAAAATACTGAAGGAGATGAATGCCTTAGATACATCTGAAATCATTGAAATAAATATTTGGAAAAAACAACATCAATTTCACACATATAGTCCACCTAATAATAAAAACTTGAACTGGGACTTAATAAAAGTAGACAAAAAAAACAATAGTAACTGGAGATTTCAATGCACACTCACCAAGGTGGGGGTACAGTAATACTAATCATGCGGGGCAGATTGTGGAAGAATTTCTAGGCTCAACACCAATGGAACTGCTCTATCATAGAGATGACCCCAAAACCTACATACACTATATAGGCGAAATCACCAATCCAGACCTGGTGCTAATCTCAATTGATATACGAGATAACACAAAACAGGCAATTCTAACAGATGTAGGTAGCGGACATAAAGCAATAATAACCCAAACTCTTCTGAAAGAACTCCCTAAACCACGTACTAAACAAAGAAAATCCTGGAATTTCAAAAGAGCAAATTGGAGAAAATTTACCAATAAATTCGAAGATTCGGTTAGCACATTGGAAGATACAATCAACCCAGCAATTATGTCAAGAGAATTCACAAGAGCACTAATAACAGCTACAAAAAACTCTATTCCTAGAGGAAGGCCAAAGTAGTATAAACCATTCTGGAACCAAAAACTAAACAACCTAATAGTAATATGAGAAGAAGCAAGAAAGAAGGCAGAAGACAGTAAAAATGCACAGGACGTGCAAACCTGGAGATTGCATGCTGCTCAACTCCGAAGAAAAATAAACAAGAGGAAAAAAGAAGCCTTTATAAACTTTGTACAAGAACTGGATTACTGAAATAATAGTACCAATGTACATAATTATATTAACAAGATTAATGACAAATATATACAAAAGAAATTAACCAAATAACACACAGTGGGAAACAATTGGTAGAAAACTACAAAACAGCAGAGGCCTTCACGACACATTACAAAGAAATTAGTAAACTACAAAAGATGAATAAAGACAAAAACAAAACCTATAGAAAGCTTACTAAGCACTGCCCAGCCAAGAGTAAATACAAACACTTCACAGAAAATTTTAAAATGCCAGAACTAACCCAAGCAATCAACTTGATGAAAACAAGAAACAACCAGGACCCGATAACATACATGCAGAGTTCACAAAACACATTGGTATAAGGGCAAGACACTTCATGTTATCAATGGTCAATAAGATAGGGCAGGAAACAGGGAAAATACCGGATATGTGGAAGAAAGCAATTATAATACCCATTCTGAAGGCTGGGAAACCAGCAGACAGTATAAACAGTTACAGGCCATTATCCCTTATATCAGTCATAGGAAAAATCATGGAACAGATGGTTATAAGTAGATTAATGTATCATCTTGAAACATTTAAGCTGATATCTGAACGACAATATACCCCATCATCCAATTTATTCAAACTACCAAAACATTTAACAGAGGACAGAGCGTAATTGCAGTCTTCATAGAATTCAGGAATGATTTGACAAAGTGTGGAGAGAAAAACTTTTGAAGAAAATCAAAACCTTAAGAATGGATGATAATATGTACAACTGGATTAAGGACTTCATCACGCAGAGATGGATTAGTACAAGATGGAACAACATAAACACAAAATGGAAACAGACCGAAGCAGGAATACCACAAGGTACAGTGACAAGCCCAACCCTCTTCAACCTGTATATAAATGATCTGCCAACTCTAATTGAAGATGATGATACCAAAATAGCTATGTTTGCTGATGATGTGGTAACATACACAAAAACAGACAACAAACAGATCAATAAAGAAACAATAGAAAAGGAAAATAAACAGCCTTATGCAAGCACTAACTACATGGGCTAGCAATAATAACATGCAAGTAAATGCAGATAAAACTGTCTACCAGATATTCTCCTTAAAAGACAAGATTGAAGAATTAGAAATTCTGATGACAAGCCTTTAAAAAGAAATAATACAACATATCTAGGAATAACACTTGATAACAAACTCACAATGAAACACCATATTGAATCAATTACAACAAAAGCTCGGAATCGCTCAACAATATGTCAATGAGATGTAAATGGGGAGCAAACATGACCACTCTAAACAACACCTATAAAACATACATCAAGCCAATCCCCAAACATGGAGGAGAAATTATACCTCTAAGTAACAACACCAGCAGGGAAAACACTGGAACTCTGCCAAAATAGAATGCTAAGGATAACAATCGGTGCAGTCAAGACTACCCCAACCATAGCATTAAGGGCCGGTTTCACCAACACAGGTAACCGTGTTGCCGGTGAATTAAACGGAGCGTTTCCCAGCTTCACTACAATTTGCGTTTCACCAACAACAGTAACTTTTACACCGGGAGTTATTTCGTCGTATTTCGTTAGTAAACCGTAACCGCACGAATTTGGTCGGTAGAATCGGAGGGTGATATTAACGGAGGGTGATTCCTATATTAAAATGGCGTGTGAAAGACTGGACATTTTTAACATTGAACGTGAATATGGTTTTAATTATTATTTTGAAGGCCAATTGAATTGAAAAATACTCTAGTTTGGGTAGAAGAACTGTGTGAATAGTTTGAAAATTACGATTACAATGATATCGCAGACTTTCGAAGATACCAGGCCTGTCTACCTGATAGGCTACTGCACATTTGGATCATCGGAGAGGTAAGTTTATTTCATTATTGAAACTGACTTTATTGATGTATAATACCAGTACTTTACACAATGAATTACTAATTTTATTCACTCATGCTTATATATTTAAAACCAAGTTAGTATCGGTACAAAATAATGTGAGATTATGTTTATTATTTGACTATTTTTTAACAATATATTTAATTACTGATTACAGAATATATTTTAGAAGTATTTGAGTTTTATTTGATATTCATAATATTTTGAGTTCTTAAATACAGTCGGCCTATTTTTGTTAAAATGGTTAGCAAATAATATAAATCTAGTATGAATACTGTCCTATTATATAAAACAAGTCAGGCATAAATACAAGTAAGTTTAATTCGTTAATGAAAATTATTTTATTCATGTATAATACCAGTACTTTACACAATGAATTACTAATTTTATTCACTCATGAATACATATTTAAAAGCAAGTTAGTATCATTACAAAATAATGTGAGGTTATGTTTATTATTTATGGACTATTTTTGAACTATATATTTAATTACCAATTACAGAAATATATTTTATAAAATATTTGGTTTTATTTGACATTCTTAATATTTTGGGATATTAAATACAGTAGGCCTATTTTGTTGAAATTGTTAGCAAGTACCGTAATTTAAATCTAGTATGTATATACCTATAATATAGAACAAGTAATGAGATCCTAGGTCTAAATACAAATATTTCTAGAGATAATTTCCAAAAATGTGTTAATCTTAAATGCCTTGTAGATAATCAGTACCGGTAATATATCTGACATCCAAGACAATTTTCCTGTTATTTAACGTTAGAGCAGTGGGAATTATGCTAAAATTGTATAGTGGCCTAACATATATTGTCATTATTGTAAGATCAAGTATTTTCTCTGAAACATGTTCCAGAACAGAACAGTCATTATATGTAATGCAGCAGTTTCTCTATTATTTGATTTTATTATTCTAATTCTGTGATACTACTTTTCTTTAAATAATATGTTTTGACGAGTCTTAATATTGTAGACTAAACACCTGTAGCACTAAAAATATTCATGAAGTAACTGCAGATCAATGATAACATTTGATATATCAGCATGTGCAAATCTATGATACACAGAAGTTACAAATTGTAAGAAATGCAAGTTACTAAGCAACAGGAAAAACTGCACTTAAACTAGCGTCAAATATTTTCAAAGTCCTATAGAATAACAGTGTGCATGCACCAGAGTTTGTAGAGCCACCGATAACCCACAATCGAACCACATATAATGATTATCATCCTGGATTACTATCCGTCGCTATGAAATTTAAATGACCAATATTTGCAATAAGTCCCCAAATCTATGTTATAACTTACTTACTTACTCACTGGCACTATCGAACCCGTAGGTTCATGGCCGCACGGACATAAGCTCTCCATACATCCCTATCCTGAGCTAATGCTTTCCAATCATTCCCTGTATAATCTACTTCCCTCAAATCATAGTTAATGTTGTTCCCCCACCTCATTCTTGGTCTACCAACTGGGCGTTTTCCTTCTGGCTTTCCTACAAGAAGCTTCCATTCTCATCTTTCATTCCCCATACGCGCAACATGTCCTGCCCATCGCAGTCTACGGGACTTAACTGTTCTTATTATATCTGGCTTCCTATAAAGACCATGTAGTTCATTGTTATGTAGTCTTCTCCATTCACTTATCTGTTCATCTCTCTTTGGTCCAAAAATTTTCCTAAGAACTTTATTCTCAAATACTCGTAATCTCCTTTCCTCCCTTAAAGTAAGAGTCCATGTTTCGCACCCATATAATATAACTGGTAGAATAATAGTTTTTATATATTTTCAGCTTAACGTTTTTTGAAAGGAGTTGGGACATCAAAAGTCTCTGCATTGCATAATAGCATGCATTTCCAGAATTGAGCCTATGTTTAATTTCTTTGTGCATCTCATTCCTATTTGTGATTATTGTTCCTAGGTATTTGAATTCAGCCAATTCCTCAAAATTTCCCTCATTTGTCATTAGCTGTCCATTTCCATTATATAATGTATTTCTACGTGTGACCATATATTTAGTTTTACTGATATTTACTTCCAGTCCTAATTTCTTAGTGTTACTCAATAGTGTGTGCGTGTTGGCCTTTAGTATCTCCTCGCTATCGGCCAGTAGTACTACATCATCAGCATAAACTAACAGCTTATTAATACCATTCAGTTGTAAGCCTTCCACATTCTCTAAAGATTTAATGGCATGCTCTAGTACAAAATTAAATAGTAGAGGAGATAGTGCATCTCCTTGCTTCAACCCATTCTGGATTTCAAAAGTGTCTGAAAACTGTTTGCCTACACGCACCCTACTCGTTGAGCCATTTAGACACATTCGTATAAGTCTAACTAACTTTTTAGGAATTCCGAACTCCAGCAAGATACTATATAACTTCTCCCTCTTAATTGAATCATATGCTTTTTTGAAGTCTACATATAGTTGACGTACAGTACCATTATATTCCCATTTCTTTTCTAAAATCTGTCTTATACTAAAAATCTGATCTGTTGTAGACCTGTTTCTTCCAAATGCACATTGATGATCTCCTAGAATGTCATCAATATAGGGAGTAAGTCTGCTTACTAATATATTTGTTAGAATTTTGTACGAAGTTGAAAGTAATGAAATGCCCCTATAGTTGTTGCAATCAGTTTTATCTCCTTTCTTATACATTGGTACGATAATTGATTCCTTCCATTCATCTGGAAGAGCTTCTTTTTTCCCAAATCATACTAAGCAACCAGCGTATCTTGTCCATCAATTTTTCTCCCCCTGATTTTATCAGTTCTGCTGGGATCTCATCTGAACCTGATGCTTTATACATCTTCAATTTTTCAATTGCCATTTTAACCTCTAATGCACTTGGCTCTGCGACTAGCATTTCTGCTGTCTGTAACTTATCCTCCTCAATGTCCTGTTCTGTATGTACATTTAATAGCTGATTAAAATAACTTTTCCATCTATTTAATATACTCTTGGGATCTGCAATCATATCCCCATTTTCATTCCGAATTATGTTTGTTCTAGCCTGAAACCCTTTCTTCTCTATACTAATTCCCTGATATAATTCTCTAATGTTCCTATTTTTTGCATAAAATCTATGTTATAAAGATATATTAATAATATTAAATTTACCAAACTTTATTAAAAATGGGTGTACACTTACTTATCGCTCCCTAACGCTGATCCAACCAGCGATAACCCAAAACAGCGATAGAAAAATCATAGACTAAGTAATATACTCTGTGGAGAAAATAGCAGTTAGCATCACAATATTGTCTAACAGTGTCATAATATTGTGATTTGCATATTTAAATAAATACTTCAAAACTGTCTAATAATGTTATAAAATTGTTTGAAAAAGTTTAAAATAATAAATAATGTTAGTAAATACAAAAGAAGAGTTATAGTTTACAAAAAGAAGAGCTATAGTTTACAATAATATAACTGAAAAATCAAGCGCTAGTAAAGTGCAGTTGAGCCAGCATACAGTAATCCTTATGTATTATACACCAGTGGTATACTATGTTGATTGTGAAATCTATAAATTTTAATTATTGATAAAATAACTTCAGCTAGTTATGAATAATTCACTTGTACTGCTATATGCGTGTATTATGTGAGTTGATCTGTACAACACAATAAGTTTATATTACATACTGCTTTTTTTTTTAGAAATCAAGCCATTTCTCCATAAATCAGCTGCTCCTGGCTTTGGACAATGATTAGATAAGGGTTCATCATTCAGGAGGGGTCAGGAGATCAACAGTCCTAAGATATTGTCTGCCGAGTCAGTTGTGCCATTGCAAGTTCTCGACTTCAAGCTACATCCCTAAAGACCGGAAGTTCAATGGATTACACAAACAAAGAATAAAGACCTGGTGATGGTGTTGCAGAATAGTTCAAGTAACTTGAAATACTACTTCTCTTTAAAAGTGAAGGCTATTTGTAAATCAAATATGACATTTTGTGACATCATTGCTAGGTGAAGAACAATTTATGGCAAATTATAACATTTGCAACTATTAAGTCTAACAGTTATAAATACGGGCTTTTGCCTCTCTCTACTCCAAGTTGCAGATTGAAATTATCATTTTCTTCTGATTGCTGGCTGAAAATAGTGAATTGGTGAATAGTGTTGTGCAGCATGTTGCTTTTTTCCGGGTGGGGCCTGGCGGCCACACTCACTTAAGAGTATTCAGTGTTTTTCAGTGAAAATTTTTCAGTGTTGTGTTTATTACAGTGGTGTTTGGTTCCTGCAAAGCAACCCTATTAACTGCGAGTGCTTTGTTAAGCCTTATCTGCTGGCTTATTGTGTTCAGTTTTTAGTTCAGTTCAATCAAGCCAAGTGCTAGTGTAGTAATAAGTAATTAGTGCTGAACAGTCTTACCATGGCTGCTTCACTAAAAAGCGTGAGTGCCGAGCAGGCTATGGACCTTGAGTATGAGGAGCCCTCGGCCTACGAACTTTGGGAAACTGCGCTCAAAAAATTTGAGAGATATGTAGAAAATCAAAAATTTCCATCTGAATCAAAATTACTAGAAGTAGCTAGAGAGAACTGGTGTCCAAAAGTTTAGGATAATTTGTAAAACAGAAAATCAAAATGCTTAAAGAGGAGCAAGGAGTAAAAATTATTTATCAAAACGTTTCTCAGTACATTTAGTTTAGTTTACATACTAAATTATAATCTCTCTTCAACAATGAAAAAATTAATAGAAATTATAAATGAAAATTGCATTGTTGCAGTTAAGCCCTGTTCCATAAATCTTCATTTTTAAAGAGAGTTATGATATAATCAGATGTAGTGTAAGAACAGATTGCAGTAAAATGGCACAAAGACAACATCTGGACCCTCTGCTTCGGGGTAGAATTATTGGGCGGCTAGAAACAGGACAGACACAAACTGAGGTCTCCATAGCACTTAATGTGCCACAAAATGTTATATCTAGGTTATGGCGACGGTTCCAAGAGACCGGAGACGTTAGGCGAAGACCATTGGGAGGTCTTCCAAGAGTTACAAATCCTCAGCAGGATCGATATCTTGCGTTAACTGCAAGAAGAAACCGAACAATGTCTGCCAGACAACTGAGTTCAGAACTTGTGGCCGCCTCAGGTATCAGAGTATCCAGTCAAACTGTCTATAGAAGACTCAGAGCTGCTGGTCTGTATGCTAGGCGGCCTGTAGTGTGCGTCCCACTCACCCTTGATAACAAGAGAGCACGTTTACGGTGGAGTCAGGAACATCGCGACTGGACTCTAAATCAGTGGAGCAGCGTGCTATTTACAGACGAGTCCAGATTCAGCTTGAACTGTGATTCGCATCGCGTGACTATCTGGAGGGAGCAAGGAACTCGTTACAACCCCATGAACATCATGGAAAGACATCCATTTGGTGGCGGTGGTCTCCTGGTATGGGGAGGTATAATGATGAATGCACGCACAGAGCTTCACATCTTCGCAGGTGGCACTGTTAATGCTCAGCGGTATAGAGAAGAGATCCTGGAACCTCATGTAAGACTTTTCAGGGGAGCTGTGGGTCCAGAATTCATATTCATGGATGACAATGCCCGACCTCACAGGTCACAACTGGTGGATGAGTTTCTTCAGGAGGAAGATATCCAGCGTATGGAGTGGCCAGCGAGGTCTCCGGATATGAATCCTATAGAGCATGCATGGGATGCCTTAGGGAGACAAATTGCATCTCGTCAGCCTCCTCCGAGGACACTTCAAGACCTTCACATTGCTCTTCATGAGGAGTGGAATTTGCTGAGCATCGAACTCCTGAACAACCTCACTAGCATGCCACGTCGATGTGAGTCTTGTGTAGCTGTCAGGGGTAATCACACCCCATACTAATCATTTGAACCATTGTTGTTCAACTTTTATGTTCGAATTCTGAAATACAGTTTTCGTTTGTTGTGAAAATGACAAGTGAATGACGTATTCATGCCATTGTTTCTTTCGTGCCATGTTTCTAATTATCTGTGACATACCTTACCAAATTTTGTATTATTCTGACAAATGCTTTATAATAAGTCGGCAAATGAACTAATTATCCTTAACTTTTGGACACCAGCGTATATCCCTTGAAATCCATCTCTCCAAACCCAATTATGAAAAAAAATAATTTATAGAGAAATTATAACAAAGTTATATGACGTAACTAACAACGTTACATTTTACAATAAGAGAAATGTAAGCTAGGGTGAGTTATTTTTTTAAGCTGTTCTAAGTTTAAGACTGATGTGTATAAATACTGTACATGTTCCTCAGTCTTATTGTTTTGCAGTTTGTTGTATCTGATAGAAACTATAAGATATTTGAAGCAGTAAATAATAAGAGTTTATTTATATGAATTATTGTATAATTTTGAAAAATATTAAATAAAATATAATTTCAAAATAATTACTTCTATGTGTTACCCACTAGTGTTTTCAAGTCATTTTCAAACATATTCCTGTATTTAATGTTTTATTTTAGGAAGTAATATTTTGAGGTTATTTTAATTAAATTATTTGGAGTCTGTTCATCTTAACTCAATATTAATGTTGATTTGTTCTTGAACATGTTTCGATTATAGCATATCAATGATTATGATATAAGCGAAACATGTTCAAGATAATCAACATTAATATTGACTCCAAATAATTTAATTAATATTCCTGTATGTTACGTTGGAGACTATCTTTTCTTGAGGAAATGCAGTGATGGAATTGAAGACTATAGGGAAAAAGAGAGGTAAGTCAGTAAATGTGATAAAAAAAATCAGTTAAGGGCACATTCATATAGCTTGAGCAGTGAATTTTATATGGGCTAAATTATGGAGCAAAAGTAAGGCTAGTCACTGAGATTTTTTTTTTGCAAATGCCCCAGGTTGCCCGTCGACATTCCTGGTGTTCCCTCCTGGCATGGCATACTTGTAACCCACTTCTGAGGTTGGGGCGCCTGGAAGCCAGGGTTACATTGCCCCGATGATATGATGGATGATGATAGTGGTGCACCAGGAGAGTCCCTAATCCCAATCTTAATCTAAGATGAATATGAATACAATGATTTCGATGGCCATATGATTTCGGGGACCGTTTGGGTCTTACAGGTGAGGAAAAACCCAGAAAAACTGTCCCGACCGGGGATCGAACCCAAGGCCCATTTGATAGTGAAAAAAAGGTAAGTCTATAGTGAACAGGGGAAAAGGAAAGCAAGTCATTTTAATCTAACTGTTGCAGTGCAGGTGTAGAGTAATAGAACTGGATTTATTCAATATTGGTCTTATTTGGGAGGAGAATTACATGTACACTATTTTTTCATTGTATTGCTTCATATGTTGTTTTACTAGTAATATTGTGCGAGAAAAGTGAAAACTGGAATCACATGCATTCAAAATGAATGAGTATGATCAATAACTGTGTATCTTATGAAAGCTGTAAGAAGAGGAAGAGTTTTTGGCAGGATGAAAGATACTAACAAAAAATTGAGAGCTCAGATTCATGAAACTGGAGACTCCTGTAATTGTAGGTTAAAATATTTAAAACGTATTGATGTAAATCAGCAAAATAAATGAATCAACAAATTCAAAATTTACAATGTTAGAGGCACAATCTTTATATATATTAAAATTAATGTTGGGAAGTAAACATTATGAGGTTATATCATTAATAGTGAGTGGAGAACATATTTTTAATAACTCACGTCATACAATTTCAAATTTATTTGATTTAAGTCCATTGGTTTCGAATGAATTTTTCATTCATCTTCAGTTTATTTTCATGACACCAACTGTTGAAATTCTATGTTTGTTGATTTCACCATGGTTACCTCTAATGCTGCCATCTTTTGGTTGGCTTTATAAATTTTGAAATAAAATTTTTTTCTATAGGAATATCAAAATTCATTGATCAATATTTATTCTTTTGAATGAATATCTTCTCCCAAACTGTTAATTCTAATAGTTTATCCAATTGTTTCAAAAGTTTTGCATCTCTATTAATTTTATGATGTTCTAATAAACTATGTGTAGCAATTGCTGATTTTTTCAATTTCACAATTTGAAACAATTGGATAAACCATTAGAATGAACAGTTTGGGAGAAGATATTCATTCAAAAGAATAAATATCGATCAATGAATTTTGATATTCCTATAGAAAAAAAATGTATAATGCCAACCAAATATGGCAGAATTAGAGAATTGGTGAATCAACAACTGAAAATAAACTGAAGATGAATGAAAAATTCATTCAAAACCAATGGTCTTAAATCAAATAAATTTGAAATTGTATGAGGTGAGTTATTAAAAATATGTTCTCCACTCACTATTAACTTTATATATATGTTTGGTCCCACAATATTAAACAGAGGAGGCCAAAATAAATGAAGATGATGCTCTCCTTCGTAGTAAAGTTTCAGATACAAGGTAAGAATTTCAGATGAAAATTATGCAAATGAAATAAAGATATATGTAAAAAACGTTTTCAGGTTTATAAATGCCATTTCAAAATAGAGAATTGAAAATATCCGAAAATCTATAAATACTAATGCAGAGATAGGCAAGGATATGTAAGGCAAACACCACCAACAGGCAGACCAAATTGTCCAAAACTGGTTATGGAACACACATCATTTAAGGGTCCTGAAAGCCATTATAGCATAAAGAAAACAGAAGTTGTATTTACCTGGGGAACTGTGTATTTTTAACAACGTATAACATGTATAAAGACAATTATTCTGAAAACTTTATATCTTCTGAAATGTATTAAACCATTTTCATAACACAGTTCAACATTTAATTTGGATACCCCAGAAACGATTCGTATAGTATCTGTGATGAATTTACTGCTAATAAGAAGTCGCTCCTGTTCAGTTAGGTACCATTGCAAATGAAGAGATGAGGCTGGAGATAGAGAAGAAGGTAATGTATCTTGAAACTGAAAACAAGGTTCACATAGCAAGAACTGAGATTATTTATAACGGCCAGAGGGAAGCATGGAAGAGAAGTACTAAATTTATTTCCATGGATTTTCAGAAAAATCCCTGTCCAAACATCATATATTACAAGCAACGATTTAGCTACTTTTCTTTCAACATTCGAAAGTTGTTTGATAACACGGTCATTTTCTATATTTATTCTGAAACTCATGGTAGGAAAGGAGCCAATAAGGTAACTTCATTTCTTATTAATCAGTATATTACAAACATCCTTAACCCAAAAATCTAGTAGTTAAATATATTCTGTGAATCTGCAGGAGGGCAAATAAAAATTACATGCTCTTTAGATATTTACACTACATTGTTCATGAGAAGACACATTTGCAGTCAGTTCTTGTCACATTCCCAATAAGTGAACCTACATACCTAGAATGTGACAAGGGTATGGGTCTGATAAAGTCAAACATTTTTAGTGAAATTCGTTAAGACTGGGTTGCAGTATTCCAAAGTGCAACAATGAAAATAATGAATATATGTAAGACAAAAAGAAAACTCTCACTGTTCTTATAATAGGTCCAGGAACAACCAAAAAAATTGAGCTTCCCAAGATCTACTCCAAGTTTCTTCTCCTTCTTCTTCCTTCCAAGTATTAAGCCAAGGCCTGTTACGATCCTATAGAAAATTTTCCCTCCAGCGTTTGAGGGAAATTCTCGTATAAGACTTGAAAGCATAATAATAGTCCCTTCGATTGGTTGCTGGCCAAAGGAAGGATACTCCAAGTTTTACAAATTAAACTAATCTGTTCCATCACAAGTTCATCTGCAGACAGGACGTTCCTATATTATGATTACACCTGAATAACCATGAAGCACAAAGGTTTGTAATCTAGCAATTCTATGCATTGAGAGGGAGAAATGTTGGAATTTTTTTTAAGGACCTCTCATCAGATTTGTTGCTTAATGGCTCCAAATCACCTTATATATATAACATGGCTTGCATTATCATAATCATTTTGCATGTTATTAAATAATTCTTCCAAGAATGAGAGTTTACAGCAGCAACATTTTCAGGAGATGGATTAGATACTTTGTAAACACTGTAATACATGGTCCCAACCAAAATAATTGCTCTTCTTATACCATTAAAATGGCTTGTTCCATGAAAACTTTTACATAACCCAAATATACTAAAGCATTCCAATGATGATGATGATGATAATACATACCATATTATATTAATGTAAAAGTGTTTTTAAATCAATCATTAGGTTAATTTAAAAACAGGCCTAATCAAGAAAAAATATTTTTCGTCGTTACGCATGTTTTATGGATAGTTTCTTATTTCCTATAGTTTCAACGTTTCTATATTAATTCTATTATAGTTTTGAAAATCTTTCGTTGGACATGTTCTTTATTTCTGGCAAATTTTCCACGTGTACTAATATACGTGATCTGTGGAACGTGTTTGTGTTGGTTCAATGTGTTTATTTAGGTTTCTATGGTAACGCGATAAGTAACAACCAATAGCATTTCTTTCCCCTCCTACAAATTTGTTCCGCTTGAATATGAGGTATGAGAAATATACGATTCAAAATAATTTTAACGGTAAACCGCCCGTTTGTTTACGTCGGTGTTATATGGCGTGGTGAAACGCAAACACGCTTAGTTATTTTTCACCCGGTTATGTAACTCGTCGTGAAGGTTAAATTTCACCGATGTTGGTGAAACCGGCCCTAAGAGTGGCAACAGGGAACAACCCACTTCAGGATGATCATGAACTACAAGCATTAGTACTACATGAGAAACTAAATGCAAACAAACATAAACATCCCTGGTACCAGAGGAAAACAAGTAAAACATCACTGAAAACACAAAACAAACATTCAAAGACAAAGTAAATGAAAAAATCCCAGAAAGAACAGAAAGCAAAATATTACCCAGCCCACCACTCATAAACCCATTAGACTATCTGGATATAAAATCAGAACTATCACTTACACAACCTATATCCAAATCGATGGACCTACCATGTAACATGTTACAAATCTCCTTGGAAACCATAGATACCAGATACCCACAAGATGAATGAATTTGCTTACTTGTTAAAGTCAGCTACTAGATGGCAGTGAAGACCGAGTCCTCGCGACATCTAGTAATAATGGAGAATATAATACATATATAAGAAAAATAAGTGTTTGAATAGGATTCGCCTGGTGGTGTAATGGATAACACGCTGTGGTACAGACTCAGAGTTCCGGGTTCGAATCCCGTCCAGGCATTCATTTTTCTTATCATGCCATATATATATATATATATATATATATATACAGGTTGTCACATATCTCAACGGCAAAATTTCAGGAATGAGTTCCTCATATGGAAAGAATAAAAAAAGTGTATTACAACATGGGTCCGGAAATTGATAATTACAGAGTTATTCAAACATTTATGAATATTTGGTTATTAAGGTTTACAGTAGTTATTCAGTATCTGTTTTCTATTGATTGTAGGCTGCTGTCAGGAATGAGTTCCTCATATGGAGAGAATAAAAAAAGTGTATTACAACATGAGTCCGGAAATTAATAATTACAGAGTTATTCGAACTTTTATGAATGTTAGGTTATTAAGTTTTACAGTAGTTATTGACAGTCTGTTTTCTGTTGATTGTAGGCTGCTGAGATGTACCACAAATGAAGGATATGCCTGTATGCATTTTATCTATGGTTTGGCGGATAGTAATGCTTTAAGGACGCGTCGTTTGTATTATGAACGATACCCAAACGCGGAGATGGCTAGATAGTAAGACTTTTGAAGGAATCCATCGCCGCTTATGCGAATACGGGAGTTTTGCACGCCCGCCAAGGACCGGGGGACGGCCAACAATTGTAAGGCCTGAAGAGGAGGAGGAGGAGGCTGTTTTCAACATTGTACACGAAAATCTTGGAATAAGCATAAGGCGCTTAGGACTGCAGACCAATTTCTCGCACATGTCGGTATGGAGACTACTAAGGGAACAATGATTGTATCCGTATCATCTAAGGCGTGCGGATTATCCTGCACGGGTAATGTTTTGCCAGTGGTTCCTCCAACAATGCGGTGTGAATTCTAACTTTGGAGCTGTCGTGTTGTTCACGGATGAGGCAACATTCGCTAGGGATGGGATCCGGAATTTGTACAACCAGCACGTGTGGGCAGACACGAATCCCAATGCAACAATCGCAACACATCACCAACAGAGATTCTCAATTAGCATCTGGGCAGGCATTGTTGGTGGTAGTTTTTTGGGACCCTACGTTCTTCCGAACAGGCTTAATGGACGTGAATACACAGGTTTCTTGCCCAATCAATTACCTCGTTACTTGGAAGACATGCCACTAGCATCCCGACGGCTGACGTTCTTCATGCACGATGGTGTTCCTGCACATTTCAGTCTGTCTGCTCGCAGGTACCTTAATCTAACATTTGGTCTCCGCTGGATTGGTAGAGGAGGACCAATTTCTTGACCACCACGATCTCCCGATTTAAACCCCTTGGACTTCTATCTTTGGGGACACCTCAAGTCTTTGGTGTATTCAAGCCCTATGGATGATTTAATATCTCTCCGTGCACGCATTGTGGCAGCCTGTTAGACAGTACGCACTACACCAGGTATTTTTATCCTGTTGGAGACTCAATGCGAAGAAGAGCAGCTGCCTGTATTGAGGCATAAGGAGGTCACTTTGAACATTTCATCTGACAGAACAGAGCACTCCAACAAGTCCTTTGCATTTTTGTCGCCATGTACCAACATTCATAATAGTTCGAATAACTCTGTAATTATCAATTTCCGGACTCACTTTTTTATTCTCTCCATATGAGGAAATCATTCCTGAAAGTTTGCCATTGAATTATGTTACACCCTCTATATACGTAGGTCACTAGATAAGTTTTGAGATGTGCAACAAATTTCCATACCTATCATATATTTTCAAACAACTCTTCAGCACATTTTATGTACCGTTGCATCCTCTGGAATCACTTCTGGAAGCAGCCACGATACTTGATCTCAGAAATTGCACTAAGGTCTTCCAACAACATCTTCTGGGCTAGACAATTGGTGTTCGTGCATCATGTTCATGTTCGGGAACTGGAAATAGTCGCTCGGGGCTAGGCATAGACTGTAGGCTGAATGAGACCTTAATTTCATCGGCATCTCTTCCAGAAACCTAATTGTTGCATTGGCTGTGTGCAAAGAGGCATTGCTATGGTGGAGCAGAATTCCCCGGAGTCAAGTCTTTGGCCGCTTCTCCTGGATCTTTAAGAAGACATTGGGAAGGCAGACTTCTGTATATCATTTAGTAGTAACTGTCCTTTGATCCTCTAGCACAACTGTAGCCAGATGACCACTTGTTAAGAAGAAAGTGGCCATCATTTTCTCGCCACACTCCTAGGCCTTTTAATTTTGGTCGGAGGATGCTCACCAGGGAAGACCCATACCAATGATTGGTGCTTTGTTTCACAGTCAAACTGGTAGATCCAAGTTTCGTCACCTGTCACTATGTCTGACACCCGGCGGGTGTTGAATCTTGCCAGCATTTCTCTGCACAATTCGACCCTAGTGTGTTTATGCCCTTCGAACAAGTGGTGTGGCACCCATCGACAAGACATTTTCCCCACTCTTAAGAGTTGGTGCAGGATAGTGGAAATACTTGGCGAACTAATCTCTTGGGCCCCATCGATATCCTTATAGGTCAGTCGCTGATCTTCCTTAAACAGTCTCCATTGCAGAGACGTTTTGTTGTTGCTGGTCTCCCACTTCTCCCTTCATCTTTAAGGGATGTTCTCTCCCTCTTAAATTCAGGAAATCAGTGGAAATTTGTTGCACGTGAAGGAGCAAGGTCTCCAAATGCTTGTGTCAGTTGCTGAAGTGTTTGTGACTCATTTAAACCGTACTTAAAATCATATAAAATCATAGCAAGAAAATACTCGCTCTCAAGCTCCATAGGACATGTTTGATTTCACCACGCACACACTACTTCATAAGGGTGCTGCTCAGAGACAATTGAAAGGAATCGTTTCTACCTTCTATGGTTTTGACGTTCGAGGGTTGGGCTTTAAAATGGTATATTAGTTTATTGCATTTCTGTCGCCATACTCCCGTGTCTCAAAACTTATCTGGTGATCCTCGTACACGAAAACAAGTTTAGATCCATGAAATTTGAAGTTGTCAGTGAGCTTGATTTGATGTCAAGGTTCATCAAATCAACAAATGTTTTCAACTTTGAGCTGGAATATGTACACTGAAATTTCACAGTTGTGATTATGGCTGAAGATAAGAAGGATTCCTCTTAAAAACTGCAGTTTCCATGCTTGAAGAACACAAAGTATAAGGTGAGATATGGCTCATTTAATTAATTTTATTAATTGTAAACATTATGTTATTTCTCATAATTCATTTATGAACAGTGACAATGTTCAGTTTGAATTCCATTTTCGTTAATATTTTACAAGTTTTAAGTAACCACCAACAAAATCTTTCAATGCTAGTGTGTGTGTGTATATATATATATATATATATATATATATATATATATATATATAATTTTTGTGGCCATTCTATATAGTTTTTCAGATCTAGAAAATAGCAATTATGGAGCAATTCCTTCTAGTAATCTTATCCATTTATGTGAGATTGATTTATTAGTAATTTCATTTCAAATACATAATCAAGTTAAATAGTTTCAATTATAAGTTAACGAAAATGGATGCCAAATTTATGAAAAATATCATTATAAAAAATATAATTATTACACTTTTTTAATAAACTTCGAGGGATGTACTCAGTTATTAGAACAGCAGCTAAAGGAGATGCCATTGAACCATTAATTTTCAGGAAATAATATTTGTCACATATAGCCCATGATCAAAAAGATGTGCATGTGGTTTAGAATGTTCTAAAGCTACTGGCGTTTCGGTAAACATGGACTGTAAAATTCCAAATCTTAATTATTCTTTGATAACCTGGGCATGCTACACGTAACCATTTAGTATGATCACAAATTAAATTTAATAGTAGTAGTGAAGATAGTTGTGCCATAAAATTATGTTGCTGCTAGGAGGAGAAGAGGGAGTTATGTTTCCATCTCTGTCACTCAGCCTGAGGCATCAAGTGGCAACTGCATTCCCATAAGAGCGGTAATATTTTTTAGACATGAAAACCCCTATAGTGAATTCTTAAAATTGGCATTACTTCTTAAAAGTACTTTTTTATTATTATATACAACTTTCCTCATTAGAGGATTGCCTCAAGCACAAAGTGATACAGACAATTTTTGAGATTGATGAAATATATTTTGCAAATACATTAAAAAAATTTCAAATTGTAGGCCTAATTGAAGTATACATACTATAAAGTAGAAATTTTGTAAATATGGTTTCTTAAAATTGAAATTGATCCTCTAATGGCAGCGATGGAAATTTTAGAAAGACACACCCTGTCCAAATCTAAGGAATTCCAAAATTTAACTAAGAATCCTGGTATAGTACTCTTGCCCCGATCATCAAACCTGTGACAGTTATACTATCTATCTATATCTATTTGTGCCATAAATTTATATTAACACTTAATATTTTACATGTTTAAGCAAAGAATGAGGTAATGATCGCTCCCGGCATCAGATCAATAATTATCTGAATATTTAATAAGTATTATTCTTGTTATTAAAATAAAGTCATAACCTCATAGATATTATACTTTTCAGTGTTAGTTTAATATCTTGGCTCGTGTTTCAACATATTTACTTTTAAAATTATTAAATAAATTTTAATATGTTGATGAAAATTCTGTATATTTTGTTTATGTTACTGTACAGCTGGCAAAGATGAAAGTGGCCACAATCTTAAAGAGTGAATATGTTGAAGCTCAACTTCAGATCATAGTTAGTTTTAAATAATACATGTGTTTATAGAAGCACAGAACTGAAGTAACTGAAGAAATAATCTAAAAGTGTTAGGTAAGGCAATCATGCTGGAAATGCCAGGACAGGACTACCTCGTCCTATCCATCGATTTGGTAATTGTTTGTTTAGTGCTTTTCTTGCCACTATAGCATTATGAGCAGGACATCTCATGGTGATACAACATGATGTGACGAACATTCAGCGGTAAATCTTACATCAGTACATGTGAAGTGTGTTTCTAGAACTACCTGTACTTTTGCCGATTTCAACGAAATATGAGCCAATGATGTGATCTCCTACAATACTATATCAGATGTTTACGATCCTCTGAGGTTGGTATTGTACCTGACGAAATCAATGTGGGGTTTCTACTGCCTAGAAATGCATGTTGTGTACATTGACATTCCCATGATTTGTAATACTGTCTACTCATAATATCATGTCCTTGATATAGAACCCACTGGCTGTATTTCAGACGATTTTGAAAGTCACTGCCATCAAACGCTTGATGTTGTGGAATGGATGGAATTTATGCTGATGAAGAATATACAACATTTTGTCGACTGATTCCAATACCTCTTTCCATTTTCTGCAGAGCTAGGTTTTGGGCAAATTTTCCAAATTTTAGAATTGTAAAATTCATTATTATTATTATTATTATTATTATTGTCGTCGGTCGTTCTAGTCGTCCGTTTTTAGTCGGTGTTAGTCGTTTTTCGTCATCGTTGTTTTTGTCACTGTTGTTATTATTTTTTTTCGCCTTCTTTGGAGTACGTTGGTTCAATCACTTCTCTGTGTAATGTTCTTTCCTTAGTGCCCAGAATTTTTCATTCTTTCTGATCTTCTTTTCCTCTCTTCTTCTGAGATAATAGGTTTGGATTTTTGTTTAGATTTTTCTTGGTTCCTTATATTTTCATTTTGAATAATCAATTTAGCTGCCCAATCCATTAGTGAATTTTTATTAATCTTTAATTCCATTAGGTCTTTTTTCAATTTCTTTAAACCATTTGGGTTTTGTTTTGCGATTATTATTATTATTGTTATTATTATTATTGTTATTATGTAACCACTTTTTAACAATTCTGTAGCTACCATTGTTTTAAACGCTGTCTGAATGCTTACATTACTGCTGTAGGCAATATGTTCTTGAGTTTGTAACTGTCAGTTTTTCCTTCCAACAAAGCTTTCTGCACCATTAATCTGCATTTGTAGGAAAAAAAAATTGTACTGGTTTCTCATCAGATGACCCATGCAACAAGTTTACCCACATTCATTTCCTCGTATCATCTATTGAGGTACAACTGCTTTGGTTCAAGTAATCCTGCTGCTGCTCTATTTACATGTTGTCTTCACTAACATTTCACACTATTTTAAACATTTTACAATGATACTTATAACTCTTTTTTTTGCAATTATTAAATATTTATGTATATTCGCAAATTGTCGCATTTATCTCTTGTGTTCATGCTTCAACACTTACAGAAACTTTTGCTAAATGGTAGAGATATCTGTGAAATCAAAATGACGAATATTCAGAAATATATTTTAAGAAATTTATGTTCATTCACTTCATTTATGTTCATTCACTTAGATTTTGATGGGACAAGTTAGTGTACTTCAGATTAGTTTATACTTCATTCAATAATATGCATGTAATTTATTGTTTTAGATTAAGAAGGGGGAATTTGAAGTACATCCATTTCTTATAAACATGTTTGGGAATTTATTGCAAAAGTTGGTCACACTGATTTCACTCATGCTGCCATCTAGCAAAAAATTCTTCAAGCATACATGGAGGTGCACTCTATGATTGTATAGAATAAAAAAAAAATTCATTCGCCAAAGCATTGGCTGCTGGTGGATGAAAAAATAGGCGAAGTGATGACATATTTAATAATAATAATAATAATAATAATAATAATAATAATAATAATAATAATAAATAATAATAATAATAATAATAATAATAATAATAATAATAATAATAATCATAATTATATATGTATTTTTTATTATTATTCCTATTATCATTAATATAACTGATTATTGTTACTGTAATTATTACAAAAAAATCAAAGCAATTTAAATTAAATTATCTAAAACTCACCATATTTCATGTATTGTTTTTATGAAGATCTCTTATTCTTGTTTCTAAAGCTTTCATCAGCATAGAAAAGTGACAGTTTATTTCTTAGGCGGGGAATATTGTTGAAAATTTGTGGGTAACATTGCTGCAAATTTACATGTGAATTAAATGAAAAATTTCAAATTTTATTGAGTCAGCAAGAGTTAGAAATTTTAATTTCTCATAATCAGATAATCTTAACTGCATTTCCATAAAGATGTGGTCTATTATCTCATAAAGTATGCAGTAGTTCTGAGGTATATTATCATCTGTCAAATAATTTTTTTCTCTCTTACAAGTTATAGATGTCAGTGTTTTTACTTTGTTCAAAGAGCTCACAAGAGTGTTGATAATTCCTTTTACCGTTTATCAGAGCACGTGTGCTTTATATCTTTGAGATGCAGTAATTAATTTCTACAGACTCTTTGTACAACATGTCAAAAAGGTCAGTCAGACTAAAAATGTCATTGAACACTGTCACTAATAAGGGAAATTAAAATTCACTGGACTCATTTAGGAATCCCTTTCATAACCTAATAGTATTTTCATCACATGTTCTGTCATTCATTAGAAGTTAAAATGTGGTTTTTAAATTGTTCCATTGACTTATAATTACGTGCAGAAGCTTGGAGTTTGAGGCCCAATGAGTTTCACCTACAGTAGGTATTCTGCATGAAACAGTTTCAAGGGAATGTGTTTGTTTTGCAAAATGGTGAAAGAAAGATGGAGTACCACTGACACTCACGAAGAATATTCGGCACCATGATATTTTCTTACAGCTCTGTTGTAGAACTAAAGTCAGGCGATGGGCCATATAGAGTACAAATTGAGCCTGAGTTGCCTTATCTTTAATTATATTTTGTAGTCCACTTAAATGCCCTGACATAATAGCTGACCATTGTACAATTAATTTCTGCTCATAGTGAAAATCTTTCAATACACTATGCAACAAATTAAACAAGTTTTCAGTTGATCTATCCTCGCTTACATCATAAAATCCTAGAAATCTTTCAAGGAGTTCACCATTATGTACAGATGTAGCAATAATTGAGCACTGAGATATTGTACATATGTCTGTGCCATCATCAACCTGAATTGAAAAAATGTTGCTCTATTAAGTTCCCGTTTAATGTGTTCTTGGATATAATTAGAAATGCAATCTATCATTTCATTCTGAACACTTTTTGAATCACCACTAAATATACCTTTATTTTTTTTATTAGTGGCTTTGAATTTCTAAAGGTTTTTAAGAAATTAATAGTTTCAACAGTTCTTTAAAATTCACACTATTTACAAATGAAATTTTCTCACCGTCCTCTAAATGGAAGTTCCTGTACACTTAAATACAGTACAGCCCTAATGACTAGCCTCAAGATTTGTCGATTCTAAGAAACACATTTATTAAATAGAAGAGTACATAGTCTTGCATTTTCCCATAGAGCATCTGTGAGTGTATTACTATTCTTTTTTTTTTTTTTTTTTTTTAATTTTTCTGCTGCAATTGACACTTCAAATGTTCCTCAGAATCTTTGTGCTTATTTTAAAGCATGCGTCTCATTTTGAAAGTCACAATACCCTTGTTTATTCCAGACACCAAATTTATTTCTAAACAAAACACACGGCCAACAAAAGAGTTTTTGTAATATGCACTACTACATAACCTTGAGCATTGCTCAAAACCAAAAATTTTTTAAATGAAGATTGTATGACTTCCCAGTTTTCTTCACTTCCCTTTTTACATTGAGTTCAATTAAATCCATAGCCTTCCACAGTTTAAAAGATCGCTCTTGTCATTGTTCCATCTAATAAATGGGCATATACACATTTTTCACCCCCACAAAAAAGGCTACACATGCTACAAAACTGGTCACCATTAAGTCACACTAAAGCAAAATCTGAAATGCAGATACTAAGGTGCCAAATGAAGACAACATACTAAACCAAAACACCTTATTGTTCAACACATCCAATTAAGTGCTGATGTGTTTCGCTAAAACGTATACCATATCTTCACTCCCAGTGAGAATTTTAAAAGTTTGGTGATTAATAAAGAAAATTCTACCTAAATGAATATACCTCATCGTGTGAATTCCTAAAATAAGTAATGGTCTAGATTTGCTAATATCAATTAATGTTTCAGTTGCCATAGCAACCGTGAAAAGGCTTTTTTTTTCCGAAGTTGTTAAGTGTCAAAGATATAACCTATTAAATTTTAGTTCAGTTCACTGTGGTAGAAATGCTCTAGCAGACACAATATGAACTATCAGCAGCCATTGTTCTCAAGAAGCTGACATAAAACAGACATTCTTTTGTCAGAGGAAGTTAATAAATAAATAATAAAATGAAATAATTATACTGTTATATAATTAGAATATAGGCGAAGTGGCACTTCATTCACTTCACCTGAAAAGCCGCTATTGCATCAAAGTAATCTTAACTTTTTCCATTGCTATTTATTGAACTCTATGGAGAACAGGTTACAGTTGGAACAAAATAATGTCTAGGCCACATTCAAAAACCTTTGGTATTATCATCACATTATATTTAACATATCCAAGTTATTTAATACACAAGTGATCTTCTTGGTGATCAAATATTAAAATATATATACAGTCAATATGCCCATTTCACCAATTAATGTTTAAAAAGTCAACAAGTTTCCACAGCCAAGCTGTCATTCTCAAGACCAGATATTATTATCAATTTTGTCTTCAGTCAATATCTGGTCTTGAGAATGACAGCTTGGCTGTGTAAACTTGTTGACCGTTTTAAACATTAATTGGTGAAATGGGCATATTGACTGTATATATATTTTAATATCCAAGTTATGTTTATTTACGCTATGATAGATGCTATTTTTCATACTCTTCACCTCCATATTAATTGAATTTTTGTGTGATTAATACCATGCACATTTTCATGTATTACCCTTGATTTCTGATACTCTATTCTATATTATGTTTTCCCTCTTCACTGTTCACACCCTTTACAAATCATCAACAAAATTTGTCACATTTTTATATATGATCTGTATACCCTGTGTAGAGAACTATGACTTCTAGTTATGACTTTATAATAATAATAATAATAATAATAATAATAATAATAATAATAATAATAATAATAATAATAATAATAATAATAATAATAATAATAATAATAATAATAATAATAATAATAATATAATAAATAATAATAATAATAATAATAATAATACTTTATTTATTCTGGCAGAGTTAAGGCCATAAGGCCCTCTCTTCCACTCAACCAGCACAAATACAAATACATATTCGACAAATATAGATATACACTATACTAATTATAAACAGTTAAAAATACAATAAATGTAGCAATGTAAATGTCATGTACAAACAACATTTTATAGGGTAATAACAATAATGATACGATAATAATAATAATAATAATAATAATAATAATAATAATAATAATAATAATAATAATAATAAATAATATGATACATTATACGGGAAACACCAATTAATATATATATCTTACACTGGATAATAATGAAGTCGAGTTTAGAGCAAATATAAATTTAGATTTCTTTTAAAAGATGCCAATGTCCGGCAGCCCCTTATTTCTTGTGGTAGGGAATTCCAGTTGCGAGAAGTGGAGATGGTATATGACACGGAGTGATGTGATGTCCTATGTTGCGGTATATTAAGTAAGAGACTATGTTGTGATCTTGTGTTTAAGTTATGGTTTGAGGATAGATACTGGAAACGAGATGATAAATAATTGGGAATCGAGGTATGTAGGATCTTAAATAGGAGAATTAGACAGTGCGATTTTTCTTCTCTCTTTTAGATGTAGCCATGGCAATTCGTGGAATAATGAAGAAATGTGATCGTATTTTCGAACATTAAATATGAATCTGATACACATATTATAGACACGCTGCAGTTTGTCCGACAATCCATCACTTATGTCAGTTAGTAGAACGTCACTGTAGTCAAAATGCGGCATCACTAAAGTTTGGATTAAAATTCTTTTAAGATTTGTAGGAGGAAAGTGTTTAAGTCGCTTTAGGGAATGCATTATGGAGAAGATCCTTTTAGATGTTTGTTTTACTTGCACATGCCAATTTAAATTAGAATCTAAGTAAAATCCCAAGTTTTTAACGACGTCGGTATAAGGAATTTGTTCATTATCTAATATGACAGCCGGCATATTGCCTTGTTTATGAGGTGTAATAGCCTTGGATGTCCGATAATTATTGCTTGCGTTTTGTTTACATTTAGTTTCAGCCCATATTGTCTGGACCATAAAGATATATGCCTGAGGCCAGTGTTTACTTTGTCAATATATTCATTAATTTCGTCAGGCCTAAAGTGTGTGTAAATCTGTAGGTCGTCGGCGTAAAGATGATGCTTGCATTTTTGTAGTTTCTTGGTCACGTCATTAATATAAATCGAGAAGAGAAGAGGAGCGAGGACGCCGCCTTGAGGTACCCCTTTCCTCACCAAGCGCCAGGAAGAAATGCGATTATTAACAGAAACTGATTGCTGACGATTAGTGAGGTAAAATGCAAACCAATCAAGGCAGTTTTCCGACAGATGTAGTGTCTTTAGTCTCGCTAGCATTAAGTCTATATCTACTGTGTCAAAGGCTTTGCTGTAGTCGAGTAGGACTATTGCGGTGAGTTTGCTTTTGTCCATTGAGTCTCTTATGTCCTCTACAATGTCAAGTAGTGCAGTACTTGTGTGATGTCCTGTTCTAAAACCAGACTGATGTTCATCAAGTAAGGCGTGTGTGATTAGGTAGTCTGTTAACTGTGAGTGTATTATGTGTTCCAGTGCTTTAGATAAACAGGGAAGAATACTAATTGGTCTATAATCATCGAGTGTTGTGGGAGTGTTTGATTTCGGTGTAGGACGAACTAGAGCCATTTTCCAGAGTCTGGGATAAGTCCCGGTCATTATAGAGGCATTAAAAATGTGGGTTATTGTTGGGAGAATAATGTCTATTATTTTTTGCAGGAGAGTTATTGTTATATTGTCTATTCCTTGTGCTTTAGATTTAATACGTAATACTTCTCTTTTGGCGTCATCAGGAAAAAAAGAATTTGTCTCGGGTAGGTCCCACGAGTCCTTGAATCTATTTTCTCTCTGCTTTATTTGCAGATTGGGCAGATATTTCAGTACTTGCTGCTACAATCATGCCATATCATGAGAAGAAAAGAGCGCTCAAGTTGAGCATTGGTTTTGAGATTAGTTTTTGCTGTAATCTGTTATCAATTTTGTTACATTTGTACATGTCATTATATGGTGTTTTCTACATCTTTCTCCGCATAGCAGGCATTTACAATCTTCTGTTGACTCATGGAATTTCTTGTTTGCACAAATTTTATGGTAAAAAACCTTGTATTGCGAATCTTGTTATGACGTGTCTCTGGGTCTTACACTCTCTGGTCCAACTATCATGTAGCATGGCTAGTGTGGTGTAGAACTCTTGGTCTATCACTCTCTTCTTGTGTTCCCTGATGTTATTTAGTTCCTGATAGGATACTGTAGATGGTAACCAGTGTTATAATATGATGTCCTCTATAAAATAGATCTCTTTCGTGATCTCGTAAACCATGCATGATGATGCTGTTTCTCCAACTCCTAATATCCGTTCCATGTACATAGTCTTAACCTTTTCTAGTCTTATCATTTCGCGAATTTTAAGTTTCTCGCATATGATCTCTATTCCATACATAATGACTGGTGCTATTGCTGTTTAAAATAGTGTCATCACTGTGTTTGTTGATAGATTGGTTATGTTCGGACTATTGTGTGAAAATAGATGACTGCAACTGCTCTTTCCAGAATGTGAGAGTTGAAAGATGTTGCTGTACTCTGTAGTGTAAGTATTTGTACTTCCCTTTTATCTGAATTGGTTAATTGAAAAAGGTTATTCTGTCTTTGATCATTATTTTCCTTCCCTTCCGCAATGTCTTTTGGACGCTTGTTTCTTTGTTTATAGTTAGGTCGTTTTCCTTTGCCCAATCCTCTATTTTTTTATTCTCTTCTGTATGTTCTCTTTTATTGCGGAACCTATCACCATGTCATCTGCATATAAAATCATGTCTGTATTTGAATTATCCCCTATAATTCTTGTCACTTCTCCTGTGTCGATGTTGAATAGTGTCAGGCTCATAGGGTCACCTTGCAGGACTCTCTTTGTCTGTATAATTTTTTTCTGAGATTTCTACATTGTTATTTATTTGGATTGTATTCCATTTCACGCAGACCTCAATTGTTCTCACTAGTGGATCACCCTCCCTAGTTATTCCCTTCAATTTCTTGATTAGTTTTTCTCTATTTACTGAGTCAAATGCTTTCTTAACATCCACGAAGACTGTATAATATTTTCCTCATGGATGTCTTAGTGCGTATTGTCTTCTTGTATCTTGTAAGCCCATGTTTCCCTTAACAGAGATTTAGGCGCTCTCCCCCTACAGGGAAGACTTTGAACCATATTAATTTTGTTACACTTGTTTTCGTACAGATGACATTTGAGTGGTCCATGGTCAGCGTTCTGCCTCATACTGACATCTAGGAAACCAAGGTAGTACTAGGACGGGAAAATTCGGTAAATATTGCTTAGAGGCCTTTTCATTCAGGCTTAAGGATCTTTTACGAGCCTGAAAATCTTCAGACTCGGGACCCACGGCTTAAAGTCCCTCCCGGACGACTTACTCCTTGGATTTTTCCATCCTAAAAAATCCATCGACCCGGCCAGGTTTGAACCCGCGACTCTCGGGACCAGAGGCAAGGAGCATAACCACTAGTCCACCGCGGCCGATAGTGCGTATTTTATCTGGTCCATTAAGAATTCCACTGTTTGCAGCATGTTCCTGCCCTTTATAAAGCCAAATTGGCATTCTGGGATGTTTCCCTTGACGGCCTTTAGTAGTCTGTTGTTTAGTAACTTTGTGAATATTTTGAAGGACATGTTTTCTAGTGCTATTCCACTGAAAGAATCTCTTTGTATAGGATTTTTAGCGTTGCTAATTTCCATCGTTTCGGGATTATTCCTGTCTGGAGGCATTTAATCATGCCATATGTAAGCATATATGTTGAATTTTTCTACTGGTGGAAAAAGCTCATAAGGCCATACTTTACCTTCTGTTGCTGCCAATCCTTGATCTATCCATTTCATGGCTTATATATAGTGTCTGTTTGTAGAGCAAAGATTTTTTTTTTACCTATCTTATGACTCTATGACGGATGCCAAAAGAATGTATCCATTAATATACATTACACACTATTTTAATTGAAAATTTGTTTTAAATTTTTTTTGAGAAATGATCTGTTGTGATGTAAATTCCATTTCAAAATTATGAATATTTGTAAAGTACTGGAGTTTTCAGATGAAAATGTTGTAATCAAAGAAAAAAATGGATATAAATATAGAATGAGAGGCCATCAAAGAAGGTCAGAATTGAAATAAGTGGATTATTGAAAAGAAAAGGCAAAATAGGAAATGGTTTGATGAGGAATGTGCTTACATGGTAAAGAAAATAAAGTTAACAAAAATTAATTAAATTCACAATGGTTTATTAACATCAGGTGGGAAACTAGTAAATTGTTAATAGTGAAAGGAGGAACACTTCAGAGGGACAAGTTACAGAGCCAAATATATTATAGGTTGAAATTACAATAGAACTCAGCAGTACTTAACAAATAAGGGAAGCCATAAAATTAGGAGAGGATATCTAAACAAATGGAGAAAATACATGGGTAGTTTAGTATGATTTAGGAACCAAGGGATTATTCTAAATTAGTGGAAAAAATTGATTATCATACCTTCTTCTTCTTCTTCACGGTTTAGGTTTATTTACTAGCCTGTTCCGGCTCCAAATTGCTACTCTTCCCATCTTTTCTTTGGTTTTCCCAAACTTCTTCTTCCTTGTGGTGAATAGCTGTATGCCGGTTTTGGTATTCTATTCTCAGTCATCCTTGCCAAGTTTTCTTTCCAGTTTGTTCTGTATTTCTCTATTGTTGTGTTTAATTCCTCTACTTTTAGTTGTTGTCTTATTTATGTGTTATGTTTTTTGTCTTTTCTTTGATATCCTGCTATTGGTCTGAGGAATCTCATTTCAGCAGGTTGTATTCTGGGAGATTGTTGTGTTGACACTGTCCATGTTTTGGATCCATAAGTAATTATAGGCACTGCCATTGTCTTGTATAATTTCATTATAGAGTCTTTCCTGGCTTTATTTTTCATAGTTCGTTTTAGTGTTCCTGTTATATAATTAAACTTATTTAGTTTGTTATTTATATCTGTTTCTGCTGTGTATGATATTTTGCAACCTATCACTTGTTCTACTGGTCTATTTTCTAATATTACATTAGTCAAAACTGGATGAGCACCCTTGAAAGCCATTGTTTTTTATTTGTGTGAGGATATTTCCATGTTGTATTTTTTTGATATCTCATTTAGTTTATATAGCATTCTTTGTAGTTCGTTTTCTGTTTTTGCTATTAAAATCTGGTCATCTGCAAAGGCTACTGTTTTTATTACTATATTTCCTAAGTTAATTCCCCCAGTCATCATTTGCTTCCATGATCTTATCTTGTCGTCGAAATAAATGTTAAAAAGAATGGTTGATAATGGACTACCTTGTCTAACTCCTCCTGTTATATGCATTGGTTCCCTTTGATTTATTTTTATTTTTGTTTTCTCATGCATTTTCTTAATTACAACTATAAAGTATAGTGGAATTCCTTTTTCACCTAATATGTTCCATAATTTTTGTCTAACATTTCATCAACGGCCTTCTTATAATCTATAAAGAGGATGTGCGACTCTAAGTTGAATTCTCTTCACTTCTCTATTATTTGTTTTAAAGTGAATATGTTGTCTGTGCAACTTCTTCCTTTCCTAAAATCTGTCTGCTCTTCTGATATTATTGTGGCTACTATAGTTGTTAATCTTTGATTCATCATTTTTGCGTAAATTTTGTATGCTGCACATAGTAAGCGTATGCCTCTATTGTTTTCTGGCTTTGTTTTATCGCCTTTTTTTAAATATTGAGATTATTTTTCCAATTTTCCATTCTTCTGGTATGGTATTTTGTTTCCAGCACTTGTTATAGTATTTTAATAATCTTTCTTGAAAATTCTTTGGGACATTTTTTATCAATTCTATGTTTATATTGTCTATCCCGCATGCTTTATTATTTTTACATTTCTTTAATATGTCTATCATTTCTTGCATCTCTAATTCATTTACTTCTGTATATTGTTCGTTTGTTTCTACGAGTGTTATTTCTTCTTTATTTTCTTTGTCCGTCCAGAGTTCTTTATAATAATTTTCTAATTCTATATCTTGTATAGTTAGCATATATGTTTTGTCTTTTACTTCAGAATTAAGGCTTCTTATAAATTTATATACTTTGTCCTGTCTTCCGTGTAAATTGTGTTACATTTCTGATATGTATCTACCGCAATGTTCTCTATTTAATTTTCTGGTATTTTTTTACTAATGCTCTTGTTCTATTATTTATTCTATTATGTTTTGGTCATTCTTGTTGTTTAAATATTTTAAGTAGGCCTCCTTTTTATCTCTTACCAATTTCTGGATTTCGGGATCACATTTTTTTAGTCCTATGTTTCTTCCTCCTACTTTCTTTGTTCCTAATACTTCTTTTGCTGTATGAGTCCTTTTATACTATTCCATTCATCTTCAAGTTCCTTTTTTGGCTCTTCCGCATTTGTATAATCTTCTAGCCTTCTTTTGTATAAATCTTGTATTGATTCTTCTTCTAACAAATTTATTTTATACATTTTGTGTTTGTTTTCTTCCTTCTTCTTTAATTCTTCATTCTGATTTCTATACCATTTCTTTTGTATATCTATTTTACTAATCAATAGGTAATGTTCACTTTGGATGTCGCTTCCTCTGAAGACTCTTGTGTCTCTATCATACCAAGGATATAAAATTGATCTAAACATATGTTGTCATGTGGAGATGGTAGTGATCATGGTTGTATAAGTGGATTTGGTAACTGTAGTTTTTATGGTGCTGATGCCAGTATTACTGTGCATTATTCAATCAAGACATTGGTAATGGTTAACTTCGAAAAATTATCATTATAAACTCAGGTCAAAAATCATATCTAGATATAAATGGTAAATAATGTTGTTCATTATCATTTTATTTATCTTTTGAGATTTCTTTAAATGACCTAAAGTCATGACATTCTCTGCAGGCTCTCATACTCATATTCTTTCAGACCTAAAAATTTCAATCTTGGCTGCATAAGCATAATATTCATAAGAAGTTGTTATATCCATCCATAGTAATTCTGCCCAACTGCAGGTCTTTCACTGCAATCATAGCATTTTCATGCTATGCTTGCAGTTTTACTAGGGAATTGTAGGTGTGGTAGCTTCCCGTTGTTTTCCACACCGATGAAGGATGATGATGATGAGATGATGGCCATACGATTTCGGGGACCGTTTGGGCCTTAAAGTTTTCCTGGCATTTGTCTTACAGGTGAGGAAAAACCCCTAGAAAAACCTCACCCAGAAAAACTGTCCCGACCGGGGATTGAACCCGGGTCCGCTGCGTGACAAGGCAGCACGCTACCTCGAGACCACAGCGGTGGACATGTTATATAACTTATCTGATATGCAGTGGCGTGTATTCAATAGACGCAAGGTAAGCATTGCTTACCCAGGACTAAAAAATAAAAATAATGAGAAACATCGTAGAAATAATCAGTATTGATTAACATAAAATTTCAATGCAATTAAAAAATAATATTGGTGACCTGGTCATTATTTGCGTAGTCGATTTGTTCCATCCAGCTCCCCAGCTATAAACCACTCTTGCTCTACACGATAAGCTAGAAGTTGCTCGGATGTGATCGTGTGTCGTCGTAAGTTTTCGTTGAGTTATCTGTGGTCCTGCAATATCAAATGTGCGGGACTTGGCAAGTAGTGGAAACTTATTTTAAATCATAATTATTACATTTTTAATTAAGCTTGTGGTCCTACAATTCTCAATAGTAATTGTCGTGTCTATATTTAAGTATTAGTATGTTAAGATAATAGTATTGTGGTAAAATATATTAACATCATTTTAATAATGGAATGTACATATGCGTTATGGCTGGAAGATAAGCACTTCAGCTTCTTGCGTACTGCAGTGTTGAAAGGAAGCTCACATCAGTCGGGGCAAGACAGTGGACAAAGCGCATGTGACTGTGTAATATGTGCTATCCTAAATGTAACTTCGCCTGGAGCGCATTCGAAGATGAGGAACGAGTAATACAAAGTCGTAGACTTACTCCTGAATTAAATATCACAACTAAGGCGTTTCAAGTCGCAAATTTACAATAGCAACGAGTGATTAAAAGGGTGTCCTCGTGCACAAAAACTGTATTGTTGGACATGTTTTCTGTTTAATAACGAAACATCTCTATGGAACAGTATGGGTTATAGCGACATGGGAAAGATACATACAGCCATTAAATAGCATAGTCTATCTAAACATCATTTGATCTCCATTATAAATGAAAAATCTTCGGTAAGTCGAGAATTGAACATATGTTGGACAATCAGAAAAAAATCAGGATTTGCAACTCAATGTTGTAAGAAAAAAATAGTCATAGCAAAACGCTTCATCGATGTATTTTGTTTGTTTGTATTTTTTTTTTGTCAGAGTAGAGATATGACGCGACTCTATCAGTAAATACAATTACGTTGAACTCGTGAAATTACTTGGTGAATATGGCGAGAAACTAAAGCACCATTTAGAACATTCTACGACATTTACAAGAATGTCAAATTTAATCCAGAATGATCTAATCCGTCCATACCAAACGTACTAATGGACAGATCAAAGAGGGAGATCAATGCATTGCATTGTTCTAGATGAGGCAACAGACATAAGTAATTTCTTTCAGCTGTCTCCTGTGTTTCGATACGTCATCGACGGTGGCCAATACATGAACGATTTTTAGGATCCATTAACCCTTCAGAGCGGATGGATTTAAATGGCCGGGAATACTCTGATGTGGGAGGAAGTTCACCGGTATTTAAACTCAGCCGTTCAGTGCCAGTATTCCAATAACGCATTTAAATTAATATATCTTCAGTAATTTAAATGTTTTTGCAATTCCTTTATGGTGAACCCTTAATATAATATTTAATTAATTAAATTTGTTACGGTTCTCACATAACATCTCTGCATTTTTTGCAGACTTATTTATGGTTGTTGTGCCACAGTTGAAATAGGTCCTTTTTGTAAATTTCTCACATAAGTGACACAGTGTATTGCACTAGGGATTCTTTGAAGAATTCAGAGAACCGGCTTTACACTAACAACAAAACGAAATATTTACACAAAGAGAAGGGTCTTAAAAAAATGAACTTCAAAAATTGGTGTGGATAAATCTTCAAAATGTAAACCAGCTGTTTGACACTCGGGCAACAATAAGTGTATTTTTTTCCCCTTGTGTTTACTTTGTTCATGTTTATTACAAACACATTGCTTCTATGCGCTGACCTTCTTTCTTGTAGGGGGGGGGCAGCCTTCTCCAAATGTATCTTTCTAACACTTTTGAAACATTATTTTAGGTCCTGTGCCTTCAAAAAATGGTCTTTCTACACATCAGACCTGTTGTACTAAAAGACCTTCATCAACCCTAAATTTCAGTGTCTTTCTTCTGATTTCCAAACTGAAACCAGTTGATGAAATATGACTATAATAGTTTCACCGGAGGTGTGGACTTAAAAGATTAACATGCTACAAGCCGGAAGATCGAGGGTTTGAGTCCCGGTGGATCAGAATTTTTAAACTGAATCAAACCTTCAGGCGGCACTGTGAACCCGGGGTTGACTCAGCCTCTAACTGAAATGAGTACCAGATGCTTGTTATGGGCCGTCAGACAGAAATAAATACTCGGCTTACATCAAGTACCGATACTTTAGAAAAGTGGGAGCCTTAACCTCCTAATATCCCAATAACCTTCTAAGGTCTGTAGTGGACCACTTTCCTTTTAGATACTGACTGAATTGTAGACTAACTACCTTTCCATAATGTAAGGATATCGTCATTTGAAATATATATTATATATATATATATATATCTGAAATTTACTGTTGTAGTCCTGTACTGTAGCGTAAATCGGAAATAACTTTGTTGGGCCTTTATTTATACTGAATTTTGCGACATTATTATTAAAAATGAAGAGATTTGAAAATAGATTCAATTTGATAGACAAGCTAATCTACAAAAAAAGGCGAATTTAGTTTTATAAGAAATCCTTTATCAAGTTATAAATTTAAGAAAAATGTCAGAGGCCGCAAGAATAAATGCAAATATAAAATTATTTTAAATTGTTACTCAGGGCCGTAATCAGTTAATATATGCACGAATAGAAACTTTGAAGTCTCTACATAAAATTTGTATACACGGTAAATAGTTAATGTAAACACAAAGGTCATAATTACAGTTTAAAAGCAGTGCGTGTAAACTAGCGTACATGTCACGTCGTTCCGCATTGGGTGAAGAATTCAACTTGCGTACACGTCACGTCGCTCCACGCTGACGGGTTAACGTGTTCTGATAATAGAACAGTCGATGCATTATACAAGATAGTGGTTCAACTGATTGATGATTTCGGATGTGAGAAGGAACTTATTGCACAAAGTTATGATGGAGCATCTGTCATGGGAAGTCAGTTGAATGGACTGTAATCGAAAGTGAAAACTCTTTTCCAAATGCAATTTTCGTTTATTTAGCATTATTGTAATCCGTGACCATCATTAAAGAATATGTTTTATTCCTTACTTTGAATGGACTAGCTGCATTCTCTTCAAAATCAACCAAAAGAACAGGGTTTTTGATGAAGAAACAAATAAACGGTTGGCAAGAGTGTCTTCGACGCGGTTATATAACAGTTCTAGTTTGGCTGGAACAGTACATGAGTATCGGGATGTGCTAATTTCTGTCTTTGAAAAAATTACGAATCCAGACGAGAATACTGGGATCAGGAAGCCTATATTGCTGCACATGGAGTTTTAACACACTGCAAGATTTGATTTCAATTTTATATTGAATACGTTTGCTAATATTTTCCTTGTAACTGACAGTCTATTTGAATACTGCAAGCAAAATTTCACGATATTGATTACTGCATAAATAGATTAAGAGAATAATAAAATCGTAGAAAATAAACGGGAAGAATTTGAATAAAAAAATGAACTTCAGGTCAAACTTTTGACACCAAAACAAAATACAGACAAATGTATGTACAAATTTTTGACGCTATACTGTGTCAAATAAATTATAGATTCAGTAATTTAGACTGATTATTATATTTAGAACATTTGAACGTGAAAAAATTCGACGAGTAAATTCTCTGTTTTTCGATAATTCCATTTTATTCACTAAAATACAACTATGTAATATATATAAGACAAATAAACTATTAGACGGAATTAAATTGAAAAGGGAGTAAGTGTCAAAATCCAAAAGAAACTCATTTCCTCTCCACGACTTTCGAAAATACTATATTTCAGTAAAAAAAAAGTTTCTGGCATTTACTCCCAAATTGCTTACCCTAAAAAAATATCCAAAACACGCCACTGCTGATATGTAGGAACATTTAATTTAATTTTGTAATCCTACAGAATTGTAACGAATGTATTTATAATTATGTTTACTCCTTAAATTGATGACAATAGGTGACAAATGATAACAGGTTGACAATAGTTCAGATTTTTAGTTTAAGACAGAAATAAGAAAAGTAATTCTATTCAAATAAGAGAGAGAAGTTGTAAAGAGACTGCTAGAATTCAGAATTCCTAACAAAGTTAGATAGGATTATTTGAATGTGTCAAAATGACAATTCGAGTAGGGTGCAAATACTTTGCAGATAATTTTTGAATCAACAGTGGGTTAAAGCAAGGATATATTCTATGTCCTCTGTATTCAACTTTGTATACTAGAGTATGCTATCAAATCTTTAGATGATAAAGGGAGTGACGAACTCTATGGTATTATGATGGTACCAACTAGCAGAAGGGAGCAGAATGTCCAAATGTATTTGTTGAAAAAAAAACATGACATACTTTATTTACGCCTTTATTTGTGCATGAATTGTCGACTTTGCTTGAGAGGTATAGACTGCGACAGGCTTTCTGAAGGCTTCTGTCTTGGGCATTCAAGAAATCAGGGCAGCTGGCAATCTGCGCAAAGTATTCTGATTAGGTTAGGGTTGGGGTGTAGGCAGCGCACAACCTATCGGGATATATTGGCAAAGACTCCAGAAATTTCATTCATACAAGTTTCGAGTTTTTTGTAACACTAGAGTGGCACCTTCAATGAGTATTTAAGTTGGGACTTGAGACCGTTGTAGTGAAGTTGAATTACAGTGGTCATGTTACAATAGTGACTTTGAGAGTTGCAGTGACAGTGCCTATATATGAGGCGACTATTGAAATGCTGGTGAGAATTGAAATATTTCAATGAAACTGTATTAAGAACTTATAGAAGAATAATTGTAAAAAAGCATTTAAAAAAGTAAAGGCAGATTACAGATGCCTGCAATTTTTTTTTCTGTGGCACAGGGTTTTATAGATCTCTAAACATAATTTTGGTGTGCTAAATTTAAATATGTTAACAAATTTTTCATATAACGTAAGGTTTTTTTTGCCATGTTGAAATTAAATATTTATTATATTTTGCATTATATGTAATACCTATAATCCTTTGCTGTAAAATCTACAGAGGCTTGATGCAGTATCAATTGTGCAATTAAAACAGTTTAAAATAAATAAAAAAAGTACTAATATACCTCAAGACTTCTATTTCCTCCTCCTCTAAGCAAGAAATGTTGTGAGTCGATTGGCAATTGTGCTCCTGCTGAGGATTTTCTCTTACCAAACACCAATGATAGTATTCAATCTTGGAGACATCCTATCGACCCTTGTACCTCGTTTCCATCTCTTTTATGTCTTGATGGATTCTCTCACCTTGTTCTTCACTTAGTACTCCTAAATTATCTGAGAAATGTTGAAGATATATGTGTCATGGGGGATAGTGTGGAGTAGCTAATATTGGTACTCGTTGATTTTTAAGTTCTCAGAAGGTGTTTTTTTAAGTAGTAACAGTCTATTTAATATAATCTATATTAATTGTGCATAATGGATCCTAACAAAATGGAGCCATTCGACCAGGACCTAGTGAAATGTGTGAAGCATGTGTTAGAGGAGTCATAGCAGGAGCAAGCCATGTTGAACCGCTGGACGCCCTCTTGAAGGATGCTGTAGTGGAAGATTTAAAAAGTGCCTGGAGAAAAAAAAAATACTCAGGGCGATACAGAAACTTGAGGCCTCCTTCCAAGAACACGATTAAAAAAAATTGAGGAAGTTGAAGAAAAATTGGTTATCAGCAGTGACAAACTAGAACAATATGAGCATCGTCAGTGTTTGCATATTTTTGGTGTGTCAGAGTAGAGGGGACAGGACACTGATGTAAAGCCCTTGATATTGCGAAGAAAATTGGTGTAGACCTCTCTCTAGCTGACATAGCCAGAAGTCACCGTATTGATAGTCTCTCATGTGGTGACAACGCATGACCAGTTATAGTGATATTTGTAAGTTACAGGAAACGAAGCGAAGTGTTTAGAAATAAAAAACAATTAAAGGGCTCTTGGTAACTACTATCAGGTAAGACCTAATGAAGAGATTGTATGGCCTACTTCAAATGTGTGTACAAAAATATAATATGAAGAATTTATGGACATTAGATGGTGTCATACACTTGAAGCAAGGTGAGACCAAACAGCATGTCACTACAGTTTGTGACATTATTTAAGCCCCCAACCGAAAGCTAGCCACACCCATTTTCTTTTTTCATTTTCTGTCCTCATTGTTATTATCTTTTTTGATTAATTTACCCTAGGCTAATTACTTTTAAATTGATATTTTTTATTTTGAACATTAAGCACCAGTACTTAGATTGAGCATTTACTACTGTCTTGTTTTAGTAAATATTATTTAGGTCAATAACATTTCAAACACGGATTTAAGTAATGCACCTACAGCTCCTTTTCAGTGTTTGTCAATACCAATGCCTCCTCCTATGTCAAACCCATCTCAACACATCCCCTTCTACATCGGATATTTTAAAATCATGCTTCTCTTGTAACAGTAATATGCTGAATACAACACAGGTGTAATGCCCATTCACTTCTGTCCGACTTCTCAGAATACCAATCTATATTTTCAACACTAAACCTCCATGCCATTCTAATTTCCGAAACATTGCTGAAAAATACCCTCCTTAATTTCTTGGAAACATAATAAATTACACCTTGATATGGAATGATAAAACATGGAAAAATGGAGATGATATGGTGATTTATATACGTTCTGAAATTCAGCCAAAAATTATTACCCATTCACCAAGTGAATATTCATCTCGATCCGAATACTATTTTACAGAAATTAGAGCAAAAAATGCATAAATGTTTATTAGGAGTAGTTTATAAGCTCCCTAATTTCAGTCATTTACATGACATTGAAACAGTTCTCCATAATCTGATACCGTTTTATGAACATATAATTGTACTAGGAGACATCAATACTAATCTACTAGCGATAAATTCCTACAACACGATACAACAACAGACAATGTTTTGAATCTTGCATTATGACAATACTGCCTTCAGAACCAACCCAACATACAAAGTACTCTGACACACTGTTAGACTTAATTATAACAAATAACCCTCATAAAGTTAAACCTAGTGGATAAATAGAAGTGTCAGGTATCTCTGCACACGACATAATATGCATTGAATATTCACTCTTTTTGTATTAAATGTAGACCTAGACTAGTGATATACAGAGACTTGAAAAATATTCATAATGCTCAATTAATTGATGACGCTGGCACAACATATGAATACTTAGGTCTGTAGACAAGCAAGTTGAAAATTTAATGATATGATTTTACAATTATACGACAAAGACGCACCTATCATGACTAGATGTATAAACGGACCTCATGCACCCTGGAAATCTGATGTTATGACAGCTTACAGATTTACACACACTTTAGGCCTAATGCAATTAACGAATACATTGACAAAGTGAACACTGACCTCAGACATACATCTTTATGGTCCAGACATTTAGGGCAAAAACTAAATGTAAATAAAATGCAAGCAATAATTATTGGACATCCAAGATTATTAAGCTCCATAAACAATAGCAATGTGCTGGCTATCATGTTAGATAATGAACAAATTCCATATGCCAACATTGTTAAAAACTTGGGATTTTATCTAGAATATATTCTAAACTGGAATACCCAATAATGCTAATAAAGAAATCTATCTAATTAAAGAATGGCTAGACTCAAATTTACTTTCTTTGAATATCTCAAAAACTACATTAATTCCTTTTTCTTTAACATCACGTGGTATATATGAATTTCAAGCAAACCCCAGTCTTTTATTACAATACACTATTGTAATAGCACATATTGCACATGTCCATCCTTGAGAATATCAACAGAAGTGAAATATCTAGGATATGATAAATATGTTTCCTTGCTGTGCAACAAATTACGTAAAACTATCCACAAATTTATCATCTTTCGATCATATTTACCAATGTATGTATTGCAAACTGTTTACTTAGCTCTGGTGCAATCTTTAATCCAATACGGAATATTAGGTTGGGGAGGAAGTGCAAATTCTATCCTTTCTCCTTAACATTATTACAAAAACGATTCATAAAAATCTGCTTGCAAAAACTTTTAGATTACCCTACAAATTTGATTTATTTAGAATTCAACGTGCCAAATATTAAACAAATTTTCAAGCATAGATTGCTTACTTATTTTCATAAATATAAAAACGAATTTAAAGAGCACAAAGTTTTTACAACACCAGACAAAATACTACTTCTTTGCTACATGTTCCAAAATTTTATACAACTGTTGGGTCTAAACATAGTAGATATCTAGGACCCAAATTATATAATGAATTAATTAGACCCAATTCAGAACTATGTAAACTAAACGTAGCTAGTTTTGAAAAAGCAATTAAATTATTTACTTTTAATTAATCAATTAATTAATTAACTCAATTAAAATTAATCATTTGAATATGTTACTTACTTACTCACTGGCACTATCGAACCCGTAGGTTCATGGCCGCACGGACATAAGCTCTCCATACATCCCTATCCTGAGCTAATGCTTTCCAATCATTCCCTGTATAATCTACTTCCCTCAAATCATAGTTAATGTTGTTCTCCCACCTCATTCTTGGTCTACCAACTGGGCGTTTTCCTTCTGGCTTCCCTACAAGAAGTTTCCATGCACGTCTTTCATTCCCCCCATACGTGCAACATGTCCTGCCCATCGCAGTCTACGAGACTTAACTGTTCTTATTATATCTGGCTTCCTATAAAGACCATGTAGTTCATTGTTATGTAGTCTTCTCCATTCACCTGTCTGTTCATCTCTCTTTGGTCCAAAAATTTTCCTAAGAACTTTATTCTCAAATACTCGTAATCTCCTTTCCTCCCTTAAAGTAAGAGTCCATGTTTCGCACCCATATAATATAACTGGTAGAATAATAGTTTTATATATTTTCAGCTTAACGTTTTTTGAAAGGAGTTGGGACATCAAAGTCTCTGCAATGCATAATAGCATGCATTTCCAGAATTGAGCCTATGTTTAATTTCTTTGTGCATCTCATTCCTATTTGTGATTATTGTTCCTAGGTATTTGAATTCAGCCACTTCCTCAAAATTTCCCTCATTTGTCATTAGCTGTCCATTTCCATTATATAATGTATTTCTACGTGTGACCATATATTTAGTTTTATTGATATTTACTTCCAGTCCTAATTTCTTAGTGTTACTCAATAGTGTGTGCGTGTTGTCCTTTAGTATCTCCTCACTATCGGCCAATAGTACTACATCATCAGCATAAACTAACAGCTTATTAATACCATTGAGTTGTAAGCCTTCCTCATTCTCTAAAGATTTAATGGCATGCTCTAGTACAAAATTAAATAGTAGAGGAGATAGTGCATCTCCTTGCTTCAACCCATTCTGGATTTCAAAAGTGTCTGAAAACTGTTTGCCTACACGCACCCTACTCTTTGAGCCATTTAGACACATTCGTATAAGTCTAACTAACTTTTTAGGAATTCCGAACTCCAGCAGGATACTATATAACTTCTCCCTCTTAATTGAATCATATGCTTTTTTGAAGTCTACGTATAGTTGATGTACAGTACCATTATATTCCCATTTCTTTTCTAAAATCTGTCTTATACTAAAAATCTGATCTGTTGTAGACCTGTTTCTTCTAAATGCACATTGATGATCTCCTAGAATGTCATCAATATAGGGAGTAAGTCTGCTTACTAATATATTTGTTAGAATTTTGTACGAAGTTGAAAGTAATGAGATGCCCCTGTAGTTGTTGCAATCAGTTTTATCTCCTTTCTTATAAATTGGTACGATAATTGATTCCTTCCATTCATCTGGAAGAGCTTCTTTTTCCCAAATCATACTAAGCAACCAGCATATCTTGTCCATCAATTTTTCTCCCCCTGATTTTATCAGTTCTGCTGGGATCTCATCTGAACCTGATGCTTTATACATCTTCAATTTTTCAATCGCCATTTCAACCTCTAATGCACTTGGCTCTGCGACTAGCATTTCTGCTGTCTGTAACTTATCCTCCTCAATGTCCTGTTCTGTATGTACATTTAATAGCTGATTAAAGTAACTTTTCCATCTATTTAATATACTCCTAGAATCTGCAATCATATCCCCATTTTCATTCCGAATTATGTTTGTTCTAGCCTGAAACCCTTTCTTCTCTATACTAATTCCCTGATATAATTCTCTAATGTTCCTATTTTTTGCATTCATTTCAAGATCATTAATCTTCTCTCTCAAATATTCCCTCTTTTTACTCTTTAGTAACTTGGTGATTTCCCGTCTAATACTACCCAATTGCTCTAAATTTACCTCATTTGGCTCGTGTAACCATTTCATTTTTGCTAGCTTTCTTTTCTTTACAATGTCGGCACATTCCTCATCAAACCATTTCTTGTTTTGCCTCTTTTTTAAACAACCAATGCTTTCTGATGCTGACAA
Source organism: Diploptera punctata (assembly GCA_030220185.1). Lineage (NCBI taxonomy): Eukaryota > Metazoa > Arthropoda > Insecta > Blattodea > Blaberidae > Diploptera > Diploptera punctata. The sequence goes on along the minus strand of JASPKZ010010612.1, from coordinate 18,275 downwards.
TTTAATAGTATCTCTTATAGCCTCCCATTCTTTATTTATATCAGTTTCTTCTTCGTTTGCCACATTGTCATCTGAAGATTCCAGTACTTCAAATCTATTAGCAATTTTGATTTGGTATTCTTGCCGCATTTCATCATTTTTCAAGTTTTTTAATTCATATTTTACAGAATCATCTTTAGCGTTTGTTCCTCTCATAAGCGATAGCCGTTGTCTGATTTTCACTATGACCAGATGATGATCCGAATTGCAGTCTGTCCCTCTAACTGATCTAACATCAATGATGCTACTGTGCCAGCGTTTATCCACTAATACATGATCTATCTGGTTCCGAGTTTCTCCATCTGGGGACGTCCAGGTGTATTTATGAATATCCTTATGCTGAAATGTTGTGCTCTTAACAATGAGATTCTTTGATGTGGCAAATGTGACTAATCTAACCCCGTTGTCGTTACTATCTTCATGAAGACTGAATTTGCCTATTGTTGGTTTGAATATATCTTCCCGCCCCACTTTTGCATTAAAATCTCCTAAGACAATTTTCATATGATATCGTGAAAGGCTATCAAATAAGCATTCTAATTCTTCATAGAACTCATCCTTGATCTTGTCATCTTTATCTTCTGTGGGGGCATGTACATTTACAATTATAAAATCATGTCGTTTACCCTTTAGAATTATGTATGATATCCTATCACTAACAAACTTAATATCTCGGATAGCGGATAGGATCCTCCTTCTGACTAAAAAACCCGTTCCAAATGCAGGTCTTTCTGCACCCCCATAGTATAATGCAAAGCTTCCTGATTCCTGACTACCTTCTCCTGGCCACCTTACTTCCTGTAAAGTGACTATATCCAAGGGCGATTTATCTAATTCCCGCGTTAATATCTCTAGTGCCCCACTATTGTATAAAGTCCTAACATTCCATGTTCCTAGGAACATGTCCCTGTGTTTGAGCCTTTGGCATGGGTTCCCTGAAGTAGTCCCCGCCCGGAGAACCGAATGGGGGACTATTTGACCTCCGGAAAATTTTACCCCAGTAGAACCCATGTCCGCATTTCTTGACGGTTGTATTTTTACGGTGAAAGATCGTCACTCTTTCGACCAAGGTACTTATTTCGTCTGGCTTATCACCTTCGACCAGTCCGGCATGGGTAACCCTATCGGCAGCAATGCTACCGCCGGCATAGCTCTCAGGATCATTTAAGCACACAAGCCACTCCACCACGACAAGGTAAAGATACCATGGAGGGCATTTGAATATGTTAAAATAATAAATATGAAGCATCTATTTTTGCTTATATTATTATACGTAAATCAATATATTACTAGTTACTTTCTTCTGTATTGGTTTTAATCCATCACATTATATGATTTATAATGTTTTATGCATATCATTCTCCATTGAACTGATTCTTATGTTAGAATAAGTCTTATTCCTAATACATTATTATTTTTTATTTGTATGTGTCACAATTTGTGTAAAAATGAAGCTGTGAACAGCACCAGAGCACGAGCAATTGCTCATTTGGGTGTCAGTACTGTATATAACATTTACTTTTTAATAAAAATGTGTTGTTATTATTATTATCAATAAAGAGCTTCTCCATAATGCATGCCTAAAGAGTCTCAAGAATTTCCTCCTACAGTTTTTAAAGGAATATTAATCCAAACATTAGTGAAGCTGCGCATTTTGACTATTGTGACATTCCATTAACTGACATTAGTGACGTATTATTGGAAAAACTGCAGCGTGTTCATAATATGTGTATCAGGATCATAATTAATATCAGGAAACATGATCACATTTCTCCATTTTTCCACAAATTGTCATGGCTTCATCTTAAGGATAGAATAAAATTACACTGTCTCCATCCATAGTAATTCTGCCCGAAGGCAGGTCATTCACTGCAATTATAGCATTTTCATGCTATTTGCAGCTTTACTAGGGAATTGTAGGTGTGGTAGCTTCCGGTGAAGGTTTTCACACCAGTGAAGGATGGTGATGATGGCCATATGATTTAGGGGACCGTTTGGGTCTTAAAGTTTTCCTGACATTTGTCTTACAGGCGAGGAAAAACCCCGATAAAAACCTCACCCATAAAAACTGCCCCGACCGGGGATCGAAGCCCGGGCCCGCTGTGTGACAAGGCAGCACGCTACCTCGAGACCACAGCGTTGGACCTTACACTGTCTAGTTCTTTTATTTAAAGTTCTACATACCTTAACTCCTAATTATTTAGCCTTTCATTTACAGCAGGGCCGCCCAAACTTTTTAATGGGCCGGACCAATAACTGATTGTGCAATTAATCGCGGGCCGGAAGATAAATATCGTTACTATTATTGTTGCTACTGCTGCTTCTATTATTATTATTATCATCATCATTATCTTCATCATCATCGTCATAAACACTGGATGCTAGTTCTTCTACACGCCTACTTATAGTGTTTCTTGATAGCGACACTGAGTTGAATAAATCAATTTTATCGGGACACAACTTCTTGGCAACAGCAATCAGACAGTTTTCACAAATTCGCCATCAGAAAACGGTTTTCCGTTCTCAGCAATTAGTTTCGAAACTTCATAACTCGCTTCGGTAACATTTCTTTGTCTTACACCACCACTCTGAATTAATAACTGTTGTTGTGGCGTAACTTTTGAACGGAGCTCGTTCGCTTTCTCAGTACGCTCATCTCCATTAAATTTATGAAAATGGCTATGCTTTGTTTGGTAATGTCTTTTAATGTTATATTCTTTCACAACTGCAATAACATCGTTACAAATAACACATAACACTTTGTTTCCATGCTCCTTCACAAGGTACTTGCTGGTCCAGGATTCGTTAAACTTCCTACACACTCGGAATCAACTTTGTGTTTTTTAAGCATTTTCTCACATTAACACTATTTTTACAACTATTCCGTGCACAGGTTACTGTTTGATTGACAATGCAACAAGCGAAACAATTAATGTTCAAAGTTTGCAGTGGGGGAGGAAACGGTAAATAAGGGATGAATCATCTCTACTACTTTGTCAAGAGAAGGGGTGACACCTAAACCAGTAATCCCTGCCTAAACTCCACATTCCAGAGAGATGAATTTCACACAGGGATATTACATTTTAAAATCTAAATTCAAAATATGAAATTAATTTGTTCATTTCAGTGCATACGCGGGCCATACGAAAAGCCATGGCGGGCCGGATGTGGCCCGCGGGCCGTAGTTTGGACGGCTGTGATTAACAGTACCTATCCTGCAACCATAATATAAATACATGATCACAACATAACCTCTTACTTAATATACTGCAACATAGGACATCCCAGCACTCCTCATCATATACTATCTCCACTTCTCACAACTGGAATTCCATACCAGAGGAAATAAGGGAATGCCGATTGTTAGCGTCTTTTAAAATAAATCTAAATTTATAATCCATGTTCCAAAATGATGGACGGGCTTTTAAATAGTTGGTACAGCTTTACAAACGAAGTTGTATGCATGATTATGTGCTATAATAAAATAAAAAAACTGTGGAAGTTTCATATCCTGTATGCTGTAATTTGTTTCTTGTCATTATTACATCCCAGCTTTATATATGTGAAAATGCAAATTGTGAGCAGTGCACCGGGCTTTCCAGTGGCAAGGTGAATAAACATAATGTGCGTATATGTGTGGGTTGGCGAATCCACATGCAATAATCCAACATGAAAGAGATTTCCAAAAGTCCATGTTTTCTTTGCTATGTCCAAACAACAAATCTAAGGTCCGTTCTTTTTCAGTGAAAAACAGTGTCCGGCATCTTGTATGTTGATATGCTGCAGATTTATCTTTTTCCTCAGCTACATGAGTATTCACCTGAAGACTTCATTTGGCAATGAGACGGTGCTCCATCTCATTTTCTTAATGATGTGCGACAGTGGTTGAACGATAATGTTCCCCAATGATTGATAGGATGCGACGGTCAGGATGGCCTCCACGGTCTCCCGATCTCACACCTTGTGATTTCGTCCTGTGGAGTATGTGACGGACCATGTGTACGTACCACCACTTCCGTTGATCTTCCTGACTTGAGAAGGATCCATTACTCCAAATATGCTGACCAAGGTTTGGAAGGAATTCGACTATGGGCTTCATGTGTGCCATGTAACGAAAGGTGCTCACATCGCACACTTATAAAGTATGAAGATCTTGAAGATTTCCGGACTGTTGGCCGTGGTCTTGAGGCCTTAAGTTCAAGATCTTAATACCAACTGCGGCCATGAAAGCCTAAATCTATATACTTATAAAGTATGTTTTGAAAAGTAGAAGAGTTTTTCATTAATCCCATGTAAGTTCTATTCTAATATATATATATATATATATATATATATATATATATATAATGTAAGGGAAATTAAACATCTTTGAAACCTCATCAATAATTTTATAACACGGTGCATTGCTCAACATTAGCCTGATTGTTATCTCACCTAAGGTATACATATTAATTGGTGTTTCTCATTAATTTATATTTCTATTATTTATTATTATTATTATAATTATTATTAAATATGAGATTGAAGGACTCAAATTACATTCCAAGGTCCAGCATCGTTTTTACAATTTTTTCAAATTAATCATCTTTAACATTACCCAGAAACTCCTTGATGATGTCCTTGTATGATTCCCAAGTTTGCAGTTCCATGTCAGACATGCTGTTTTTAAAAGTAACATCCCTAATAAGTTTGCGAATCTGTGGCTATCAAAAAGTCTTCCTTAATTTTTTCCTCGAAAAATTATATCATAATATTTTTTTAGCAATGTATTAGTAACAAGGGACATTTTTGTTCAAATCTTCAACAAATTACTTCATTAATCCTAGTTTTATGTGCAAAGGAGGTGCAAAATATTTTTTTCGCAATCAACTAATAGGCGATTTATTTCAGTTTTTGTCCTGGCAACAGTTGTTTCTTTTTCAGCCAATTAGTAACTTTCCAGTGAATTTCCCTGGATGGTTCATAAACTGTTCCTAGGTGACCATTAAAACCAGGGATAAAACAGTACACTGCTTCCCCTCCATTATGAAATACTCTTTAAATTCTTCCTCATTATATCTTTACAAATAAAAAGATGTACCAGAAGCTAAAATTTTTCTTCTTTAAATATTGAACCTAAAAGTAGACTTTTCCTTTTGCAAGATCCAAATCTTATACCAAATTGTTTAATTTTGATTAATTGGTAGGATGTAGATTGTTGTCTTTTGATTCGAGAAATATTGAAATCATCTTCTGGGCTGGAGTGGAAGGAATGCTAGTACTAGTCTCCTGTAATGTTGTTGGTAGTATTGGAATTGTAATATCTGGTCCATATGCTACAGTTGGCAGATTTGGATATGTAATGGTCTCCTTGATTTTCTTATTAAACCCAGATATTTTGCAGAAGCAAAAATAACAATCAACGAAATACCAAGATCACCAAATTAATGTTTAAAAGAGCCAACTAATTAGTCTTGAAAATTATAGCTTTGCTATTCAAACTGGTTGGCTCTTTTAAATTTTAATTTAGTGATTTAAGTCTTTTATTGACTTCTTATAATATAAATAATTATAATGATTTTGTTGTTCTCTTCTGGCCATAGGAACACCAAATAGCAAAGATAAATGGTCCCCGTTTTATCACTGTCTTTCAATTTTTGCTGGAAACTGTGTACCGGTAATGTAACCAGGAGAGGGTCATAAGATAAACCTTCCCTCAGTTAAACATAATGACAATCTCGTATGAATAATATCAGTGATTATAGTATAAAATTGTATTATAATTTAGGTGTTTACATATTTTAATACAGCACATATATACCGCATACAAGTGGTGGACTGTGCACTATCATTTTTTGTGTTAACAATACAATTTTGCAAAATCTGTGCATTATATGCAAAAACTTGTAACAGTACCATTATGAGGGTATTTGACTTGACTTATTTACTTTCAAATATCTCATGCCACAAAATCTTCACAGCCCTGTATTTTAAAAACATGTGTAATTAAAGGTAATTATTTTAGATTTCACATCAGTTTAAATTCATCTACTCCAAACAAGTTACAAGTAGTGGCTTATGGGAGAATCTTGTGTTAACTGTCAGCGAACTTGGCATGTCAGTACCATAAAAGGAGGCATTGCAACAATTATTGTCAGAAATAAAAACAGCAAATGATATATATATATACACCAAAAATTAAAAATAGAAACGAAACAAGATATATAGATCACTATATCAAATAAATAATTATTTAAATAAAATAAAGAGATAAAGCAAACATTGAAATAGATTATTACATCAAATGAAGAATTATTTAAACAAAACCTACAAACACATAAACTGTTAAGAAAAAAATGTGATGGAAATAATAATTCACATTAGTAACACAGGATCTCGTAAGGGAAATTTCTAGAATAGGTGATGAAATACGTAACAGGAGAAAATATTTGATCTTCAAGAGGAAACTCATTATGTGAAATTAAAACCACAAAAATTGAAATGCCCCCTCAGGGGTCCCCATCTAAGGGATATGTGGATGGCGACCACAAGGTGCCCAAGCTGAGCAAAACATTGCTTCCACTTACTTGTGTTTTGCTCCTTACTTTTATCATTTCTGTACATAGCCTCTTGGCTATTTCTTGGTTTTTTGACTCTGATGGTATTAGAGCATTAGAGGTCTCGGAGATCTTTCGCTACCTTTATTTCTCTAAGGAGTAATGTGTTCGCATCCGTGACATACTTTAAGTCACACATGCTCCATGGATAGTGCTAAATGGACAACAAATATGGCATGATGCTTCCTAAAGGAAATAATTCTGGAGATAAAAAGGTCCCTCATTCGGATCTTCAGGCAGGGACCACTTTAGGAGATGAAACACGTACACTACATTAGAATATAGGAGGCATGTCCCAGTCTAAGAAGGTGGAAGTAGACAACCTCATAAAGGATCAAGAAATTGATTGCTTCATAATAAGAGAATCAAGCAAGCCCAGAAACAGAAAAATTATATAACTTTCAAAACTACTGCATAAAACACCTATATAAGTCCAGGCAAATAGCTAGTGGAATTATGGTAGGAATTAAATTAGGACTAACAGCAAAGGTGAAAATACTGAAGGAGATGAATGCCTTAGATACATCTGAAATCATTGAAATAAATATTTGGAAAAAACAACATCAATTTCACATATATAGTCCACCTAATAATAAAAACTTGAACTGGGACTTAATAAAAGTAGACAAAAAAAACAATAGTAACTGGAGATTTCAATGCACACTCACCAAGGTGGGGGTACAGTAATACTAATCATGCGGGGCAGATTGTGGAAGAATTTCTAGGCTCAACACCAATGGAACTGCTCTATCATAGAGATGACCCCAAAACCTACATACACTATATAGGCGAAATCACCAATCCAGACCTGGTGCTAATCTCAATTGATATACGAGATAACACAAAACGGGCAATTCTAACAGATGTAGGTAGCGGACATAAAGCAATAATAACCCAAACTCTTCTGAAAGAACTCCCTAAACCACATACTAAACAAAGAAAATCCTGGAATTTCAAAAGAGCAAATTGGAGAAAATTTACCAATAAATTTGAAGATTCGGTTAGCACATTGGAAGATACAATCAACCCAGCAATTATGTCAAGAGAATTCACAAGAGCACTAATAACAGCTACTAAAAACTCTATTCCTAGAGGAAGGCCAAAGTAGTATAAACCATTCTGGAACCAAAAACTAAACAACCTAATAGTAATATGAGAAGAAGCAAGAAAGAAGGCAGAAGACAGTAAAAATGCACAGGACGTTCAAACCTCGAGATTGCATGCTGTTCAACTCAGAAGAAAAATAAACAAGAGGAAAAAAGAAGCCTTTATAAACTTTGTACAAGAACTGGATTACTGAAATAATAGTACCAATGTACATAATTATATTAACAAGATTAATGACAAATATACACAAAAAGAAATTAACCAAATAACACACAGTGGGAAACAATTGGTAGAAAACTACAAAACAGCAGAGGCCTTCACGACACATTACAAAGAAATTAGTAAACTACAAAAGATGAATAAAGACAAAAACAAAACCTATAGAAAGCTTACTAAGCACTGCCCAGCCAAGAGTAAATACAAACACTTCACAGAAAATTTTAAAATGCCAGAACTAACCCAAGCAATCAACTTGATGAAAAACAAGAAACAACCAGGACCCGATAACATACATGCAGAGTTCACAAAACACATTGGAATAAGGGCAAGACACTTCATGTTATCAATGGTCAATAAGATAGGGCAGGAAACAGGGAAAATACCGGATATGTGGAAGAAAGCAATTATAATACCCATTCTGAAGGCTGGGAAACCCGCAGACAGTATAAACAGTTACAGGCCATTATCCCTTATATCAGTCATAGGAAAAATCATGGAACAGATGGTTATAAGTAGATTAATGTATCATCTTGAAACATTTAAGCTGATATCTGAACGACAATATACCCCATCATCCAATTTATTCAAACTACCAAAGAAACATTTAACAGAGGACAGAGCGTAATTGCAGTCTTCATAGAATTCAGGAATGATTTGACAAAGTGTGGAGAGAAAAACTTTTGAAGAAAATCAAAACCTTAAAAATGGATGATAATATGTACAACTGGATTAAGGACTTCATCACGCAGAGATGGATTAGTACAAGATGGAACAACATAAACACAAAATGGAAACAGACCGAAGCAGGAATACCACAAGGTACAGTGACCAGCCCAACCCTCTTCAACCTGTATATAAATGATCTGCCAACTCTAATTGAAGATGATGATACCAAAATAGCTATGTTTGCTGATGATGTGGTAACATACACAAAAACAGACAACAAACAGATCAATAAAGAAACAATAGAAAGGAAAATAAACAGCCTTATGCAAGCACTAACTACATGGGCTAGCAATAATAACATGCAAGTAAATGCAGATAAAACTGTCTACCAGATATTCTCCTTAAAAGACAAGATTGAAGAATTAGAAATTCTGATGACAAGCCTTTAAAAAGAAATAATACAACATATCTAGGAATAACACTTGATAACAAACTCACAATGAAACACCATATTGAATCAATTACAAAAGCTCGGAATCGCTCAACAATATGTCAATGAGATGTAAATGGGGAGCAAACATGACCACTCTAAACAACACCTATAAAACATACATCAAGCCAATCCCCAAACATGGAGGAGAAATTATACCTCTAAGTAACAACACCAGCAGGAAAACACTGGAACTCTGCCAAAATAGAATGCTAAGGATAACAATCGGTGCAGTCAAGACTACCCCAACCATAGCACTAAGAGTGGCAACAGGGAACAACCCACTTCAGGATGATCATTAACTACAAGCATTAGTACTACATGAGAAACTAAATGCAAACAAACACAAACATCCCTGGTACCAGAGGAAAACAAGTAAAACATCACTGAAAACACAAACAAACATTCAAAGACAAAGTAAATGAAAAAATCCCAGAAAGAACAGAAAGCAAAATATTACCCAGCCCACCACTCATAAACCCATTAGACTATCTGGATATAAAATCAGAACTATCGCTTACACAACCTATATCCAAATCGATGGACCTACCATGTAACATGTTACAAATATCCTTGGAAACCATAGATACCAGATACCCACAAGATGAATGAGTTTGCTTACTTGTTAAAGTCAGCTACTAGATGGCAGTGAAGACCGAGTCCTCGCGACATCTAGTAATAATGGAGAATATAATACATATATAAGAAAAATAAGTGTTTGAATAGGATTCGCCTGGTGGTGTAATGGATAACACGCTGTGGTACAGACTCAGAGTTCCGGGTTCGAATCCCGTCCAGGCATTCATTTTTCTTATCATGCCATATTTATATATATATATATATATATATATATATACAGGTTGTCACATATCTCAACGGCAAAATTTCAGGAATGAGTTCCTCATATGGAAAGAATAAAAAAAGTGGTATTACAACATGGGTCCGGAAATTGATAATTACAGAGTTATTCAAACATTTATGAATATTTGGTTATTAAGGTTTACAGTAGTTATTCAGTATCTGTTTTCTATTGATTGTAGGCTGCTGTCAGGAATGAGTTCCTCATATGGAGAGAATAAAAAAAGTGTATTACAACATGAGTCCGGAAATTGATAATTACAGAGTTATTCGAACTTTTATGAATGTTAGGTTATTAAGTTTTACAGTAGTTATTGACAGTCTGTTTTCTGTTGATTGTAGGCTGCTGAGATGTACACAAATGAAGGATATGCCTGTATGCATTTTATCTATGGTTTGGCGGATAGTAATGCTTTAAGGACGCGTCGTTTGTATTATGAACGATACCCAAACGCGGAGATGGCTAGATAGTAAGACTTTCCATCGCCGCTTATGCGAATACGGGAGTTTTGCACGCCCGCCAAGGACCGGGGGACGGCCAACAATTGTAAGGCCTGAAGAGGAGGAGGAGGAGGCTGTTTTCAACATTGTACACGAAAATCTTGGAATAAACAAAATTTGGATCCCAGCACTGCATAACACGACAACGAAGCCTATGACTTCTGCAAACGGCAATACAGTGCAAAACTCGGTGCGCGCAGAAAACCTCCCCTCCACCCGGGTTTTAGCTATAAACAGAGAGACAGTTTCCAACGACCAGCCAGTCTGCAGCGACTGTTGAGGAGTTCGCAGAAAGCACGCAGTATCTCCTGATGATGTCTACCGCAGCAGTAGACGAAACGTCGAGTAAGAAGACAACCAGACCACGGCCTATAAGCCCGGAAGACGAACCAAATATGGATCAAGACGCCGGCCGTGAAAGCCTACAATTATATATAACATCTTCTGGGCTAGACAATTGGTGTTCGTGCATCATGTTCATGTTCGGGAACTGGAAATAGTCGCTCGGGGCTAGGCATAGATTGTAGGCTGAATGAGACCTTAATTTCATCGGCATCTCTTCCAGAAACCTAATTGTTGCATTGGCTGTGTGCAAAGAGGCATTGCTATGGTGGAGCAGAATTCCCCGGAGTCAAGTCTTTGGCCGCTTCTCCTGGATCTTTGAGAAGACATTGGGAAGGCAGACTTCTGTATATCATTTAGTAGTAACTGTCCTTTGATCCTCTAGCACAACTGTAGCCAGATGACCACTTGTTAAGAAGAAAGTGGCCATCATTTTCTCCGCCACACTCCTAGGCCTTTTAATTTTGGTCGGAGGATGCTCACCAGGGAAGACCCATACCAATGATTGGTGCTTTGTTTCACAGTCAAACTGGTAGATCCAAGTTTCGTCACCTGTCACTATGTCTGACACCCGGCGGGTGTTGAATCTTGCCAGCATTTCTCTGCACAATTCGATCCTAGTGTGTTTATGCCCTTCGAAGAAGTGGTGTGGCACCCATCGACAAGACATTTTCCCCACTCTTAAGTGTTGGTGCAGGATAGTGGAAATACTTGGCGAACTAATCTCTTGGGCCCCATCGATATCCTTATAGGTCAGTCGCTGATCTTCCTTAAACAGAGTCTCCATTGCAGAGACGTTTTCTTGTTGCTGGTCTCCCACTTCTCCCTTCATCTTTAAGGGATGTTCTCTCCCTCTTAAATTCAGGAAATCAGCGGAAAATTGTTGCACGTGAAGGAGCAAGGTCTCCAAATGTTTGTGTCAGTTGCTGAAGTGTTTGTGACTCATTTAAACCGTACTTAAAATCATATAAAATCATAGCAAGAAAATACTCGCTCTCAAGCTCCATAGGACATGTTTGATTTCACCACGCACACACTACTTCATAAGGGTGCTGCTCAGAGACAATTGAAAGGAATCGTTTCTACCTTCTATGGTTTTGACGTTCGAGGGTTGGGCTTTAAAATGGTATATTAGTTTATTGCATTTCTGTCGCCATACTCCCGTGTCTCAAAACTTATCTGGTGATCCTCGTACACGAAAACAAGTTTAGATCCATGAAATTTGAAGTTGTCAGTGAGCTTGATTTGATGTCAAGGTTCATCAAATCAACAAATGATTTCAACTTTGAGCTGGAATATGTACACTGAAATTTCACAGTTGTGATTATGGCTGAAGATAAGAAGGATTCCTCTTAAAAACTGCAGTTTCCATGCTTGAAGAACACAAAGTATGAGGTGAGATATGGCTCATTTAATTAATTTTATTAATTGTAAACATTATGTTATTTCTCATAATTCATTTATGAACAGTGACAAATGTTCAGTTTGAATTCCATTTTCGTTAATATTTTACAAGTTTTAAGTAACCACACAAAATCTTTCAATGCTAGTGTGTGTGTGTGTGTATATATATATATAATTTTTGTGGCCATTCTATATAGTTTTTCAGATCTAGAAAATAGCAATTATGGAGCAATTCCTTCTAGTAATCTTATCCGTTTATGTGAGATTGATTTATTAGTAATTTAATTTCAAATACATAATCAAGTTAAATAGTTTCAATTATAAGTTCTCAACGAAAATGGATGCCAAATTTATGAAAAATATCATTATAAAAAATATAATTATTACACTTTTTTTTAATAAACTTCGAGGGATGTACTCAGTTATTAGAACAGCAGCTAAAGGAGATGCCATTGAACCATTAATTTTCAGGAAATAATATTTGTCACATATAGCCCATGATCAAAAAGATGTGCATGTGGTTTAGAATGTTCTAAAGCTACTGGCGTTTCGGTAAACATGGACTGTAAAATTCCAAATCTTAATTATTCTTTGATAACCTGGGCATGCTACACGTAACCATTTAGTATGATCACAAATTAAATTTAATAGTAGTAGTGAAGATAGTTGTGCCATAAAATTATGTTGCTGCTAGGAGGAGAAGAGGGAGTTATGTTTCCATCTCTGTCACTCAGCCTGAGGCATCAAGTGGCAACTGCATTCCCATAAGAGCGGTAATATTTTTTAGACATGAAAACCCCTATAGTGAATTCTTAAAATTGTCATTACTTCTTAAAAGCACTTTTTTTATTATTATATACAACTTTCCTCATTAGAGGATTGCCTCAAGCACAAAGTGATACAGACAATTAATTTTTGAGATTGATGAAATACATTTTGCAAATACATTAAAAAATTTTCAAATTGTAGGCCTAATTGAAGTATACATACTATAAAGTAGAAATTTTGTAAATATGGTTTCTTAAAATTGAAATTGATCCTCTAATGGCAGCGATGGAAATTTTAGAAAGACACACCCTGTCCAAATCTAAGGAATTCCAAAATTTAGCTAAGAATCCTGGTATAGTATCTCTTGCCCCGATCATCAAACCTGTGACAGTTATACTATTTATCTATATCTATTTGTGCCATAAATTTATATTAACACTTAATATTTTACATGTTTAAGCAAAGAATGAGGTAATGATCGCTCCCGGCATCAGATCAATAATTATCTGAATATTTAATAAGTATTATTCTTGTTATTAAAATAAAGTCATAACCTCATAGATATTATACTTTTCAGTGTTAGTTTAATATCTTGGCTCGTGTTTCAACATATTTACTTTTAAAATTATTAAATAAATTTTAATATGTTGATGAAAATTCTGTATATTTTGTTTGTGTTACTGTACAGCTGGCAAAGATGAAAGTGGCCACAATCTTAAAGAGTGAATATGTTGAAGCTCAACTTCAGATCATAGTTAGTTTTAAATAATACATGTGTTTATAGAAGCACAGAACTGAAGTACTTACTGAACTGAGGCGTTTGGAAGTAATCATGCAGTTCCTAACTCCCATGGAACAGTGGTGACACACTTGCTTTATGTTTCAAAGATTCTGAATTTGAGCCTTGTTCAAGTTTTCATGCTTATTTTATTGACCAATTTTAATTAAAAGTGATTTTCACTATGAGCAATTTTCAATATTAGACAAATTATCTCTTGATAAAAAGATAAAACTTTTCAAGAAATTTGAGGCCAACCGGAACCTTTATAGATATTATAATAATTACACATATATTATAGGAACATTCTAATTTTAATTATACATCCTACTACGAATTAATTGTGACCAATTTTAATTACGCAAGAATTCTGTGATCAATCTTAAATGAATGATGAATTATCTTGCTTGGATCAATTTTAATTATATAGTAATTTTCTCTCCTTGGTTTTAATAATAACAAATTGTCTCTGTAATCAATGTTAATTATATAATTAATTATTTTTTACAAATTTAAGGATATGTCAAATTATGTGACCAGTCTTAATTAGATGATAAATTATACCCTGATCAATTTTAATTGTATGACTAATTTTTTAACGTATTTTAAAATGTGTCAAGTCTTCTCTGATTAAGACTGTCACGGCTATCGTTATGTATTTTAAAATACCTTTTAGGGATTCTTAGCCATGTCTTGCAGTGTTTGTCTTCTCAACGTTTCATCAGTTACTGTGAGTGACATCTTCAGGAGATGTTGTTTATTTAAATTCTCATAGTAAACAGGTAACTAACTGTTAACTTGCATCATTTGACTGTACCTATGTATCTGAATAAATAAATTTTAATTGGTTAATATTAGTTTGCAGTTTACTACGAGAATTTAAACAAGCAATATCTCCTGAAGATATCATCCAGAGTAGGTGATGAAACGTCCAAGAAGATAATACTGTAAGATATGACCAAAAATTGAAAACAAAAGTATTTATAACGGATTACCTTGGTGACCAATTTTAAGTATCACTGATTTTGATGAATTTTAATTATAAGTTTTGTCCCCAAATTTAGTCATGACTTATAACAAGTTTTTCCGAACCCCCATAAATCTACTGCATGGAACCCACCATGACTTCTTCTCTTCCTAAGATAGTCACACTCAAGATTAGAAAGTTATGTAGCTCGAATATCATTGTTGACAATACTCGTCATTTTAAAATATACAAAGTGTTTCAGAATTAAGTATTACAGACTTAGGGGTTGTAGAGAGACATAGTAGAAAAAGTTTTGATAAGAAACTCATGTCCGGAAACTTACCATTTCGATGTAAAATAAGTTTGAAGATCGAACACAATGGACTGATATTGTATCTTGTACTGACAGTCAGTTCTGCTGAGTTAGCGTTTACGTCAGATGGCAGTAAGTCATTGAGCAAAAAGGACGAGACTGTACAAGATGGTCAAATACACATTTGAAGAGTACACTGTTATGTTGATAATTAATGGTGAAGTAGTACGTAATGGTCCAAATGCACAACGCATCTATGATGAACGCTGGTCTGCATCGCCGCACTCCATCACATACCATTTTTGCCAGACTTCAACAACGGCTGTGAGAAACTGGTATCTTGCAAGTTAGTAAGGCTGACTGTGGTACTCCACGAATGCACCGCGCTCTCAACTTTGACGAGCACGTCCTTCAGCACGTAGAAGAGAACCACTCGAGTAGTTGAACCATTGTCGTATGACGTGTTTTACTTGAACTTTATCAACTCCACACATATCACCTTCAGAAAGATCATGCATTGGGCTTGACAGATTTTGTGCCACGTGTCATTTTTTTTGCATCCTTTCTACACCAGTGTATCGATAATCCCGAATTTTCTCGCAGCATTTTTTTTTCAGGGATGAGGCTTTCTTCATTAAGTAGACAGCTTTGAGCTGTCCAAACAGTCAGATTTGAGATGATGCAAATCCTCGTGCCACACAGCCATTTGCATTTCAGGAACGATTCGGTTTTATTGTATGGGCTGGTATCATTGATGGTCATCTGATTGGGCCGTACGTTCTTCCGTACCTCTTAACAGTTCCCAGGTACTGGATCTTGGTGGAGTGGTTACTAGAATATTTACCACTCCACTACGTCAGTACAAGTGGTTTCAACATGATGGTGCACCCATGCACTATTCACTTGCCGTCCGCGAACATCTCGACCAAACATACGGTGAAAGGTGGATGGGTTGAGGTGGTCCTATTCCTTGTCCACCACGGTCGCCACTGCCATATGAAGAACCTTATTTATGAGACATCTGCCAAGTCGGAGGAAGATCCTGAAAGATTTTAGGTGGCAGCAGAAATTATTGAGCACACATCAAGTCTTATGGAGTGTGTGTATGAAAACATGCGTCACAGGTACACTTTGTGCAATGAACAAAAGGGCCGCCACGCGAAACCACACTTGTAGTCCTACCCCTAGAAAGCTGTAATACTTATTCTGAAACAAAAGACAAACAATAAAAGAAAAGAAAACACATTGCGTTACAATCTTCAAACCTATTTTATTTTTTCAAAATTATATGTTACTGGACATGGGTTCCATATCAAACCTTTATCCCTAGATGTCTGTAATACTTATTCTGAAATACCCTGTATAGTCAATTTCATGCCCACTCAATTGTAAGTTGTGATCAAGTTGGAAGTATGTTGAGCTGCAATTTGAATCAGGATTTTTTTCTTACTTTTGCATGTATTTTCTAAACCAAATACCGGGACGATTTTTGGTTAATGTCACAAAATATATTTTTGCTGAGAAAATAGTACTTAGAATAAAATATGTCTGTGTTTCCTCCTCTATATTTACAGCCATAACATAAATATAAATAATGATTCATGGCATAATATATTCATGAGCCTGATGTTAATTACTAAAACAGTTATAATTGATAGAGCGGTTATTATATGTGTTCATTCTCTCTATATATCTGAAACGAATTTGCCAAGTTTAAACGCATAACATAATGAATGCAATTCACGACATTACGAGTAAGCTATAACACTACCATACAATACCCTTACAATGTAACTACAGATATGAGGATATCTCAGACCAATGCCCAACATGTATTCTCTGCATAATAGCGAAAACACTACAATGAACCTTAGCTTAGAAGACAACAGTCACTTTTATTTAGCCAGCTGTATGTGGGACATCAGGTGAAATAGGATATTTAAAAAATTCATAATATATAGTTAATGGTAGAAAAACATTTTACAATGTGATTTCTAGATTGTAAAATCAAAAATATTTAGATTTGTGCTGTGGTATAAGATATTTGTTATTTGTCATGTTGTTACATTTCCAGGTAGCGCAGAGTGAGGGTGGTTTAGAAAAATCTGTAGGAAATCCTGAGGTTACTGCATCAACATATGGTCCAAATATCAAAATAGAGTAAGGTAAATATAGTGAGAATATAAACTTGATTTCTGGAAAGTGCGTCTCTAGCCAGGATTCAGAATCAAAAGACATAGTTGTTAGATGTAACTTTACTAATGATAAAGATGATTCCTCTCCTCATGTGAGTGAACATTTCAAATGTTCTGTTTGTAATAAGTATTTCAGCCGGAAGGATAATCTTAAAAAACATTTAAATGAAAAACCATTCAAATGCGCCGTTTGCGACAAGTCATTTGCTCGTAAGGATTTACTTAGGGATCATATAATTGTTCATTATAGTGAAAAACAAGTTGAATGTTCTTATTGTAATAAGTTATTTTCCAAGAAAAACAATCTTGATAGACATTTACTTTCACATACAAGAGAAACCATTCAAATGTTTGTTCTGTTTTAAGTCATTTACTCAATTATCTCATCTTAAAAGACATTCACCTATTCATAATAATGAGAAACCATTCAAATGTTTCCTTTGTGATAACTCATTTACTCAGAAGACCAGTCTTAATAGACATTTACATGACATAATATACATGTACATAGCAATAAAAAAGACACTGAAATATTCTGTCTGCAATAAGTCTTTTGCTCGTAAAGACGCACTTAGGTCCCATTTGGGTGTTCATATACCAAAAAATAAGTTGAATGTTTTGTGACTTTTTGTTATGTAAAGTAAATGGTCCATTTACCTCCCCACTTGGGAACAATGTATACAGTATATGTTGAAAATATGGTATGAAATTTTGTAGCATAATTTTCCCTTCACTACTTTTTAATAAAGGTCTGAACTTACTACTAATACAAATAAAAACACTTTAGTGTAGGTAATACATGAACTGTAGATTTTAAAATGTAATATTTTGCACTGACACACCTACTTTACAAAATATCTTTGAAAGTGTCTTCTAAATATAATGATGAATTATTTAATATAACAATAAAGATGTTGCAATATTTAAAGATGCATTACACTTCATTTACAGCTTATAAAATACAAAAAAATATGTTCCCAGTTGGGAACTTTGGCATTTAGGGATATCAAATTTTTTATGAATGAGTGAATG
>JASPKZ010010611.1:0-74069 GCA_030220185.1 Diploptera punctata | reverse complement strand
AAGATACTGTATTTGTAGGCACGTATTATGCATAAAAGTTCTATTGCAAGCATATTTATTTGATTTTTTCACAACTTAAAATGTCTTGATGTTCTATATGCCACTCTTGCTGTATGCGATTCCTCTTCAAGTCATGTTGCATTTAATACAATGAACACCGAGTCAAGATGATTCTTTCGGTCCCCTTGTCTCTATTCCTTCCTCTTTTTTCCCCCTTCTTTTCTTTAAGCGCTCAAGCAGCTAAATAAAAACTCAGAGATTTCATTATCTACAATCAGATGTAATAATAATAATAATAATAATAATAATAATAATAATAATAATAATAATAATAATAATAATAATATAATAATAATAATAATATAATATAATATAATATAATATAATATAATATAATATAATAATATAATAATATAATATAATAATAATAATATAATATAATAATAATAATAATAATATAATATAATATAAAATAATAATAATAATAATAACATACTGGCACCTTCGAACTCGCAGATTCGGCTGCGCTTATTATAAGAGCTTTCAATACATTCCATCCTGAGGTAATATTTTCTTATTCATGTCCTGTATAACTTACATCTTTCAAATCATGGGTAATATTATTCTCTCACTTCATTCTTGTATATTTACTAAGCGATTTTGCTCTGGTTTTCCTACAACATATTTTATATGTCCCTATTTCATTCCCATTCGTGTTACATATTCTTCTCAAAGCAGTCTACGAGATTTAAAAATTCCTTTTATACCTGGTTGCCCGGAAAGATAATTCTTTTCACTGTTAAATATTCTTCTCCATTTAACTGCCTGTTCGTTTCCCTTCGGCCCAAATTTTTCCTAAAAAATGTATTCTCAATTTCTTGTAAGTTATTCTCTACCCTTAAAATACGATGCAATGTTTCGCATTCATATGGATAACTGGAAGAATAACAGTTTTGCATTGTGATGAATTATTGATCCGTTTGAATTTCGCGGGAGGCTACAGGACTCCTTAGAAACCAGTAGGATTTGGATTCAGATTCTGTGCAGCAAGTAAACTACTTCTGCAGAAGTGCTTTCTGGAGAAATAATTTTCCGGATATGTCGATTCTAGAAGAATCTGGTTCTCGAGGTTTCCATTCGAGAGAAGTATAGACTGGCATCCAGATTATTCATACCCTCGCATACATAAGGGTGTGCGAGTGTCTGACCGGCAAATCGTGCCTAAATTGTGGGCGAATAGAAATGATTGAAGTTTGAAAAAAAAGTAGATTCTTAAGTAAAATTTTCAGTGAGTGTGAAGAACGGAGTGTTGATATAAATTTAGAAAGAAGACACTCTTATAAGAGCGAATTATTTGTGTGAATACGGTGAAATATTATGAAATAAATAAATACAATTTGAAAATGTTCTCTGAACATGTGTGAAGTTAATTTCAAGTAACTCGACCTCCACTTAAACACTGCTACCCGCGCAACAATATATATTCAGTTTTTTTTACCCCATAATACCATGCATTTCCAAAATTGAGCCTATGTTTAATTTTTTTGCACATAATTCCGGTTTGTATATACTATTCTTAGGTATTCGAATTCAACCATTTTTTTCAAAATTTCTTTCATTTATTAATAATAATAATAATAATAATAATAATAATAATAATAATAATAATAATAAAAGTAATTATTATCACATATTCCTTCTGGATTTTTTCATGTTGAGACTTGAAAGTAGTTTTGAAGTTCCTTAGGACAGGTTACTGGCCCGACGCTAAGTAGTCCAGTGGTAGGGCTGAAAAGTTTGGAGCAGGTGAATAATTTTACATATCTAGGATGCAATATCTCATATGAAGAAGAAAAGGATGTAAATGCAAAAGTATCTAAATTTTTAAGAATTTTAGGGTTCATAAATTCTATCTTCAAGCCACAGTTAGCCCAAAAGCATTCAAGATTAAAAATGTATAAAACACTGGCTCTTCCAACTCTTATGTATGGTAGCGAAGTATGGACGTTGAAACAGAAGGATATAGAGAGACTTAGATCTGCTTAAATGATATACTTTTGGAGGACTGCAGGATACACACTACTAGATCACAAAAAAAATGAAGACATCTTAGAAGAATTACACATGGAACCTTTAGGAAACAAAATTTCTGATTACAAGTCAAGATGGATACAACATGTTCATCGAATGGAAGATCACAGAATACCCAAACAAATGTTAAGATATCAACCTGCAGGAAGAAGAAGACCAGGACGTCCACTCAAAAGACTTTTGGATGGTGTTTCTCTTGGCCTAAATTCGTGAATGTACTATGATGATGATTATTATTATCACATACAATAGAATGTATCCTGCCTCTGATCCCGAATGTCGCGAGTTCAAACTCAACAGGGATCGATGGATTTTTAGGATGAAAAAATGAAAGAGAGAATTCTTCCGGGAGGGACTTTAAGCAGCGGATCCCGAGTCAGGATTATTTTCGGGCTCATAAAATAATCTTAACTCTATATTAGAGCCTGTGAGCAATATTTAATTTACCTTCAATATCTATGCAATAACTAAGTTGCCTACTAGATGTCTCTTCGAAGCGATGTACTGACCACATTTGTGGGTATGACACCTGTAAAGAAATAAGCGTAACAAAATTAACTTATGAAACTCCCGTTAGGGAGCATCCCCGTCCACATACGAGACATACGTGGTTCAATCAATAAACACATATATAAAAATTGTAACATTTATCAATGATAGTTTTGTTATTAAGCATGATTAAAAATATAAAAATAATGTTTGCATACTTTGTTTCTAAATATTATGTTATTTTGTTATTAATAATATTACTACTAAAATGTAATATAAAATATAAAAGTTAGTACCCATTTGTACAGCTACCCGTACTCTTTGCTATACTGATGTACATTTTTGTCATCAATTTTTTAGTTCGAGAAGCTATTTACACAGCAAAATTAATGTTAAACTTCTTTAAGATAATTACATTGGAAATGGCTACATGAGATCTCTAAATATGAAAATACATTTGTTTTTCTATATATATATAAAAGTAAAGTGATCCCACAACAGGCCCGGAGGTCTTTGGGATAGTAGGAGGTTAAGGCTCCCACTTTTCTAGACAATCGGCCCTTTATGTCAGCCGGGTTGTCAGCCCTGCGTGACGGCCGCCTTTACCCCCAGAACAAGCGTCTGGTACTCATTTCCGTTAGAGGCTGAGTCAACCCCAGGGCCATAGTGCCGCCAGAGGGTTTGGGTCAGTTTAAAAATCCTGACCCAACGGGACTTGAACCCTCGACCCTCCGGCTTGAAGCTCAGTGCCTTAACCACTACGCTACGGCGTGCCCCCTATATATATAATAATTTGTTGTTGCTATTTCATCGATCAAAACTGCCACGTGATAAATATGGCCATGATATTACGAAATAATATATAAATTATATATTTTTGACAAAGGCTATATTATCTCAGAATTGAGGAGAATATTTCATATTCGGTAGATTTGATTCATCCACTTTTGGATTAAAAATTTTATTTTCTGCCATGAAAGTTGGATTTCTTATAAATTAATCACGGTTATACAAAGGAATTGCCTAAATTTGGCCAAAATGTTTGACAAAATTTAAGAACTTTTAAAACTGTAAGAGAAAGAGCAGGAAGGATAAAAGAAAGCTACGAAGTTCGGACTCCCAATGTGGAACACGTTGTGAAGTTGTTACTAATTCAGAGGGTGGACTGCGGCCGCAGCGATATTGCCCCTGAGACTGGCAGAAGAAAGAAATAACACAACGGCTTCAGGGGAAATGAGATTTTCACCCCTCCCGTCTCACCACTTCTCCAAAATGTCTTTATATTTCTCCCGAGCCGAACATACGCCATGTAGCCAAATCTCACATCTTTCTGTAATATCTGGAAATATAGCAATATAAAAAAACTGATTCACATTTAAACAAATGCTTAATTCTTCACAGTAGGCCTAATGAAAATTTACATCAAAAATAGTTTCTGTTGTTGATTAAAATAGCTCCCCAACTCCATCGCGCGACAGGCCTACAAGGTCCTCGGCTCGCCACGATTAAATTAGTATTATTGTAGAAAAGTAAAAATTCTTGAAAATGTATTGACCATCTCATACTAGACCTTTACATAAATAATGCCACGAGTGTTTTCCAATTTATCTAGAGGATTTGGAAATAAAGAGTGGAATTTGTTAGGACTATTTACCGAATAAAATTAAGCTGTTTACTCACAAATCATTGTTTAAATATAGTTATTTTAAAATATTTATATATTTAATGTAAATGGCGATGTTTGAAATCAGGTGAAAATATTTGGTTGTTTCATTTATTCATCACTGCAACTTGATCATATTATTTATTGCTAATTAGGAGCGCAATATTATAAGAATGCGCCCGCAATGGAGAAAAAATCAAACACATCAAACTATATATTATAATCAACATTAGAGGTTATAATTTTTTTCAGAAACAACTCAGAAAAATCAGTATTTAAAAACACAATTATTGAACACACAATTATCAAATGTGTAGGTCGAAGGAATATGTTCATTATGTTAGAGAGTCAGTCAATGCAAAATAATGCTCTGACCTGTTCAGAATAGTAAAAAGCAGGAGCTTTATTTATTTTGGTACTCAAAATTCGGTAATTTTGGAGGTGAAACTCGACTGGGATTGGTTGTAAAACAAAATTCATTGAAACGTGTTTGGTCATTGACTCCCATTTGAGGCATGAATTAAATAGTCTATATAATTAAATTTAGTGAAATATTAAAGTAAAATGTTATTACCTCATCTCATATTCTTATTCTTAGGTTTGTTTCGGGTCCTTCTTCGGTTCCATCATCAGTATTTTCACGACCGTTTGTCATGTCGTTTTGAAGAGCCGTCTCTTGCTCCCTCTTGGTAGACTGAAGTCAAAACTACATAACAACGGTTGTGAAAATAGTGATGATGGAACTGAAGAAGGGTCTGAAACTACTCAAAAAAGAAGAAGAATATGAGGTGAGGTCATACAATTTTACTTAAATAAATAATACCCCATTGTGTAGTAGTAGTAGTAGTAGTATTCAAATGTTCTGAAGCTCTTCATTTGTCATCATTCGCTTGCGGGCTTCCCAATAATATTCAGCAATTTGGAATGGTGTTCGAACTATTTTCTGAAGATCAGCGCAGAACATCAAGTGATCCTTGTTCATTATCGTATTTGTGTCCTTGCATACTATGCAGTATGGAGAGTCTAGTAGCTTAATTCTATGTAGATGTACCCCATAGTGTTAATTACTAAAATAAGTGAATTAGTCAAATATACCTACGCTAGTGTTTTAAGAAATATTTTACGATAGAATACCAGTTACGCAGAAAAAAATCTTAGTTCTATATTCATCATCTGATCTGCTATTTGAATTTTCGGAGAATTCGTGGCGTTAGGAAGCACGCCCAACAATAAAAATAGGAAATATATTGACTTAGGCTTTCACGGGCGGAGTTATTATTATGATCTTGTAGAAGATTTCCGGGTTGGTGGCCGTGGTCTTGAGGCTTGCAGTTCCCCGACGTTTCGCCAGAGACTGCGTCCGGCATCCTCAAGGGTTGTCTTGAGACTGGCAATTTTTTTCTTTCTTTTTTTTTTTTTGTTAGACGGTGACTTGGCGACGTCCATTGTGCCGCATAGAAACACACTGGGTTACTTGGCAGTTACTTGGTGGCTAAGAAGTTGGGGTTCTGATATATATAATATTAGCCTTTGGGGACAAGTACTTCGCCTGAAGATCCAGGTTTTAATAAATGGTGGACATTTTTACCTTAAAAGAGGGCATCAGAAACTGCACCGCCAGCAAGCAGAAAGCCCGAAAGCCGGACGGCGCAGATGAGCCACACTCTTCCAAGCGAATAAATCTCGCACGATTTATTTGATGGTTCCATCTAACTGGCTAAACTGTGCTAAGCATAGGTTAACCAATTGATGCATGAAGATGAAACGCTCCATAGGACTTGACAATTCAGTCAACATGGGCTGAATGTCCCGGAGCTTCTCCTCTGCACGCTCACTCAATAATCCTGCTGGCAATCCTCGGTATTGTTCTTGAACAGTGTTGTTCACTTTTGTTCTAGAAGAAGTTCCAGTCCTTAAAGCTTGTGTGAAGGATATGGTTGGATCGACCCTAACCGAAGTGAAGGTCTTTGGTTGAGGTGGATTTATGGGTGTTTAGGTTTGGGTTTTGCTGCCCTATCATAAGCCTGACGTGCTGCTTTGTAAACAGGGCAGCCACGGTATGAAGCGGGGTGACCGGACCGCCCGCAATTTGCACATTTAAGCAAATTTTGTTCTCTCTGCGCTTGGGCCTTTAAGGCACAATCTTTGTGCCCGTGGTCCCCAGCACAGACAACATAACGTGGGGCCCGGTTATAGGCAGGGAAGGTGTGATTAAAGAACTGGCACTTGTAACACTGTTTAAGTCCAGCCCGAGGTTTGTATGCTTCCACGGCTACAACCATGCATAAAAGGCGCTTTAAGTCATAAATGTTTAGAGCATCATTTGTTCGCTCAAGTTCCAAGATGAAAATTAGGAGTGGTACAGCCAAATTGTTTACTGTCTTAGTAATTTGCTTGACAGATTTGATTGGAAATCCTAGTGCTAGGATTTCTTCTTTAATTTCATTTGGGGGTGTGTTTCTGCAGGCAGCATTTTAAGTACGGCCTTCAAAGGAAGATGTTTTTTAAGTTGGAATGTATAATATTCCTTTCGCAAGGAAGTAAAATACTCCTTCAACTTAGCAAAGTCTTCCAATGAAGACGCATAATATCTCAATCCTTCGTCAGTGCTGATTACTTTAGGGTCACTACTAACTAGTTTCCTAATTTCTCTATTCATTCGGAACATGTCCCCGTGGCAAATGACTGTGATTGGCGGGGGACGCTGTCCCGTAGTACCAACATTTAACGAAGGAATTGATGTTGCTGTAGCCGTAGAAGGTCCAGCAGTTGGAGGAGAAACCACCACTGAGAGTGTTCCAGCAGTTAATTCAGAAGTATCAGCTAATAAGGCTGAGAATTTATTATTGGTAGGAACTGCTGGAACTACAGCTGGTGATTGCACAAGTTACCTTGATCGTTTTGGTAAATTTCCATGTTCAGAAGTTTTAGTTTTCTTTACTACCAATGTAGTTTCTTTTTCTTTTGATTTTTTCTTTTTTCCTTTCCGTTTTTTGCAAGTTTCATTAGAGTTACTTTTCTCTTTCTCCTTTAGGAAGTTCTCCCGACTAGTTGATGGTATTTCTTCATCAATTAGTTTACTTTCTGGTCCTGATTCAGAGTCCTCCTCCATGGGTTTCTGGGAGAAGAGAAAACAGCACGATTGAATTTCA
This sequence comes from Diploptera punctata, assembly GCA_030220185.1. Classification (NCBI taxonomy): domain Eukaryota; kingdom Metazoa; phylum Arthropoda; class Insecta; order Blattodea; family Blaberidae; genus Diploptera; species Diploptera punctata. Next base: position 66,674 of record JASPKZ010010611.1, on the reverse strand, counting down.
ACCGCTGCTGCCTTCAATTCACACAATATAGCCTCAAGGATGGGTTGCCCTGGACTTTATGTTTGAATAATAAGATTAAGTCGATTTAGACAACCTTTTTGAAATCACGAGCGTCGTCTGACCTCTCATACTCATGGTAGGCTGATAGATAGTTAGTGATAACTAAAAAGGTACTATTTATACACCGCAAAATGTTGCTCAATTTAGTATCTTTATCATATTTATGATGTCTAGTAAAATTTTCAAATTTGTTTCCCGTATCCTCCCAGATTTCGAGAGGTGAGACGTCCTCAGGGTCAAGGTCCATGGACCTGTCAGGATCCGGCATAGTAGCAATGCTTGGCAATTGCCAAGTCTTAGTTCAGATACTACACTAGATTCAAATAACACTTATCACCACTGACTAAGATTATAACATACAATAAAATATTGTAACACCACACCTTACCTGTTAGCACAACACTCCTATTAAAAAAAACGAAAAAACGTCACGCGGCACTGGACTGGCCTGAGGGCCAGACAAGAAAATTAGCTGCACTCCTAACGATTGGTCGTTGGTTGATTACAATAATTATATGACCAATCACGGCACACTTAAACAACCGGACACCATCCGCACAAGTCAGGCTCGGTGTTGGAGCACTTGTCGTCTAAGACGTTATTAAGCCAATTTGCGTTGTAGTTGTAGAGCTGTAGTAGATGTTGCTAGCTGTAAAACTCAACGATGAATGATGAAGTACTACTGGTAATTTTGTTGACTGACTGACTGATTGTTGACGGTGACGTTGCACCGTCCAGTGTGCTGCATACTGTTCCCCACTGGGATAAACTTGGCAGCAAATTCCTTTTTGGCTATCGGTAGTGGTTGTGGATTATGTAACCTCAGCCCTTGGTGACAATGTATTTTATCTAACAGGTCTATACCAGAATAATAGTGCAAACCACTATACTTGTAAGAAGGCATCATAAACTACGCCGCCGGCAAGCAGAGAGTCCGAAAGCCGGACAGTGTAGAGTGACCCACACTTCTCAAAGCGAGCGGTCTCGCACTATTATGTGGATGGTCTCTCCTTTTGAGGTTAACCTGTAAAACACAGGTTAACCAGTCGGCTCATGAAGATGAAACGCTCCATGGGACTAGACAGTTCAGCCAATAAAGGCTGAACGTCCCGGAGAATTTCCTCCCCACGAGCACTTAAGCTACCTATTAGCATTTGCTGGCCCTTTACTTTAGCAGTGCTATTCTCTTGTGTTGTTCTGGAAGCAGTACCAGTCTGTAGAGCTTGGGTGAAGGAAAACTCTTGGATCGACCTTCACAGAAGTGGAGGTCTTTCTTTGAGTTGTAGTTATAGTTGGATTTGGAACAGGATCACTTGTGGATGGTTTCTCTTTTGGATTAGGGATGGGTTTAGCTACCCTGCTGCTATAAGCTTCAAGGGCCGCCTTGAAAGCAGGGCAGCCTCTATAGGACGCCGGGTGACCGGACTCCTTGCAATTTGCACATTTTAGCAAAGTTGTGTCTCTCCGCGCTTCGGCCTTTAGGGTACAGTCCTTGTGCCCGTGAGGCCCAGCGCAGATAACACAGCGAGGAGCCCGATTACAGGCAGGAAAGGTATGATTAAATGACTGGCACCGGTAACACTGCTTAAGTCCAGCCCTAGGTCTATATGGTTCTATGGCTACAACAGTGTATAAGAGACGCTTTAGATCATAAATTTCCAACGCTTTACTATTGCGTTCTAATTCCAATATATAGATGGGAAGGGGTTGGCCAAATTATTTTCGGTTTTTATAATCTGCTTTACATCTTTAACTGGGAAACCCAACGCGAGGATTTCCTCTTTAATTTCGTCTGGGTCTACAGTTGCCGGCAGTCTCTTTAACACCACCTTCAAAGGAAGATCTCTCTTCAGTTGAAAAGTATAGTATTCCCTATTTAGGGAATTAAAATATTCTTTCAACTTGAAGAAATCCTCCAATGAACGTGCATAATAGCGTATTCCTTCAGGAATACTAACACACTTTAGTTGGTCGCCAATTAGTGATTTCAACTCTTTATTTATTCGGAACAAATTCCCGTGACCAATAACAGTAATTGGTGGGGGTCTTTGCTCCGATTGGACAGCATTACCTGAAGGAGTAGCAGTAGGTGTAACCATAGTAGGACCAGTAGCTTGAGGAGGGACCATCTCTGAGGATGTTCCTGCAGTGGAATTTGGAATGTCAGTTAAAACTGAAAATTTATTGTTAATAGGCACTGCTGGAACCTCAACTCGTGATTCCTGCGACTCTGTAGATCGATTATCTGGATCTATAGGTACAAATTCTTTAGTGGGTTTGCCCAGTAGTTTGGGTTCTTTTGGTTTAGAAGAATCAACTTTTGTTTTCTTTACGACTAATGTCGGAACTTTTTCTTTTTTCTTTCTGTTTTTCCGTTTTGGAGATTTTCCACTAGCAGTTGACTGGTCGTCAGTGAGCATTTGCTCCTCAGTGGTCATCTGCTCACTGGTGTCCATATCACTGCTAGTTGAAGGTATGTTGCTCTTTTCTTTGCGATTCACGGAGGAATAGAAGAGCGCAGTAGTGCGAATCTCTAATAAATCTCCTTTGAGTTCGTTAAGCATAGCTTCAAACGTTTGTTGGCCTGGTTCATTATCCTTTATCAATTGATTCAATCGATCTAATGCAGAAGACGTGAAATCACGAGCTTCTTCAGACCTTTCATAGTCTGGGAAAGTACCCATGAAATTTATAACCAATAAGAAAGTTCCACTAAGAGTGGACAGCAATTCTTTTAATTCGGGTTTTTTGTCATATCCATACTTGTGGACAAACCTTTCAAATTTATTCGCGGAGTCTTCCCAGAGTATGAGAGGTCCGACATCCTCACTTACTGGATCCATAGACCCGTCAGACTTTGGCATAGCAGCCATTGTGCTTGGTAATACCAAGTCTTAGTTCTGGACACTATACACAAAAGCACTAAACACTCGTCACCAAAGAATAAGATTAAATATCACAATAATAATTATTGTATCCACTCCACTTACCTTGATAGCACTTCACTCGATTTTTATACACAAAACACAAAAGAACACAAGGATCAGCCCGTGTTAGGGCCACGCCCTAACAAGGAATTTGCTAACCAGCTGTAGAATCCGCGGATGTGATTGGCCGAGACGAAAACTGAAAAAAATTGATGCGGCCAATCGCAGCACATGAAGGACTACAAGTCAAAACGTCAACAACTTATTGATAGTCGTTTGCAGTACTACGTCTAGGATGCCGTGATGAACTGCAGCAGACGTACAATGTAGGCAGGATCAATTGCGGTATGAAGTATCATTAACCATAGTAGCATGATGTTCCAGTACCAGCTCTGTTTCCAGTATATGAATTTTGTTGACTGACTGACTGACTGACTGATAAATGGCAATGACTGGCATTGCCCAGTGTGCCGCTTTTTGGGAACCAGTTGAGGTCCCTTGGCGGCCAAACACCATTGTGTTTATTCAATAGGGGTTTAGTTCCTTAGCCCTTGCTGTCTCGCGGCTTATGTGTTCAGCCGGAATAACCGTAGCAGGTATGGATGATATGAGGATGGTCCCTCACCAGAGCAGGGTCATCATAAACCATAGTCGCCGGACAAGCAGAGAGTCCGAAAGCCGGCGACATGGAGTGAGCCACACTACTCTAGCTGGAATCCAGCACACATATCATGGAAGTGGACCGTCATCGGGGTCTCTCGTGAATATGTTTCGGTGTACAGCACGTCGCTGTAGCATATGCCCTATATTGCGAACAATTGGATTTTCATGATTTATTATATGTTGAAACATATGCATGACCCTTTTTTCAATTGTATCGGCAATATAGGGCATCTGTGCTTGGTCGTGAAGTACTGAGATCCTAGTGCGTAGTGGAGCTGAAAGTATTATTTTTAAGCATTTATTTTGTATTATTTGTACTTTTTTTCTTATGTCCAGCAGCTAGGATACTCCAGGCTTCACAACCATACAGCAACATGCTGCGGATCGCAACTTGATATAAAGTAAGTTTGATCCTGGTAGATAGCATAGGCGACTTGAAAAATGGATATAAAAGTGCAATGGCAGCATTTGCTTTATGTTTTAGATTTCCAATATGAATTTTGAACGTAAGTTTGGAATCCAAATGGATTCCAAGATACTTGACTGAAGTCTCTGGACGGAGTCTAAGAGTTCCTAAGGTGAGTCGGGCAGGAGTGCGCCTGTGGGTTTTTGCAAATACAACGAATTTTGTTTTATTTGCATTTAATTTTATATTCCACAGACGCATATAGGATTGGACTGTGTTTAGGGCAGTTTGGACCACACGAATGTGGAACGGTACGGCACGAAAACGTGTCTGATAAAACAGACACGTATCATCAGCAAAAGATGCGATATTTACGCTAGGAAAGGTAGGGAAGTCGGAAACATAAAGGCTATATAGGATAGGTGAGAGTACTGCACCTTGAGGAACTCCCGCCAAGAGGGTCTTGCAGTCAGAATTATACCCACTAACCGACACATAAAATTGTCGGTTAGTGAGGTATTTAGCTATCAATTTAATTAAATGAGCCGAAATGTTGAATTTGATAAGTTTGTAAATAAGTCCATTTATCCAAGTCGTATCAAAAGCTTTCTCAATGTCAAGAAATATTGCCACAGTACTTCTCCTAGAGTTGAAGCCCGTAACAACATGGTCAACCAGTCTTGCAAGCTGCAGCGGAGTGCTATGTGCTTTTCTAAAACCAAACTGATGAGTAGGAATAAGGTTCCTCTCAGAAATTGCAATTTTCAATTGTGCCAAAATAATTTTCTCCATAATTTTGCCCAGCACTGGTAGCAGACTGATTGGACGCAAGTTGTCCGGTATGGTTGGGTCTTTACCAGGTTTAGGAATAGCGATTACCTTTGCTTTCTTCCATACTTCAGGGAAGTAGTGGAAACGAAAGCAAAGGTTCACTATTTGTAGGAATAGGAGTAAGGTTTTTTCAGGTAAGTGTTTAATGGCCAGATTAGAAATCTGGTCATGACCAGGGGCACGGGTGGGACGGGAGGTTATGTACAATAGCTTTGAGTTCACAAAGCTGTACATCAGGATGGGGTATAGGAATAGGTGTCTCTAGAAAGGTACTGATTGTATGTTGCACCTCAGCTTCGTGAGTCGGTGTTGTAAGCTCATGAGGTCTAAACCGGTTCGCGAAATTGTCGGCCAGAACCTGGGCCTTCTCCCTAGGGAGATACGCCCAAGTTCCGTCCGACTGGATGGCTGAGGGAGGAGGCGGAGCTCGACTCCTTTTGATGCGTTTTATTATCTCCCATGGTGGAGTCTTTTTGTCTGAGAAATGCTGAAGGGAGAATCCCAATCAGCATTTCTCAGCTCTTTTATCCGGTTTTTGACCAAATGAGCATAGTGATTATATTGCTGTTTGTGATGGGGAGCTCCGAAATCGCGGTACCATTTTTGGTACTGCCTTTTTAGATTTAAATAATTTTGAAGTGCTGGATCGTTATATTTTGTTCGCGTAGTAGTTGTATTTGTTCGCGTTGTAGCAAGTGTAATGGCCGTTTTAATAGTGGCCTGTAGGTTAAGGACAGTGTGTTCTATTTGTTCCGTAGACTCGACAGAGAGTGTAGGCATAACCCATTGGTTAAGCATGTTAGTGTAACTCTGCCAGTCTGTGCAATGATGTTGTAACTTAAGTGGGGAGGACAATAAAAATGTGGATGAAATTTTAAAAAGTATTGGCGTGTGATCAGAGTCAAGTGCGTCTGTAACAGTAGTGATGTGTGGTGAAATAGGGACATTCTTCGATAGAACAATGTCCAAAATATCGGACGTGAGACCGTAGGGGTGTTGGAAGAATAGTGTGTGTTCCCTTGGAGCAGAGATTTCAATGTTATGAAGTTGGCAGTAGTTTTGAAGGATTGTACCAGAGACATTCTGGACACGACAATTCCAATAACGATGTTTAGAATTAAAATCTCCCGCAAGCAGATAGCTTGGGGAGATAGAAGTGAGGATATCTAAGTCGTGCCTTGTCAGAAGTCTTCGAGGAGATTTATAGATTGCTGCTATGAATAATGTTTCGCGGTCTGTGATCGGTAGGAAGATGCCCGTGGCTTCAATAAATTGAAGTCCCGGGATTGGGGCCACCCTATGGCCAATGGACTTTTTGATACAGATGGCAGTGCCTCCAAGGGGACCATCAAGACGGTCATTCCTATACGTGTAGTACTGCGGAATTTTGAATCTCATTCTTGGTTTTAAGTGCGTTTCGTTCAGAAGAAGAATGTCGATATCTCTTGTTTGTATAAATGTAATTAACTCATGAATCTGATCGGATACACCATTGGCATTAAATGCCATGACATTGAGATAGCTTTGTGAACAATTTTGTTGACTACCTGCTCTATTTATATATTTATCCGCGACGTGTTCTCTGCGCGGTCCGTTACTTCGTAAATTGTATCTGCCTTCTGGTTGGTTAGCATTAGGGTCTTCCATTGCACCAATGAGTTTGCTGTCTGATGTTCTAGTAGATTGTTCTCGTAGGGGTTTACATCTGGCTTTTGTTAAGACAGTAGTTGCAAATTTCTTTATGGAAAACTTCGAACAAAAATGTTTAGAGACTGCCCCTCTTAAACCCAAGTTTGTGTGTGATTTCGTCACGTTGTTTTATCTCGGAAGAGGACTTGTGAAACACGTCTGTAATATGACTTTCTCTACATTAATTTTTCTAACCCTTGTGCAGAAATTCCTGTTGTCGAAAAATTCGATTATTACAATATACGTGTCCGCAAATATAGTATCATACTTTAAAATACTACTACGTCACTTTGGATAATCGTATCTAAATTAAATTCATGGCAATGAAAAGAGGAACTCAAAATGGTTTTGTGTATGTTAACAATGGAGAATAATGGACAACAATACAGAAAATAAACTAAATTTAATCATGTTTTTTGTGGTCGATATGGGTTCATTGTTGGATATTTAGCAGACAGGTTAATATGAATGTCTACAGCGTCAGTCGTGGGGGCCACATTCAATGTCTATGAGGTTTAGCAAAAACTTTTGAGTTTTCTATTTGATTGTCACCAATTTCATTTAGATACACTTATCCAAAGTTAAGTAGTAGTAGTAGTAGTTTAAAGTATGACACTATATTTGTGGACACGGTGTACTACGTTTAAAATGTTAATGAACTAAACTTTTAATTGAAGCAGAGATTGGAGTATGTTCATTTCATTTTCAACATCGGCCACTTTAGCCACATTTCCCCATACTTCAATAATGTCTCTTGCTCATTCTTAAGTGGTAGTTTTAAATAGCAGTCTCCTTCAACTCTTTTGAAACGACTATACTATTGCACCGTAATTACCTGGCGTCTAGATTTGAGAAACTATTTTCTCACCACATCTTGACACTAAGTGAAACCGTATATAGACCTACTAAAAATTTTCAAGAATTTATTAGATCTACCAAAGATATTAGAGATTCTAAACTGTTCGGTGGTGAATGTCGTATCTCAAGCAGTTGTGGAAAGTATTATATTGCAACTATAAAACGATCAGTTAATACCAGGATCAAAGAACACATAAGGTACTGTCAACATGGTCAATCAGAGAAATCTACTGCAGCTGAACATTTTCATAATAATACTCATCACATAATATTATTTAATGCCACTCAGGTTTTACGTAATACCATACATACTACTCGATTGAATAGAGAAGCTATTGAGGATATATAAACATAAACAAAATGTTAGCAGAAAAGAGGAAGATTTGAGAATAAAGGAAACACGGTACCCTGCCCTAAAAAAGTATCAAATAAAACTTATTGACAAATATATTAAGCCATGACACATACCATGACAACAGCAAATCTATGTTTAACTCAACCAATTAGAAATTATTTACTAAAAATACTAGTTACGGTAAAATCACAAGTTAACAATTAATTAACAGTTACTACAAAATCTACACAATCAAAATCGCCTGAAGATAAAAGCAAAATCTCCGGAAGATGTCATCCACAGAGGGCGATGAAACGCCGAGAAGACAATACTACAAGACACGGCAAAAAATCCGGAAATGTTATTTTAATATACATAACGATAGCCGTGAAAGTCTTAACCAATATACTAAGTATACAATTTAACAAACATTTATTATTAAATTTCGTCTCCCCTGCCGCTCATATGTTTGCTGACGTTACCTCTTCAAAATATTGCTTTATATTCTACTTATTTCACAACAGGCACTGCCCGCCCTTGGAGTTCTTCACTAAAGATATCAGAACTGTCTCACAATATTTATTTTAAGTCACGCTTGTACAATTACTTACAGTTGGATAATTTATTTTCAGTAATCAAATTTTTTTTTATGTTATTAGTAGTTAAGTTTCAATTAATTGTTCCTATATTGTGATTTTTCTATTTTATTCGTTATATTTTGAGTATACTAACACGCATTTCATACAGTAATTATATTGTAGGCATATTGTGTAATCATTTATTTTATATATTTATTGTAACTTACATATAACTAACTCATTTTCATTATTTATCCCATAGGTTCATGGTCGCGTCATTATCTATCCATACATCCCCATCCTGAGTTAATATTTTCGAATAAAATTTGCCTCCCTCAAATGGTCACTAGCGTTATTATCCCACCTCCTTCTTGGCCTACCTATGGGCGCTTTCAATCTGCTTTTCTTTCAAGGGGTTTCCCTGCATAAAATTCTTAAGATTAATTAAGAGAGGTGATGGGTGAAAAATTGACCATTTGAGATCAAAATTGACATTTTTGTACTAAAAAAATAGCCTGTACTCTAATATATATCTTGGCAAAGTTTTAGAGGCCTATGGCGCTTCCAAGTGCCCTAAATTACGTCAGAGTTAAAATACTGCGCCACTTAAATGCCACCTGCATTCAAATCTTTAAACTTGTTTTCTCACACTTTTATTTTCACTGCAAATTTGTGCATTCAAAATTGAATTGAATTAAGAAATTTTCTCCTAGAATATTCAAATTTTTAATGCATGTCCTAAAAATAATGGGTAACAAAGTATTGCATAGGTTTCATGATTGAAGTAATATTTTAAGAAATAAACATAAAATGTAAGCAATTATTAATTTTTTTGTAATTCCACGCATGAGATACAACTTTATTTTTTCTCCCTTTGTATTCACATTATAAGAATTCCAATGCATGATGTTTTTCTAAATATTTTAGAGGTCTTGCAGAAAAAAACAGACATTTTACTATAACAATTGTGGAATCCATTTAATTATAATATATGCAAATTTTTTAAAAATATAATATTTAATAACTCGTAAATTAAATGTCTCACAATAATGAAACTTAAACACATCATTATGTATCATACAGTGAATGTTTTTACAATACATCAAGTCTACAAAATAACAAAACAAATGTAGAAAACAGAAATTCGCCCCTCACCCCCTTAATTATGTAAGCTTTCCAAACATTTCTATCATGTGATAATATTTCCCAATCGTCTACTTTTTTATAATTTACTTCACTAAAATTATTAACGTTAATTTCCTACCTCATTCTTGGCCTATCTACTGTGTGCTTTCCCTCTGGCGTTCCTTAAAGGAGATTCCTAGCCCCTCTTTCATTCCCCATTCGTGTCAAATGTCTTGCTCATCGCAGTTCCTAGATGACTACAGAGCTTGAAATTTTCATATATTGGCCATCTGCTTCTTGACCTTCTGATATCTCACCTTCACTGTGATTTCTGAATGATAGTTTGCTATGATAGGCGATCCAAAGTCATTCTTTTTACTGTCAGATTCCTAGATGATTTTCGTATCTTCTACTTATATTAATCTCGATTATTTTTGTGTAAAATCTATATCCTTTCAAGTTAAACCTTATATTCTACTTATTATTATAAGAAATTGACTGTATTGTTGTTAGTAGTCTTCTACTTGCTCCAAACTCCAGATTACGCACTTAGCATATGGAACTAAAGGTCGAAATCATGAATATATCATCATCATCATCATCATAGTACATTCACGAATATAGGCCATTTGTTGACCTGTTTCGGCCTCAAGAGAAACACCATCCAGAAGTCTTTTGAGTGGACGTCCTGGTCTTCTTCCTGCAGGTTGATATCTTAACATTAGTTTGGGTATTCTGTGATCTTCCATTCGATGAACATGTTGTATCCATCTTGACTTATAATCAGAAATTTTGTTTTCTAAAGATTCCATGTGTAATTCTTCTAAGATGTCTTCTTTTTTTTTGTGATCTAGTAGTGTGTATCCTGCAAGTCCTCCGAAGATATCTCATTTCAGCAGATCTAAGTCTCTGTATATCCTTCTGTTTCAACGTCCATACTTCGCTCCCGTACAAAAGACTTGGAAGAGTCAGTGTTTTATACACTTTCAGTCTTGAATGCTTTTGGACTAACTGTGACTTGAAGATAGAATTTATTAACCCTAAAATTCTTAAAAATTTAGATATTTTTGCATTTACATCCTTTTCTTCTTCATATGAGATATTGCATCCTAGATATGTAAAATTATTCACCTGCTCCAAAATTTTATTGTCCAGTACAATTTTACTTCTGACAGGATCTACACCTTGAAATGCCATAATTTTTGGCATTATCATAATTATAATTAAGAAACATAGTGAAAGATACTAATGAAACACAGATATACACTTCGGAATCCAATTACATCTACACTGTACACTTGAAAATAACAAGAAGCAATGAATGTTACACAACTATCAAATCACCCAGTAAAGGGGATCGGTACTGGGTCGGTGTATGTATTGATGAAATTGTGTCAAATAAGCTGTCATAGAAAATACGTTTTTAAGTATTTATTAATGCAATCAATTAGTACATTATATTTTAATAATAATTCATTATGAACAGATGGATGAACGACAAAATTACACGACAGTGAACTATATCATCTTTATTGGAAACAATATGTAATAAGATGTGTTAAATCAAGCAGACTAGGATTGACAGCTTATGTAGCACAACCGTGATTTATGGGAGGAGTTATGTAATAATATTAGCTCCGGACAGAGATTTGTGGAGAGCTTATTTATGTCCGGAACTCCATGAACCTTAGGGTTCTAAAGTACCAGTGAGTTTGTTTGATATAATTACACTGAGCAACAAAAATATACTTTTTTTTGTCTCAGAATGAAAAATATGTGATTCTGATAGTATTTTTTCTCCTGCTGAATTCAAATATGATATTTTTAATATTTTCTACATTCGTAACTACACAATATTCAAACATTCGGACTCCCCTACAAAGTAAGAAATGAAGATATTCTGCTATATTTTGCCCGTGGAGCATCCTTCTTGATGGTCCAACAATAATCGGCCAGCATATTGGGATTCCGTTTATCTTGATATCTCTTTTCCATAGCTAAAATCTCCTGAGTTACCTCATTTGGTTTTATTTTACAGTGGACTAATGGATGAAAAAGCGTTTATTAAAAAAATAATTATTTAAATCCATTAATTGAAATTGAAATAAAACAAACTGTGGGTGATGGAGAAATTCCGAATACATATTTGAAAACACGATAAAAACTGCATTAAGTACAGCTATTGGTAATCATGAGACAAAAATCATGTTGACCAGTGTTATTATCTGAATATTAATTGGAATATTCATAGATTATTGTGATTCGGCAGTTCAGGAGAACATCTTGTAGTAATTACAAAACCGAGAATGTGAGGGCCACATGGTGCGCACTGCCAGTTTATGGGACAATGGGGAAGTGCGGGGCTCGAGAAATGAAAGCTAAGGGACCCGAGTAAATAGAAGAGGCCGTACATCACCCCCAGTGGACACCAGGGAATACACCGTTTTATGATACTCTGCCTTCTTCCTCTTCTATTACTTCATATTTCCCTCCTTCGACTGTTATATTCTCTCTTCTTTACACTTTCATTCTTCTGCTCTCTCTTTTACTCTTATTTTCCTTTCACCTTTATATACAATGTCCTTACTCTTCATATTTCGTCCTTTTATTAATATTTTCTTTGAAAGTATATCCGTCCTTATTTTCCTCCTTCTTTACTTTAATGAGTTTACTCTCCGTACTTTGTGTATCTCTAAATAAATCCGAGACACGACAGCTCCTAACATGTCCGACTTATTTTGCTGTTGTCACTCTTAAGAAGACAACAATAGTCTCGTGGTTAGTGAAATGTCATCCCTAGATCTTAATTTCAGGTTTCGTAATTGTATTTCGCTTTTTCTCACACTAAGTAATTACTGAGTTGTCCTGAGGAAGTTTACTGGATTCCGTTTCAGGCCTTGTACAAACGGATAATTTGTACTGTACTGTCATTAATCGAACCCGGAGCATCTTCGAGATGCTTAGTTAAATGTATTAACCATTACATTACTCTACACTACACCTTATTTCTCTTCTACTGCGTTATTATATTTTCTTTGTTTAAACTTTTTTTCATATTTCATTTTAGACAATCCTAATGCTTGTTATGATGTTATACGTAAATCCCATGAAATTGACTCAATTCTGAGACTGGTGCTAGAAAAGTTATCTGGCAACCAGTATTCCATGACTTCAATTGCCCCTTCTTAACAGAAAATGTGTTAACCAGGAATCGAACCATGGATTTCTCGTATTCCGTAGACAGCAGAAGACCATTACACTATTCGAGATATGGTACACCACACCAACAACTCTTTCCACATATACATTAATTTTCTTTTCACAATATTATTATATCATAATATGATCCATGATTGGAACTGTGTTAAAAATAACAGTATTGGAAAGTGTTAAAGAACATCGATTACTGCTTATAAAAGTGGTGGTTTAAAATTCTCAAACATAGATACTTCTAAATGAAGCCGGCCATTGGCGATGGTAGTGACATCTACCTGACAGCGGACGAAACGAGAATTATATTATTATTTGTACCATGTCTCGAATAGTGTAGTGGTCTTGCACGCTCGTACAGAATACGAGAGGTCCTCGATTCGATTCCTGGTTAAGACAATTTTTGTTTTCACAATATCATTATAATATTATATATAATCCATTATTGGAACTGTGTTAAAAAATAATAGTATTGGAAAATGTTAAATAACATCGATTACTGCTTATAAAAGTGGTGGTGTAAAATTCTCAAACGTAGATACTTCTAAATGAAGCCGGCCGTTGGCGTTGGGTAGTATCTAACAGCGGACCAAACGAGAATTATAGATTTGAATAGTGTACTATGTCTCGAATAGTGTAGTGGTCTTGTATGCTCGTTCGGAATACGAGAGGTCCACGGTTCGATTCCTGGTTAAGACATTAATTTTTCTTTTCACAATATCATTATAATATTAGAATGGCCCTAGTGGAGAAATAATGAAACACATCAAACTGTATATTATAATTAACATTATAGGTTATTTTTTAGTAAACAACTCAGTAAAATCACGGAATCTTGAACTGATTATTTGCTATATTCAATGTATTTGTTGGACAAAAATAATGCTCTGACCTGTTCGGAATATTAAAAAGGAGGAGCTTTGTTTATCACAAAAGCAAGAGCTGATAAAGAGAAATCGATAAAGAGCTAGGTGAAACACGACTGTAATAGGTTTAAAACAGTCCACCGCTGTGGTCTCGGGGTGTGCTACCTTGTCACGCAGCGGGCCCGGGTTCGATCCCCGGTTGGGACAGTTTTTCTGGGTGAGGTTTTTATCGGGGTTTTTCCTCACCTGTAAGACAAATGTCAGGAACATTTTAAGGCCCAAACGGTCCCCGAAATCATATGGCCATCGCAATCATCATCATTCATATTCATCTTGGGTTATGCTTAGGATTAGGGACTCTCCAGGAGCATCATTCTCATCATCATCACCCATCATATCATCGGGGCAACGTAACCCCGCCTTCCAGGCGCCCCAATCTCAGAAGTGGGTTACAAGTACGCCATGCCAGGAGAGAAACCAGGAATGTCGAAAAACAAACCTGGGGCATTTAAAAAAATAGGTTTAAAACAAAATTCATTGAAACGTGATTAGTCATTGACCACCATTTCGGGCATGAATTAAATAGTCTTCGAGAACATTTGTCTTCTCTCAACGCACTGAACTTTAAATACTCTTTCCGTAAATATATTTAATATATCTGAGATTAATAAACATTGAGCTATCTCCGATTCTTATACAATATCTTCTATTAAGTTATGCATATTTTCAATAATGTCTAAATTCCTTTCAATTCTTTAAAACAAGAACATAACATTTTTCATAGTACGTCTAACAGTTAATAATCATGCTATGTTTTTATGTCCTTATATATATATATTTTTGAATATACAATTTTTTGTAAATCTATAATTTTTAACGCATTTTTATGTATCCTCATTATGAGCACACGTGAAAGAGATGTCCGCTCATGGCATAATTACCACGATTATACTACTTGCATATTATAATGGAGGCGGTATTTCTATTCCACGTAATATTTTAACCTTAAAATAACAAATACATTTTTTATATTTAAAATCGTATTTTTCTGCGTTTAAAAGTATTGTTATGTGTATACATCTGGTTATACGGGCTAAGGTTTTGGCTTTCCTAGGAAAAGACTCAGCTCGCAGTAAAATTATTATTAATAATAACATATTAGAACAAACTAACACATTTACCTACCTCGGATACCAAGTTACATAAGAAAAGGAAAAGATTTCAGTAAAAAATTATAAAATTTAACAGAGTAACAGGAATTATAAATAATATTTTCAAGCCAAACACAGTACAGCAACACACACGAACTCGAATTTATAGAACACTGGCCAGACCCATATTATGTTACGGAAGAGAGGCCTGGACAATTCGCAGTGTAGATGAACAAAGACTAACTGCGGCAGAAATGAAATTCATGAGACATAATGCAGGTTACTCAAGAACAGATCATAAAAGGGATTCTGATATTATCAAAGAATTACAAACAGAATAAATCATGGAATATGTACAAAAATATAGGAACAACTGGAAATCTGAAGTAAGAACAATGAGCCGAACAAGAATACCACGTTAAAAAATCTTAAATTACCAGCCATCAGGCAAGAGATCCTTGAGCAGACCCTTCAAACGTTGGATTTGAGACCCCGTAACAGACCCCTAGGTAGGGCCTACATCACATGAAAAGAAGAAGAAGGTTTTGAGTATTCACCTGGATTAAACCCTAAGATACACTGCTCAAAACAATTAGGGGATATTGTAGAATAACCTATTAAGACTATGTTTTTAGGAACAGTATTAGATGCAATCACTTTCTATTACTCCAAAAGAATGTCAACAAGAGTTTGAAGTCATTACGTAACCTCTGTACCACACCAGATGTCAAAGAGATCCTGATTAGGAATATGGCAAACAAACAAAGCAACATTAACATGGTGTGAAAATGTTTCTTTAGTATGGCGTATGGTCTCCTCGAACGGCCAGCACTGCCTCACACCTGTATGGCATTGATGCAATGAGGTTAGCAATGAGTTCTTGGGGGATACGTGGCCACTCTTCCATAAGAGCAATGTGCAGCTCTGGAACAGTTGTGGGAGGTGCTGGTCTGCCTGCTATGCACTGCCTAATGCATCCCACACATGCTCAATCGGATTTAAGTCTGGGGAGGAAGCTGGCCATTGCATACGCTCGATACCCTCCACTTCCAGTATGTCGTCCACCAAGCCAGCTCTGTGGGGTCGTGCATTATCGTCCATAATAAGAAAAGAATCACCTATGGCATCAGCATAAGGCACGACAAAAGGTCGGAGAATCTCATCTCTATACTTTACCGCAGTCAAAGTACCACCTTGGATAACGTAGAGGTCCGTACGTCCACCACTACTGACTCCTGCCTACACCATCAATCCACCGCCACCATATGGGGATCTTTTACGTACAAAAGCTGGATTGTTTCGTGTCTCTTTTTCTCTCCAGATGAATACACGCCGACTATCACATTCCATGTTGAATCGCGACTCATCAGAAAAAAGAACTGATCTCCATTCAGCATGCCTCCACCCACGATGTTCCTCCGCCCAGTTTCTGCGATCTCTACGGTGTTGTGGAATTAACCTGGTACACACCATGGGCCTACGGGCATAGAGACCACTTCCGTGCAGTCGATTAGGGACAGTTTGAGTTGAAACCCTGCGTCCTGTTGCTGTTTGAAGTGATTTCGCAGATGAGTTGCATTCTGCTGTCTATTCCGACGGGCTGTTAACAAGAGGTAACGGTCATCCCTTGCTGTTGTTGCCCTTGGTCGACCTTGTCCGGCTCTTCTGTGAACAGTATGTTCTTTGAAAATGATTCCAAAGACTGAAAATCACGCTTTGAGACACCCCAATGGCTTGTGCCACCTCTTATTGTGTCTGTCCAGCTTCCATCATTCCTATGGCCCTCCAAGCCATTGGTTCAGGTAAATCACGTTGTCGAGGCATCACTGTCCCTAAGGCAAGTCATTCACTAACTGAAAACTGGACTGGATTTAAAAACAGCAACAAAACATTCACCCCCACACCACCCTTTCACATCAACAGTACAGACACTGCCCTCTGGTGTGGTACCGAGGTTACGTAACAACTTCAAACTCTTATTTACATTATCTTGGAATAATAGAAAGTGATTGCATCTAATACTATTCCAAAAAAACATAGTCTTAATAGGTTATTCTACAATATCCCCTAATTTTTTTGAGCAGTGTAGAATTCACATATTTATTGTATTACAAAGAAATTACAAAAATACGCGAAATTTCATATACATTACTAGTATTACAATACTTTAATTTGTGTTCTATAACCAGTTTGGCAATAACCTATGAAGCAAACAAATAGGATATTTATTATTTTTTACAATGGTCATAAATTATTATTTTATTCTTATAAGTCTTATATTTTTGAAAGTTTAAAATATAAAATTTGTACCTGAGACTTAGTAAAACTTCAGTTAAAAACTTCGTTTTAGACATTTTGGAATATGTTCCATCTCAAGTTGTCATAAAATATACTAGAGTACCAATAGCTGTTGATAAGATACTAGAGTATCAAAAGCTGAAGATGGAACATATCCCTATAATGAAATATTTTAACTGAAGTTTTACTTATTTGAGGATGATTTATATCTCGGATATAAATTCAGATTTAAAACTTTTATACATGTAAACTAACCTTAAGAGTTGAATGCAGGCTTTCACGGCCGGTAATCTTAATATTAAATAATTCCGGGCTATGTGGCAGTGGTCTATAACTGGTGTTTGTTCCAGACGTTTCTCCCTCAACTGCGGAGGGCATCTTCAGTGGTGAGTGCTTCTAGGTGGTGTGCCCTTGTCGTAGAATCTACTGTTAAATGTCGAGTCTACAACAAGGGAATACCATCTAGAAGCACTCACTACTGAAGATGTCCTCCGCAGTTTGAGGTTGAAACGTCTGAAACAAACACCAGTTATAGACCACTGCCACATAGCCCGGAATCATTTAATATTATAACCATAACAGTGGTTCTAAAATACTTATAAAAGTATTGTATTATATTTTTGACATATTGTATACCTTTATCACCATCATCATCAGCCTAGCTTCAAAATTTATCTTCAGAACTTCTACAGTAAATTCCCAAGCGACTGTTCATTAAGAGTACATACTCTGTAATGTCCTTCATTCGCACTTGGTCAAGAATTTCAACACTTCCGATCTGAATTATTTTTATTCGTCCATTTAGAATAAGATTTTTTATCCCTCATAACAGTTCAGCAGTACGTAGAAGGTCGTTGGGGGGTCAATTTCAGATAATGCAAGGGAAAAATCGTTTCAATCTTGCAAACGGGAGAAGTGTATTATACAAATATCTTACCGTACACATATTTTCACAAACTGATCCGACACTGTTCAGAACAAATATAGTTGTCCTTTAAGGTCATACATCTCCATGTCCCATTCAAGACGGAGCTGTGATCGAGAGTAAATATCTGTGTAGTTATTGAACTATTATCCAATCTCTCGATAATTCGAATCTAATTAATTCTGACCACCCCACCTAAGAATATCTTATATTAGTAATTATACTTCAATTTTACAAGTTGTTATTTTCTTTCTTTTTGGTTATATCGATAATTCTATAATCTATAATGGCGGAGTGTAATGCTAAGCACATAACCTCTCCTTTGTTAGGAGTTACCAGCCCAATTGATTTAGTTACCATGTTTGCCCATATAAGTCATGAATAACATACCGACTCAATGAGACATCTAGCAGGCAACTAAGGTATTACTAGAATGTAGATCAGTAACTTTTGCTTAGAGGCATTTTTATTCAGGCTTAAGGATATTTTACTTCTTCTTGTAAGCCCATGTTTCCCTTAACAGAGATTTAGCGTTCTCCCCCTACAGGGAAGAATTTGAACCATACTAATTTAGTTACACGTGTTTTCGTATAGATGTCATTTGAGTGGTCCATGGTCAGCGTTCCGCCTCATACTGACATCTAGAAAACCAAGGTAGTACTAGGGCAGGAAAATTCGGTAAATTTTGAATAGAGGCATTTTCATTCAGGCTTAAGGATCTTTTACGAGCCGAAAAATCTTCAGACTAGGGACCCATGGCTTAAATTCCTTCCCGGAGAACTTGCTGCTTGGATGTATCCATCCTAAAAAAATCCATCGACAACGGCCGGGTTTGAACCCGCGACCCTCGGGACCAGAGGCAAGGAACATAACCACTACTCCACCACGGCCGATTAAGGACATTTTACGAGTCTGAAATTCTTCAGACTTGGGATCCTCGGTTTAAAGTCTCTCCGAAGGACTTGGATTTTCCATCGTAAAAAGAATCCATCGACCCCCGACCGTGTTTGAACCCGGCACCTTTGTGACCAGAGGGATGGAGTATAACCACTAGTTCACCGATTTCCTGAAAATAACTTTATTTCTACTTATTATCCTTCTCATGTAGTAGATCGGTTAAATATTATATTCTTTTCTAGAGAGGCTGAGGACTTGGATGTTCCAAGCGAGGAAAAACTCGAAAGCGAATATTTCGTAAATTGAGACGTAAAATTTAAGGTGCTCTGTCGTATAAAATTAACGACACACTGACGTCTATTAATGACAGAACATAAATTGCTGAGTAGGTCGCCGATAAGACCACATAAAAACATGAGACAGGAATGGAGCAACAAATGTCTCTGTAAATACACCTTCACTATTATGACTTTTTCTACGCTACAGTTGTTACTACGTACATGACTGATAAGTACCGGCAAGTCTAACATTCAAATTTATAAGATCCGTAAAAATGTTCATATTGGAAGAGATTCATATTTATAACAAATTTCACGGGAAAATAATTGCACGATTAACCCACAATACAGTAATCGCAATTTAGCAGTTTTAATACTCTGTTTCTCATTGAAATTGCATCTTTCAATTCCCAGTAAAAATAATCTTTCATAATATCCTATCTTTGCACTTGTTAAACTCAAAACGTCCACATTAAACTAAATATAAACAAAACGCAAGCAATAATTATCGGACATCCAAGACTATTACACTCCATAAACAATGACAATGACAATATACCGGCTGTCATATTAGATTACGAACAAATTCCTTACACCGACGTCGTTAGAAACTTGGGACTTAACTTAGATTCTAATTTAAATTGGCATGTCCAAGTAAAACAAACATCTAAAAGGATCTTCTCCATAAAGCATTTAACAAATTTTCTTCCTACAGCTCTTAAAATAATTTTAATTCAAACCTTAGTGATGCCACATTTTGACTATTGTGACGTTCTACTAATTGACATAAAGTGACGGATTGTCGGACAAACTGCAGCGTGTCCATAATATGTGTATCAGATTCATATTTTTAATGTTCGAAAATACGATCACATTTCTCCATTATACCACGAATTGCCCTGGCTACATCTAAAAGAAAGAAAAAAATCGCACTGTCTTGTACCGAAAGTGCTATTTCGGTATGAAACATCTGTACTGTTAACCTCCCTCTACAGTGAGATTAATGAAATATGCCAATTTCCTTTCTCTTTGTATCTATTCCTACTCTCCTTACTTCCCCTCCCTTTGCTCTGTTTGTAGTGCGCAACTTCCCCTCTACCTCGGAACTCTCAAATAGGCCAAATACATGGTGAACTGTATCATTCGATCATACATTTCTTTACGAACAGTTGGTAATCGTCTGGAGGACGCCAGCTCCAGGAGAGCTGCGTGTTTTGAGTTTGGTCCGGCAAGCCAGGGTGGGGTACCCTAGGCAGGACTAAAAGGTATGCATGGGTGTTTGAGTGTATAAAGATTGTTTCTTTTATTTTTATTTCATTTTCATATTTATTATATAATTCAATGACAGCTGTTCGGTACACTGTACCTTCTTCAGACATGTTAACAAATTATGAATGTGTTCCAACGAGTAAGCCACAATACAAGACTATTTATTTTAAATTTTTGAATTAACAAATATAAATATGGATTTTCACAAGTAAACCCCAACTCAATTGATTATTGTTTCTTTTGTATTATTGTTTATCATTAACATTGGATGATCAAGTTTGTATATTTTATATATTTTCACTTTTCAAACTTCAGACGTACATTGATATAGTAGATCTTTTTTAAGTAAACAAGAATGTTTTAATTATTGTATTTGTTAAGCTATGCTACAGCTGTGTCTATATAATTCTGTTTACGAGCTTTCTCAAGGTTATAATAGCTCCCATTTCCTGTCAAACTTCATGGTTGAAAATATATTCTGAGTTTAACAACGTATCATAAATTACTACAGTTGTTGGGAATATTATTAATTATGTTTATGAATTTACATATGAAAGATGAATAAATCTTTGCTCTGATGGACCCGGCAAAGATTATAACAGCACTGTAGTTATGAGCTGGATGCTACTATGAGTGTTAAAAAACATTGAGTACATCCTGTACAGGCCAGTGCAAATTGGTAATATGAAAGTTAAAATCTGTAGATCCGGCGGGCGGTCGCAGTCTAATTCTCTTTTTACGATCCTACAACCTCGATTCCCAATTATTTATCATCTCGTTCGAGCATCTATCCTCCAAACCATAACTTAAACACAAGATCACAACATAGTCTTTTGCTTAATATACCGCAACATAGGAATCAAATCACTCCATGGTTTTTTTTTTCATTTACTACTTCATTCTCGCAAACTTGGAATTCCCTACCACAAGAATAAGGGGATGCCGGACATGGCATCTTAGAAAAAGAATCTAAATTTATATTTGCTCTAACTTCGACTTCATTATTACCCAGTGTAAGATGTATATACATTAATTGGAATTCTCGTTATAATTTATCATTTTATACTATTGTTATTATTATAATTATTTTATCATTATAATTATTATTACATTATTATATTATTATCATTATTATTATTATTATTATTATTATTATTATTATCGTAAGTATTATTATTGTTATTACGTATAAAATTGTGTTTTGTACATGCATTTTAAATTGCTACTTTTAATCTATCTTTAACTGTCCATAATGTATCTGTTTTTGTCAAATATGTATTTGTATTGTGCTGGTTTGAGTGGAATAGAAGGCCTTATGGCCTTAATCTGCCAGAATAAACAAAACATTATTATTATTATTATTATTATTATCATTATCATATTATTAATAGGCACTAACTAGTTATATAAAGATTAGAATATTCTTAATATTTTTAATGCCACGAAGTTTTTTTTATATCTGACACAACATAAAAATACACACACACACATACACGCTATATAAATAAAGAAATAAATAAATATATATTCATATATATTTATTAAATCAATAAC
This sequence comes from Diploptera punctata, assembly GCA_030220185.1. NCBI lineage: Eukaryota > Metazoa > Arthropoda > Insecta > Blattodea > Blaberidae > Diploptera > Diploptera punctata. The sequence goes on along the minus strand of JASPKZ010010611.1, from coordinate 44,755 downwards.
CATGGAAACTATCTACACCCTGATATCCTACAGACGACTGACTGCACGTATACACTGCTCACTTACAGATGCTGAAAAATGGTGCGGAGCAGGAGAAGAACGTGCTCCCTCTTTTTTCGTTTTACTGTCCTGCTGGACGAAGAACAATATATTTTGATGGTGAAATTCATGCTATATAAAAATCTGTCTCCAAAATCTATTATACAAAAAGTCATGATTTCCAAATTAGTGCTCCTCTGTGACTCCAAATCGCTATACAGGCAATTTACTGTCCAAAACGTTTGACTGAAAACGAAGCTATAACATTATTACCGACCTGCGAAAACTGTAGTAAAGAAATTGTCCTCCAATGGCTACCCTCCTACTGTGGATTGCCGGTAATCAAAACAGCCGATTTCTTCGCAAAAAAAAAAAATCTCGCATTGAAACAATTGCCTCGATCTAAACCAACACCTTTTATTCTTAAGAGAAACGCAACATAAAATTATTAATGACAAGAGACTTCAAACAGTAGCCACAAACATAAAATGGGAATGTCTAATAAAAATTATTGATATACCAGACATACCATGAAAAACAGAAGTAGCACATTTTAGAATGGCAATGGGCCACGACCTGTCCGGCAAAACACCTTTACAAAATCAACGTTCTGCCTTCACCGAAATGCATTTTATATAATCATCCTGATGAACAAAATGGACGAAGGTCGTCTGAACAACTGTATCGTTGTCAAACATAATATTCTAAGACATCAAAGTATGGAGAGCAAGACTGCTAATGACCCAGTGTTGATGCAGCACATTAGACCACATCATATATACTATATATATATAGAATATTATATATATTTTTAAAGATTTCAGTAAAGTATTATTCTACAAGAGGTAAAGTGGCTATTATTAATTATTATGGTTGCTGATCAATGGTTCAAAGGTTTAAAATCCGAACAGGATCGATTTATATTTTTCAGGGCTTCCTTTGTAAAGGCATTAAAGTATATAGGTAGTGGATTTATGTTCCTTCATCTACGAGGTTTTCTAGACCTTCCGAAAATAAATTATTCTCAGATTCCGACTACTATATTTACAGCAATTAAATTTATATAAGAGGTTTTGTCTAGCAAATTTTGTCGGGCTTTTCATGACGAGTTTTGAACATGCTATGCTGATTATTTGATGCATTAAAAGCGTAGTTAAATATGTCATTACTACTTCCCTCTGTTACTGTCAGCGTGCAATATGACCATCAAATACCCACATTTTTTATATACATTTGTCATGCTAAATTTAATTTATTGAACGATGTTTCTTTAACAGATAAAGGTCAATAGTTGTCTCAATTAAAATCTGAGCGTGAGCGACCCGAAATATTTTGCTCATAAGCCATTCTTCAGACTTGTTATTCTTTCGATGTGCATAAAATATATGGGACCTTCGAATTTAGTTCTATCCGAAGAAATTCCACACTCAGGATTTTTAAGCTATGAAAATATATTGACCCTGGCTAGGTTTGAACTCGCGAACAAACTAAGAACAAGAGTCGAGCATGGTACCCGCTATTCCATTGGACCGATATATTTTTAGTACAAATTTCAAAAGAATATGAAATAAATGAAAATAAATCCGTTTTCATACCCTTGTGTTATTAAAAAAATACTCAACGGTGCGATTAGCCTCGAAGGCACTTGTGCTACCACTAGGCCTCTAATTCAAAATCCACTTGTGTTAATCACAGAAGAGAGTGATTATCCAGCCAGTATATTAATAAATTTGACAAAGAGAAAATATTTATTTTTATTTTATTTTTTCATTCATATGGTCTGAATTTTCGGGTCCTTTAGCCTTACAGAAATTTCTCAACCTGGATCTGATACTATTTGTAGCTACCCAAATTCCTCTTGATGGGCACTGGGAGAAATAAACATGAGGATTGTTTTTTTTTTGCCCATAGAGACTCGAATCAGAGTTGTTTCCGCATCAAGGCATGATGCCTTAAAATCGGTCGTTTATGGAACGGAACCTCTTGTCTTATAGCAGTTAAGCAAATAAATTCAGCTGAAAGCACTATTCGAGGAAATAAAAAACAATGAGAGAATACCAAAAGTAATATTAAATCCACTTAGATTTCTTAATATTGCAAGATATACAATAAAATGTGAAAATAAAAAAAAAAAATGAAACCCAAAATGATCCAAGAGGACCAACACAATTAAGATAAAAACTCATATCTTAGTGTTTGGTAATGGTTATTGGAGACATATTTTGATAGTTCATTTTTACTCTTTAAATACTGTGGTTAGGAAAAAAATAAAGAGAAGATGTTTCGGGAATGAAAGGGATGGTATCAAAGGATAACGTCCTTCAAGTTAAATTGTAAGCGAGCAATATTTAATTGAAGTCTAGATGCAGATCAGAATAAAGAAACCCGCATTAACAGAGACCGTCCTTTGTTATTATGTCTCTAAGGGAATTACCATTCTCAGAGATAGTATCAAATTAACTTCTCCATATCAAATTACATCTACAGCTCTGGATAATGTGGACCTTAACTACCTCCATATTCACCATGTTTGATCGTTCTTCAGCGCAACATTATCAAAGTCGATGTCACAATGACAAAAGCTTTTCTCTTTTTTCACTCTATTATAATATTTAGACTAGCGAGAGAAAAGAATATAGGCTAGGTTTCAAAGTCAAACATTTTCAAGAGAGAGAAAATCTTATATTAACTTTCATCGAAAAGCGTAAAGCACAAAACACACAAATTATATACATATTTCGTTGTTATACTTTAACATTAATCCATATTCTCTTTAATTGCTTACTTTTTAGTAGTAGACACTAGAGGGCAATGGGACTGAGTTCTCGCTACCTCTCATCATAGAATATATACATATAAATAAAAATAAATGTTTGTGCTAGGTTTGCCTGGATAGCGCAATTGGTAGCGCACTGAAGTTTCAATTCAGGGGTTTTGGTTAAGATCCCGGGCCAGGCACTTATTTTTTTTCATGTCATATTATATATGCGCGTGTTGTGTGTGTGTGTGACAACCTCGGCGTGGGTTCTCTACGCCTAACTAAATTAAATATTAAAATGTTAATTAAATTGTATATAGTATAAGCTGAGACGATCCAAACATGGCGGTCCCTAGCCAATTTTTAATTTCGGATTTCAGGTAAACCTCCAGTTTTATATTGTCTGATTTTGCTCATTTTTTGATAATACCTACCTCCGTTTGTTTTAATAGGATATTCTATAAGTTTCGTTGTGAAACATCGAAAATCGTAACTGCTAGAATTTTTTTTAATTTTCTCTTCAGGTGAACTACTGCACCTAATTGTTTTAGAGGATCCAATTGTGAATCTAAACCATCCAGGGACTCCCTCAATCAAACACACAAACAAACAAAAAAAATCATCAAAAATCGGTCCAGTCGTCTAGGGAGTTTTTAATTTCGGATTTAAAGTAAATCTCCACTACTAATTGTCGCATTTCGCTCATTTTTGGATAATACCTAACACGTTTATTTTATTAGAATACACTGAGTTTCATTGTAAAACATCGACAATGTGACCGCTAGAGTGGTTTTTAATTTTTCAGTCAAGTGACCTCCTGGTCCTAATAGTATCAGAGGGTCCAATTGTGGAATCTAAACCATCAGAGGACTCAATAAGATACACACAAAAAAATCATGAAAATCGGTTCAGTGGTTTAGCAGGAATAGAGTAGTAAAACATATGTACAGAAGAATTATAATGGCCTCTCCACTTACCACTTTTCTATAGAATGTCTCATGACTCATGAAATACTAACTAATTCCACTGGTTCTATAGAACCCATAGGTTCATGGCCACACTGATATAAGCTCTCCATACATCCCTATCCTGAGCTACTGTTTTCCAATCATCTCCTTATCAATCTCATGAAATACTGGCCCAGTCAAATTCTGGGAGAAAGAGGGATCGTGGTCGGCCTTGAAGATTAAAGTCATAGCATTTTCATGCTATGCTTGCAACTTTACTAGGGAATTGTAGGTGTGGTAGCTTCCCGTTGCTTTCCACAGACTATAGGCCTACATATAAAATTCATTATATATATATATATATATATATATATATATATACACACGTATATGTGTGTGTGTATAATAGAAATAGACAGCTAATGTCAAATGAGGGAAATTTTGAGGAAGTGGCTGAATTCATATATATCTAGAAACATATATTACAAATAGGCATGAGATGCACAAAGAAATTAAACAATAGGCTCAATTCTGGAAATGCGTTCTATTATGCATTACAGCGACTCTTTTCGGTCCCAACTACTTTCAAAAAAACGTTAAATGGAAATATATAAGACAATTATTCTCCCACTTATATTATATGGTTGCGAAACAAGGACTCTTATTTTAATGAAGGATAGCAAATTACGAGTATTTGAGAGATTCTCAGGAAGATTTTTTTGGTGAAAAGGAGATGAATAAGCAGGTGAATGGAGAAAACTTGCATATAGTGAGCTACATGTTATGTATAGGAAGTCAGATATAATAAGAATAGTTAACTTTCGTAAACTGCGATGGGCAGGACATGAGGCCTTAATGGGGAATGAAAGAGGTGCATGGAAGCTTTTTATAGGAAAACCTGATGGAAAACTCCCAGTTGGTAGGCCAAGAATGAGGTAGAAGAATAGCATTATCCATGATTCCAGGGAAGTAGATTATGCAGGGGACGATTGGAAAACATTAGATCAGGATAGGGATGTATTTAGAACTTATGACCGCTCGGCCATGAACTACGGGTTCGATAGAGCCAGTGATGTAGTTAGTTGTATGTGTGTATTTTTAATGTAAGAATATCGGTATAACAGTTACAACTTTATGGTTCCCTCACAAATCATTTTTTTCACGAAATAGTAACTTGGTTTGCCTGTTACTTAATAGTGATCAAGAAATCTATTCTTATTTTAATTATAAATAGGGGAAGTGAAATAGAACAACTTCGTTTGATATTTTTTGATCCCCGGGTTCGCTTTACACCAACCTGAATTATAAAACACAAAATGTTACAAACGTATTTTATTTAATGTCACGGAAGGAGTATTTATAAACATTGCAGCTTTGCGTTTGGCTTTTACCGAAAATACGTGACGTATGGTTATTGTAAAACTGTAAATTCTGTTCCAAGATAACAATCTAGTTGAAGGCAGAAAAATACATTTTTGCTTATGCACAAGTATCAGAATTTAATTATTTTTGTGTATTAATACAAACACTAAAAATGTAATAAAAGAAGTAAAAAATAAGCTGATAAAACAGCACATATATCAGGATATATGAAAGATTTAATTTGGCGCAACAAATATATGTCAACAGAAATCAAAATCCGCAAATACAAAACGATAGTTCGACCAGCTATTGCATATGGAGTAAAAACTAGGGCTCATACAATATAAACTAAACAAATATTAAGGACTTGTGAAATGAAGATCTTAAAACTATTTAGGGGAAAACATTATTTGATAAGATACACAACACAGAAATTAGCGACAAATGTCATATCCAAGACATAATCAAATTTATTGTAGATAGACAAAAATATTGAAAAGGTCATATAGAAATAATGGAAGACAACCGACTTGCAAAAAGAGCTAAAGAAGATAGAGCAATTGACGGGAGAAAAATAAGAGAAAGACCAGCCAAAATATGGATAGACAGTGAATGCATATCCAATATGTCTTCCTCCGAGGAGTGATTTTGGATATAAACAGGATGAAATCCTACAACTTAAGAAGAAGAAGAATAAGAAGAAGCCTATATGTATATAGAAACTATTTGATAATTTTGTTGATAGTATTTATTTTCATTCACGTATAGGATACCATAAGGCATATAATTTGGTTTTAATTTTTTTTTTTCCTGTATATAAGCCATATACTCGAACATACCACAAAATTATTTAATATGTTTTTTAAAACATGTTTAATATTTACAGTATTTATTTTGTTAATTACTTTTACTTCGAATTTTTATATTTTTTTAATTCCGGTTAATGTGGAATGAAGGCTCTGATACCTTAATTTTATTTTAGTAAACTTACCCACGTATTTTCTGCCAAATGTGTTAAGGTAATGAAGAAGCAAAACAACAAAAGCTAGATCATATTGAGACAATTACAACACATTTTCAATTTGTGTGCAATAGGTGTAGAACAAGACAGAAATAGAGTTTCAGGTAAAAAAGCAATTCTGAATGAAGAAGAAAATCAAGATAGGATTTGGTAAATGACCAAATAGATGATTTCTTAAGATGGCGATACAATTTTTTCAGCGTGGTTGTTACAATGTGTGCTATGAGATCTTTGTCAGTTCCTATTTGCTTCAGAAATTATTCTTCTTTTAGGTTTTGTACCTCTAATGCCTACTAGTAAACTTTGAATGGAGATGTTGTTCAGATGGTATTTACCCTTCTTTCCAAAGTTCTCCTCATCTGGTTATTTAAGGCTGGATTCAAAACCTATTATATGGTCGATGTTGAGAGATTATTGTTGGGTATAATAAAAATCGTATAAATACGATTTGCATACTTCCATACTTGACAATCCTGTGTACTTCCTCGTAGACAGTGAGCTGTTTTTGATCGAAGTGTTACAGCGACGAGAATTCTTATTCTGATATGGTTAGTGATACACAAGGTTTTCTCCTAAGGGATAAAATGCCAAGACGTGGACAAGAGTTTCAGGTTAGTTAAGGCAGAGTGGCTAAGTCGCCACAGTTATTTGCCCTGAATGGTTCAAACGGCGCATACATTTTCCTGCATTCTCATTAAAACTCTCCATTCAGAATATGTTAGTTTGGTCCTATTCTGAACCAATGATTTGGCTGGAGTATAACCTTTCATTTATGAGGTCAATTACACATTTTTTTTTTCAAATTCCTGTTGCCCTCAGTTGTTCTCTCTGGCTATCTTTGCTATTATTGGAGTATTTTCGTGACGAAATTATGTTTAGGGTTTGTACGCTTTTTCGGTTGTTCCTGTTAAATCACAATCATGTTGATGTGGGAATTACCAAAATGTAGGAATTTCCTACAAGACTTTATATATAGAAGTAAGGCTTCCCCGTGTCATGCTGAAAAACTTTCACAGTTTGTGTTTTCTGAGAAGAGTATATCGTACAATCGCGGTGTCAACAGGTAACTGGGGAATTACTTTAAGGTACTTATAATCATTATATCATCATCAGAAAAAAACATTCAGTGGGATATTTTCGAGAGGAGAAGTTTGAAGCAAATCGACACATGTTGTACAAATAAATCTGAGAAAAATATAAAATATTTGATAACGGTTGAAAAAGAGGATTAAATGTTATATTTTAAGTTTAGACTGAAGATTTAGCATACATTTAGTGGGATCAAAGATCGAGGAATCGTGGATAAGGAACTCCAAGATGATTTATCGTTTCATTTTTTACCAAGGACAGATATTTTCAGCACGTGAGGATTATTACATAGCTTGAGAAGTAAATTTAACTTAAATTCCTGTGTACCAAAGCCAACCTTATTTTATTTAATCTAATCTATGGAAAGTTTCTGTGAATATTCCGGAGGAAACGTCTCCTCTTTTTTACCAACAACAATTTATACTCCCATGGGGGCGATGTTAGAAACCCAAAAATTATAAGCCGAAACCTCGCGTAAAATTTTATCACTTGATAAATTGAATAGCAGAGGTGGGAGGTATGCCTTGCATGACCCTCTATTCAAGGCAATAACTTCAATTTTTCTTATTTGTTAATTTTCCCTTGTGTTGAAAAAATCTCATGTTGTAACCCAATTAATATGCTAGAAGTTAGTTAGGAATTGATGAAAGGAGAAACAGTTATGTTAAGATGGTGCTGTCCCATGTTATCAAAACGCTTTCTTAATATCAGGAGGAATACTTAGCGTCAGATTTAAATGGTTTGTTTTGGTCGAATTAGAATAGAACAAAGAAGAGGAATGTTGTAAATGTACCTGAGAGACGTGTAAATCCGGGTTGACGTTCGGAAAAAGTTTATTAATGTCGCAAATTTCTCTCAGGAATGTACTAACGACTAAACAAATTATTATTGGTCTCCATTTAGACAATTGGGTCATATCTTTTAAATTAAAGATGATTCGAGCTTTCTGAAGACTGGAGGAATAATAAATTGTGGCAGCAAGATAGTTGTAATAACATCAATATTACTAACATTTAATGAGCTGACTTGAATTTTATCCGGTTCAGGAGCTGTATGTATGGCTATTTTGTTGACTGTGTATAATACATCATTTTTAAGGTCAAGATATTATTTGTATCTTCGAACGTCTAGAGTAAAATATGCACAAACTATAGTAATGTAGTATTTGTATATTTTGGTAGCGTTATATATGTCTTTACTATTATATATTTCCTGTGTGTTATCTATCCATTTCTTAAATCTTAATTAAATAACTAATTCTATTGTTTACGAAACCCATGAGCCGCAACACTAAGGCCCTCATTGGTTATTATCTTATCGAATCCTTTGATATCTTTAGTGTCACTCTTTACCGATCAGTCCAACGTCCAAATTGTCTTCCTTTATTTGTTCTTGTTACTGATTTCTCATTCATGATTAGTTTTTTGGTGTTTTCCATCAGACGCGTTATATTTGGATATATAGTTCAGTCATTTGCATTTTAATTGTTGTCATTAAATATGTTTCAATATATTGATTATATAGGCATGTATCATTGCTGGGTTGTATTTTCAATTCCACAAAATAAGTACAATCTCTCTTTTAGGAAACTCAGTGAAGCAGTACAAACTTGCATTACAATGGAATCGTCAAGGACACACAGAAAAGAAAACCACAAAAAGTCCTTAGACAAGAACCGAACATGACGAATTGGCACGGATAGGAATAACACGCAAAGAAGTAAAGAGGTTCCACATCATTCGATCAATTGGAGACACTTTGTGGACTCCTGTCAGGAGATTGAGGTGAAATTACATTATATTAAGTATAACCTAAATTTTATTATTACTAGTGTTTGTCAACTAATCTTCTTGTAATGTCATAGGAATCTTATCGAAGTAGTCATTTCTGCTTGAATATCCACAGACTTTTAAAACATACTATACAAGAGTTGCAACGACGAACAAAGCAGGGACTGTGACAAGAATTATACATTATTGACGCGCTATGTGCCACAAAAAATGTGATCAACAAATTCAGACAACTGCTGCTTGCAACATATTTTAATCCGATTACTATAATCCCCGTGTAAAATATAACAGTTTAAATTGAATAGTATCCTTGTGAACGTATAAAACCTAGAATTAACACAATTTTTGCTCAGAGTCATAAAACTTTATGTATACAGATGTGATCACACAATTCTACTAAACAAGAAAGCAGATACGAGACCCTGCGTCCTCTTAAATACAATGAAATACGAATTTAATTTTCTCTATAAGCATTGAACATTCATGTATAATTGAGTAGCTACATGCAATTACTGATCCATATCTATAATTAACTCGCATGTTATTATTGTAATCACAGAATTGTCTATTTTCACGGAAACTGCAATCTAGAGGGCATTGAAATATAAGATTTAAAAAATGAATATGGTTTTCAAGTAGAGGAAATTACCTAAAAAATTCTATGTGAATAGACTTCATATTAGAAGTACTTGTAAACTGATTGATTCAGAAGTCGTTGCTTTGATGGTTGGTGCAGGAGACGCAGTAACAAATCATATTGTAACTGATATCGATAGGACTAAATAGGAAGTATTTAACATTTTTCATTGAGTTACTAAAACTTTCCGATTTTATTTATTTACTTCAAAGTAGGCCTACTACTATTTTTCATAATCACAAATTATCATATTTTCGAGTCTATAAAAAAACACAATATCTCTTATAGTTCGTTTCTTCACACTCGGTAATGCACATAACTGTCACAGTTACACTCGGTGTCCCTGATAACAACTCGCTAGTAGATTTCCAGACCAATACTAACTAAACATTGGTTTTCGGAGTAATTTAGCTAGCGTCGAAAGTTCTGGAATAATTATCGCTCGCGAGTCTTTAGCGAATACAATATTCTCGAAACTCAACCATCGAGAAAAAACAGCCAGATCTATCTAGAAACCTCACAGCAGGCAGTTTTGACTCTTGAACCGCAACCCATGATTACATTGTACCATAAAAGGCAATAATTAAGTATCTCGTTGCAGCCAGCGAAATTGAAATGTGAGCCCAATAATGCGTCAAAATATCGATTTGTGTATACATTTTCAAAATATCGTCAACCACAATTAGTGTACGGATATACAGCCTTTGAAATAACTGATGGCGCACAGATAATTTTCTAGTCTCAGAACGAAGCCACTGCGCATGATCAGAGATCAGCTATTTGGTTCACAAGTATACAACTATTTGAGACACTTAATCCGTTCTATTTCGTTGTGTGTCGTGAAACGGAAAACAATATCGTGTAAATTAGTAGTGCGGTAAAAACTGAAAATAAAACAGAACAAAATAAATGAAACAAAGAAAGAATATTAATTGAAATAAGGACGAGAGAGAGGAAAAAAAAAGCATGACAGCAGGATCGAACACGCGACCTCATGCACGGGAAACAGAAGCGCCTCCACTAGACCACAAAAATCTCTCTTAGAAATTGTCTGCATGAAGCGAAGCAGTACTTCAGGACTTACTTGTATAATGAAATTAGATATTAACTTAATTTAAATTAATCAGACGCATTTTGTATTAGTAATGGAAATAAATTATTTTATTATGCCATGTGTTTTGCAAACAAAGTAATGAGAAGTTACAATCGTTATTCATTTTCTATATATATAATATATATATATATATATATTATGAGCTGTTTCCTTTAATTTATTTATTTCCATATATTTCATTCCATAGCAATTCTGCCCGAGGGCAGGTCTTTCACTGTAATCATAGCATTTGCATGTTATGCTTTGCAGCTTTATAAGGGAACTGTAGTGTGGTAGCTTCCCGTTCTTTCCATACCGGTGAATAATGATGATGATAAAGATAAGGATGATGATAATGGGCGGATTATTTTCGGGGACAATTGGACGCTAAGCTTCCTAACATTTATCTTCTTACAGGTGAGGAAAAACCCCGAACAAATCTGACCCAGGGGCCAGTCCGACCGGGAATATTCCATATAAATATAAATTATTTATATAACGAAGCCTGTTAACATGTAGGCATTATGAAAATTATCAACGTTATTAATGAATAATAAACAAAACAAAAATAACAAATATATACCGGACCGAATCGAACTGAGCCTGCGTCTCGTCGTCGGAAACGAGCATCTTACCGACAGCTCCACTGAAGCGAACGATACGATAGCTTTATATTATTTAGAGTCAGAACATGTAAGAACGTACTGGTGTGAATCGCTCTTCAAAACTCTAAAACTATCCATCAACAAGAGTTGCCCATCTTTTTTAAAAGCTGTACATACGTATGTAGATCAAGGCTATGTTCTCAATGTATATTAGCTGTTCTATTCCTAATAATTACTGAATTTTTGTCTTGGTGTTCGTAAAATATAGGGTGTGGTCAGGGTTGAACACGCGACCCTCAAAATTCAATTATATCTTTCCAATTATTTAGAATAAATATCTGTTTTCGACCGAAATCCCGTTTGGATCAAACTCCTAGTGAATCAAACCTTCAAACTTTACACCTGACACACAACACTTGTATTAAAACCGACATTACTTGGGACAGTATTTATGAATTTGCCAGCGGACCCGGCAGACGTTGTCCTGCCCGAACGCTCACCATCAAAGCCATACTTCTATAAATAAGTTAAATAACAATGGTGACAAGACGCATCCCTGTTTTACACTCTCTTAACTGCCTTTATATTTTCTGAAACTTTGTCCCCTCCCATATTTAATAGAGAATTCCACTTTTTTTTTATAAATTCCCATTATTTGGATTTTTTAAGCCATTTTTCGAAAAATTCGTGCATTTTTTCGGATTTTCGAGTGCATCAAAATATCCTCTATATTAGGCTTAAAATAATATATTTAGTATATGAGTTCCATAACCTATAAATAAGTTCCCGAAACCCCTAGTTGCCATAATTTCTGCCATAGAGCACTGCGTTCAATAGAATCAAAGGCTTTCTTAAAATCCATAAAAGTACAGTGAAATCTGCCTCGTTTGACACTCAAATATATGTTAATTGCAGTTCTCAGGACAAAGAGATTGTCCACCGTCCTGGTACCTTCCCTGAACCCGGCTTGGTAATGTAATTTTTTTATTTTCATTTACCCAATTTTTTAGCCTGTTATAGAGCACTGTACAATACATTTTCCCAAACACCGGCAGAAAGAGGCACCGCGGTAATTGTCCGGATTGTTTAACTCTACCCTTACCCTTGTAAGTAGGATGCAGTGTTGATGTGGACCATTCATCTGGAAAGCTTCCTTTAAAAAAATTTAAAATACCCACTATGCACCCTGTCCATTTATCAATTTTCAAGGCTTCTTTATAGAACTCGGTTGGTATACCGTCTATACCAGGAGCTTTTCTATTTTTCATGGATCGAATCGCATCCCTCACTTCTCTTTTTGTTATCTCCGAGTCTAGCATTATTCGTCATGCCCAACTAATAATAGCCGCGGTCCCTCCCAGTTCCCCCCTCCTGTAAACACACTTTTGAAATGAAATATCCATGTTTTTGGAGGAATCTGAATTATTTTTTACGGTGTTAATTTCCCTAATTACTTCCACATTTTGGTAATATCCCATTCTTTCATAGCCTGATTAATCTTCTCCAAGATTTCTCTCTACCAATTCTCCTTCGTTCTAGCAGTTATCTCTTTATATCGTCTCCTCATCTCTATGTACATCCGCCGATTGAGGTCGCCATCCTCCTTTCTGAACCTCACTAAAGCCCTCTCTGCCTGTCTTTTTTCCTTCCCTACATGCATTATCGCACCAACCTCCATATCGTTTTTGTCCTGATTTTCCTCTAATCTGCATATTTCCCCCCTATGACAATATATAAATTAGTACTCGAACGATGGGGAGGAGTGGGATAGGGGTATATTTTGTAGAAGAAAAATATATTTTCGTTCAAATTAAATGAATGAACATCATAACAAGTAACATATTACATTTTTATGAACATTCATATAAAATAGGTCCACCGCTGTGGTCTCGAGGTAGAGTGCTGCCTTGTCATGCAGCGGGCCCGGGTTCGATCTCCGTCGGGGCAGTTTTTCTGAGTGGGGTTTTTATCTGGGTTTTTCCTCACCTGTCAGACAAATGTCAGGAAAACTTTAAGGCCCAAACGGTCCCCGAAATCATATGGCCATCATCATCACCCTTATCATTATCATCTTTCACTGGTGTGGAAAACAACGGGAAGCTACCACACCTACAATTCCGTAGTAAATCTGCAAAGCATAGCATGAAAATGCTATGATTGCAGTGAAAGACCTGCCCTCGGGCAGAATTACTATGGATGTATGGATATAAAATAGAGAATATTTTAAGAAAACAGAAACAAAGTGTAGGAAACTGATGTTTGTAAATTATTTTAAACAAATAAAACCATAGAAGATAATACTGAGTAGGCTTTTTTATATAATTTGTGAAATTGGTTTTTAAAATGCAGTATTCTTTCAATACCGAGAGAGACGGCAACGATTCAGAGAAGTGTTCGGCACTTGCTGTGGGCAACCAAACATACCGGAGTATTTCCTGGTGTTCCTCAATATTCACGGAAGCAGGTCCGCAACAGTTCCTCATGTGGCGAAAGGGTTTTCCCATTGCGGTAATTACATAATTAAAGTCTAATTTATTTATTTATTTATTTTTATTTGTATATAAATGTCAGCGAGTGAAATGTGGTCAATTCTTTGCCTCAAAAGACACCTAGTATGCAGCTAAGGCATTACTTGGATTGGAATGGCCAATTCAATTTTGTTCAGAGCTTCTAATTATTTATGAGCGCGAAAATATTCATGCATGGAACTAGCGTCTTGAAGTTCCTCTAAGTATTGTCCTTTGGATTTTCATTCATTCATGAACAGGTTTACAATGTATTCTCAGATCTTCCTGTGAACAATGTTCTGCATTCTTTTAATTTTCCCCCAAAAAATACATTTCCAGTTTTGGTCTATTAATCGTTTTTTATATCACCGCTTTCTATAGGTTCTGTAATCAAGTGTTTTTGGTCTACCTCTATTTCTCCTCGTTCTGCTGGAAACCAATCCAAAACTCTTCTTTGGTAACCTTTCATCGTTCATTCGTCTTCATGCCCATGCCATTGCAATTTTCTGTATTTTACAAAACCTACACCGTAATTAAAATGTCTTTCTTCGTATGTTACCATGGATATTACATCTGATAAAATCCATCGACCTGCGAGTTTGAACCCGCGATCCTCTGGACCACAGAAAGGAACATAATTCCCAAAACTACCAAACAGCTCGTAATAGAAACTACTGGATGGCAATTTCATTACAATAACGTTTTTTAATACATTTGTGCTGGCAAGATACCAGCGCTCTGTTACCTTTTGTGGGGGTTACGATTCCCACTTTTAATAAACCACGCATCTGCGACCATTTGTGCGCGCGGTGCGACACCTGACCACAATAAATAAACCACGTTCTCTGACTACCATTTGTGGGTCAAATGAAAACCATGCAGATTGCTACCATTTTGCTCCGGGATCGGGTTTTGTAATTTGCTGTTTCTATTAACGTGGATCAGATTTCCAAAGAGGATATCTTATCAGCAGGAAAATGGCTTACCTCGGGCCCATAGAAGGTAGCCGTTGATTCATCTTTCTTATTAAATACAAGACAATGACTGTGTTTTTAATAATGCTAATCAGCATGATAGTTGAGGAGCTCGGAATGGTATCTTACGTGAGTGATTTCCATAACAGGATAGTGAACAACTATTTATACTTAAACAAAGCAAGAGGGGCGCTGTTTAAAAGATAACTTTAATAAACAAGTTGGCTTAATAAAAGTAAATTAACAACGAAAATAATGGCATTCGATCAAACGATCAAAGTAGCCGTACAAAAAAAAGAATAAATAAGTAACATACCATACATCATACCACACTCACACAGATGTCCGAGTTTCGGGGATATTCTCTTCCCTAGACGGTCGGACCAACTCAAACAGGCCTCTTCTTTGGCCTCAAGACAACTTGTCTACGTAGAATTCCATGTTTTAACGTTCCAGTCGCATATTGATCTGGAACCGGATTCCACTCTTGAATCCGTTAGTACAACCAAAACGCCGATTGCTAGGTTGATCGAATGATATAGTTCTGTAGGTGCACTATGTATATAAAGGTTCCGAGGTAGAGGGGGGAATGCGCCGTAGACATGCGCGGCAGGAAGGATAAAGAGGGAAGGGGTAGCCACGAGGAGAACATGGATATTGGCATATTTCACAAATGTTCCTGTGTAGGGAGGAGAACAAAGATACTACACTGAACCGAAAAATGCACTTTCGGTTCAATAACTCCCCCTGCGCCCTCCGGGTAAAAGAAAACAGTCCATAAGCTTCAAAACAATGTCAGGTAGAAGAATCCCACGTTGGGAGGGGCACATCAATACTATCAGATTCCAAGCGGTAAACTTGAACACAAATCTCCATCGTCCCCTAAATCACAATCACCACACTCGCTTCCATGTTGACTATACAGGCGCTGACAATAAACTCCATCTGGACTCAGTCGCCATAGTACAACTCTGCGGTGTTCCAGGTGAAGGACAGGGTGACGATACCATAATTGGATTGCCGGAACGCAAACCCGCTCCACCGATATCCAGGAATCTGTAGTTACAGAACCACCATGTCGGTCAGCTGGGCACTCGGGGGTCGGCCGGATCCACCAAGCGCTCGACTGCCGAACATTCCACGTTGCGTCGTCATCCAATATTAAGGAAGGAAGGGTAAACTGAAACAAAAAACAGGCGAAGACAGGAAAACGGAAACTCAAACATACTAAGTTAACATATGATATAATACAAAATGTTTTCAGAACAAATATCTAGTTTAACATATGACGCAACAAACAACCTTGGATTTAATCCACCATAGAACATAGTTTTACTTGACTAACATGTTGTTTCATGACATGGCCATCGACGTTTACCAACTCAAGTTACCCTATTGTTAGAATGAAGCCTGCGTATATATTAACAAAACCTGGACCCATATATGGAAGTCACTCAAGTAGCTCCCACAACCAAAAGGATGGTACAATCAGCTCACACACCGATGTCCATAAATAGCTTTCTAAATATCCCGAAACAAATATACAAACGAACTACGTAAAAAAAAACTAAGATCGACCACTCTCTAGCAAGATGTCCAAAACGCTGACACTTCCAACATTGTAAATTACTTTGTGACTGCCTAGAGTTATCGCGAGAAGAACGATTCGCAGAAGTATTAGGTTTACACCACTTAAATTATTAGGCTTACTTTTTTCGCTGAAGTTCCTTTGTCTTTCAGCTATCTCAAAATCAGCCACTTTCCTAGCCAAGACACACATTTCGGCTACATTTTGAGGTCTCGTAGCAAAAACCAAATGCTGTCTGGTGGCCGGCGACATATTTTGAAGAATAATGTCAATCAACTATTCTTCCGAAAATTGAGGGTTCAATACAAGTGAAGCTCCCTGGATTTCGGAAATAAACTCCAGCAAAGATTCTTTAGAAAGTTGGAATCGTCGTGACACAAATTTAATCCAATAGTCCTCTAATAATCTGGAAGGCAACAACGAACATTTCACATATTCTAAGCTCTCAATCCAAGTAAATCTCAATTTAACCACTTCACTCCAAACCTTCAATAGTGTTCCTCCAATGCAACTCAAAATCGAGTTCACAAAATACTCATCTGGAACCAATTTCAATTCGAAGATCGAGATGAGTTTAATAAGGAAGAAAACTAACGATTCCTTATCATTACCATCGCAGGGATCGACTTTTCTAATTAACTCTCGAAAAATTCGCTGATTATTTTCCTCCATATGAGAAGAAAGGTTGGAAACCGTTCCACTAGAAAAATCCCTGATGGAGCTAAGCCTACGATCGATAATATTCTTGTTCTGTTCTACAGAATAATCTTCCGGAACTGCGCTGTCTACGATAAACTTACGTTTCACTAATGTTTGTTCAGCCGGGGAGAGAGAGTTCATATGAATCTTAAGTCGCTGACGTAATATATTTACATCGCCTTCAACATCAATACCTAGTAAGCTCAATTCTCGGACCAGATTGTCCTTAGATATTACATCTATCCAACTAGGCATGTTTACAAAGTACAATGAACAAAAGATGTAAACAACTATAAGCGAACGTAGTTTAGTATACATAAGTCATTCTCGTTTACATACAAAGAAAGATGAGTCAATATCATTTACGTGAAAATAGTTTCAAACGCGTAAATAAATACTTTTCCAATAACTTTAACATAGATACCAAGTATCGAAAACAACTAGTTATCCACGGGATAATATCTCTGAAAAATGTCGACTTTCTAATTCCAAACTTCATTTACGACCATACAGAGTGTATACCCTTGTTTTGGCACTTAAATCCAAAACTTCAAAACTTTATTGGAAAATTTTAAATCGATACTACTTGAACCACAGTCAATAGAATACAGCATATCTTTCAAAGCCGAAAGATACAAAACCAGACGCTCTGATACCATTTGTGGCTTTAAAAAACAAAACCAGCGGTCTGCCACCATTTGTGGCTTATGCGAAACCCTCCTTTAATAAACCACGCAACTGCGACCATTTGTGCGCGCGGTGCGACACCTGACCACAATAAATAAACCACGTTCTCTGACTACCATTTGTGGGTCAAATGAAAACCACGCAGATTGCTACCATTTTACTCCGGGATCGGGTTTTGTAATTTGCTGTTTCTATTAACGTGGATCAGATTTCCAAAGAGGATATCTTATCAGGAAAATGGCTTACCTCGGGCCCATAGAAGGTAGCCGTTGATTCATCTTTCTTATTAAATACAAGACAATGACTATGTTTTTAATAATGCTAATCAGCATGATAGTTGAGGAGCTCGGAATGGTATCTTACGTGAGTGATTTCCATAACAGGATAGTGAACAACTATTTATACTTAAACAAAGCAAGAGGGGCGTTGTTTAAAAGATAACTTTAATAAACAAGTTGGCTTAATAAAAGTAAATTAACAACAAAAAAATAATGGCATTCGATCAAACGATCAAAGTAGCCGTACAGAAAAAAAAAAATAAATAAGTAACATACCATACATCACACCACACTCACACAGATGTCCGAGTTTCGGGGATATCCTCTTCCCTAGACGGTCGGACCAACTCAAACAGGCCTCTTCTTGGCCTCAAGACAACTTGTCTACGTAGAATTCCATGTTTTAACTTTCCAGTCGCATATTGATCTGGAACCGGATTCCACTCTTGAATCCGTTAGTACAACCAAAACGCCGATTGCTAGGATGATCGAATGATATAGTTCTGTAGGTGCACTATGTATATAAAGGTTCCGAGGTAGAGGGGGGAATGCGCCGTAGACATGCGCGGCAGGAAGGATAAAGAGGGAAGGGGTAGCCACGAGGAGAACATGGATATTGGCATATTTCACAAATGTTCCTGTGTAGGGAGGAGAACAAAGATACTACACTGAACCGAAAAATGCACTTTCGGTTCAAATACATAACATTAGATGATGTATTTATGATGAACTTGAACTTGATAATCTAGGGATACATTCAAGTATCTGACACCATATGATCCTAGATGTTAAATAAGAATTACGACTTAGTATAAAAATAATACATAGCTGTAAATACATAGTTATAAAAATTATTAATTTGTATTTGGAATATTTAATTAAATTCCACTAAAACTTTGTAAAATAATGCAAAATGAAGGACATTGAATGAAAAATGGAAACACATTGTCACAATCGGTGGGCAATAGTATGTGATGTAATACATTACAATATCGCACTGCAATACAATCAGCTTGCAAACAAATGAATTTATATAATCACCCTAAATACATGATATTTAATGGGCGGGTTAGCGTTACAGTGATGTAAGTAACATTTGTTTGTGTTCCAGAAATTAACGTAAAACAAGAGGTACTTAAATTAATTTAGGGGAAAAAAATATATTACACTTTAGAGGGTGTCACCTCATTTCAAATTGAAGACAGGGGGGTTGAATTTAATTTCATTTAATTAGTATACATACAATGGTTATAATTTTATTGCTAACTAATATCACTTGCTCCGCTATAACTTGATATAGTACAACTGCTAACTTCTATTAAAAAAAATGAAGCTCATAAGTAAAAATTTTCCTTTTTTAATTCAGAATAGTTAATGGTTTAAAGCGACTAATTATGGCAAGTGTCCATAATCGTAGCTAATGAAACAATGACACCATTACAGCCACCTAAATATATTTTCATGAAAGTTACCTGCGAGAAAAAACTAACGACTACAAATCATTATAAATATTTAAAAAATAAATTTGTTTATTTATTAATTGAAATTAGTATATAAAAGAATCTATATCTATAAGGGCGTAGCCCAAAGTCGAGTCACAGTCACTCATTTTTTACAAGCTACTAGACCAAGTTAATTTAGTTACCTTATTTGTTCATAGATGTCATGAATGGCATCCGGTCCACATACCGACACAACGAGAACATGTAGCAGGCAACTAAGGTATTACTAGAATGTTGAGATCGATAAACGTTGCTTAGAAGTCTTTTACTAGGGCTTAATGATCTTTTACCAGCCTGAAAATCTTCAGACCCACGGCTTAAAGTCCCTTCCGGAGTAGTTGATCCTTGGATATTTCCATCTTAAAAAATGCATCCTGTTGGTTTCGCTACTGTCCTCAAGACATAAGATCGCTGGGACGTCAAAGAAAAAAGTTCTGGATGGAAATCTCCTCTCTGAGACCATAACAGGTCACATGGCCTAATACGGAGGGTTGTTTCCGATCTCTGAGAACGATTTGCCAAGTAGATTGTGACTTTGGAGTGCGAGTCATCAGGACAGGAGCGTGCGAGGTGATCAAACCAGTCAGTGTGCTGCTTCTGTTATACTCGCACGTGTGTTGCACTCATAATGCCTAAGCAGATAGACCCGTTTTGGGAAGGGTACATTACTGCCCTTTCCGACGCTAATTATAGTTATTCCGCGATTATTGAGGCTTGCTAAAAACATAATTTTGTGGTATCAAAGTGTGTAATTAGCTCAGTGCTTAATAAAAAGGGAAAGGGTCGCTTTGGATCAATTCCAAAAGAATAAAACACAGGCAAATCCATGACCTGCTACTACCCGCACCCCAGATGTAATCAGAAAGGTCAAGGCCCTTATCTCTGGTAATAACCCTGCCACACAAAGAGTGATTGCAAACAGATTGGGAATAATGCTTAAAACTGTAAACACCATAATAAACAAAGATTTAAACATGGAGAAGCGCCACAAAAGCAGGGTTCATAAATCGTTGCAACGTCACATTGCCGAATGCCGCACCAACAGCAGGAAACTCTATGAAAAGCACCTGCCAGGAGAAAAATGGAAATTTTTGGTCACACTTGATGAAGCTTATGTTTATCTAGGAGACGCACAAAACAAACCCCGGGCAATTTACTATAGAGAAAGGGGTGAAAAAAATTTCAAAAGTGGTATGCCGATTGCAGAGAAAGTTTCTCCAAGGGATTTATGGTCATCGCGGGATATTGTTACAATGGAAAACTGACCATTCGTAGAGTAGCTAAAAAGGCCAAAATCAACTCCCAGTACTTCCAGGAAGAAGTTCTCACCCCAATTTACTCGACCGAAATCCCAGCTCTCTATGATACAGACAAAAACCAAGTCTGGGTGCACCAAGACAAGGCCTCCAGTCACACTTTGGGTTCAACCTGAACCCTGGCGTTCCTGGAAAGAATGGAGCAGGAAACTGGAATACATGCTATTCCATTCAGCAACATCCCAGTGAAGTCTCCTGATGCATCACCGATGGACTTTTGTGCCTTTGGACTCTTCAAAAGGGCACTGGGAAACAGGCGTCCTCGAACAATAGACGGTCTCTAGAAAGCGTGTAAAGAGGAGTGGGAACTTCTAGACATGGCTGTGCTGCGTAACAGTCTTCTGCAGTGGAAACTCCGATGCCGAGCCATAGCTCGGGTGAAGGGCCTTCAAATAGAGCATGATCGATAATGGAGACATCGCTTTTCTTAAGGTAAAACTTAAAAATCATTTGTTATCAGAGATCAGAAACAACCCTCCGTACTTGCATAGACGATGATGATGATGATGATGATGATGAAAAAGTCCATCGACCCCGGCCGAGATTGAACCCGCGACCCCTGGGGCAAAGAGCATAACCACTAGTCCACCGCGGGCGACATATAAAAGTATGGATCTATTGAAAATTTAAGTCGTCCGGACAACTGCCTACCAGAAAACTTACGCATCGTAGTAGGCCATGCCCTGACAACAGTGAAAACGTTCAAATAACTATAATTACTTTTGTTAACTTCTATACTAATAATGACCTAATAAATTATCATTCTGTTTTTGGGGAAGTAACTTGAATTTACCAGAGAGGCCTTGGTATCCATTGACAATAGTTCAACTAACTTCCCTAGGGAAGAAAAGTGCATACGGTAATTGAAATGATTAATAACCGGAATGTAAAATGTTACTTACTTAAAATCATATTGAGTAATACAGTATTGTATCACACTTATTTCTCACTTTTATAATTCAAATGTATAGTGATTGAACACATGTTATAATTATTAACATTAGCCACAACATTTCGTTTATTTTCATTAGTATTTTACTTATTTATTTCAATATGTTTCTCCAGTTAAAGTACCACATTTTTTTTAAATTCACTCTAGTCCTTAAATATTGTGATACATTTTCATATCCATGTTTCGCATATTATTTACCACAGCATTCGCCGCTTCCTCTATATCACAATTAATCGTATATGTAATTAATATGCAGTCTGAGACTGTTATTTAAAATATCTGCCACTAATTCAGAAAACAATAAGCAATTGAGTTGTTTTATCAACATTCCCTTGTTGTCAAACGATAGAACTCTTCAACCAAGATATAAATTCACACGAAATATAAAATTTTAACATATTTCTTAGCGAGGGAGTGAACAAAATTATGTACGCAATTCAGGAAGTAGTAGTAATAGTGGTAGTAGTAGTAGGACTTTATTAGACAAAAAGTAAGATATTTACAATATTATTTACAAATATGGGTCGCACGGGCAGTAAGCCGTACGTGCTGTTGACAGTCCATTACAATAAAGTAATAATTGGTACTAGTGTAAAGAAAAATAAACAACAAAAACAGCAATAACATTACAATTACATAAAGAAAACACAATAATAATATTACAATTAAATAATAACACAATAGCATTATACACTAGAAACACATTAACATTACAATTACATAAAGAGAACACATTAATATTACAATTAAATAATAAAACAATAGCATTATAACACTAATTAATTTATATATAATTGTTAATAATTAATGGTATTGCATTTTGATAACATATATTTATTCATGAATGAGTGTTGTCCTTATTTTTCGCGTTTTGTCCAGAAATTTACCGAGGTTTTAAGTAAAATACTAGTTACTTCCCTTGTTGCGTACATAACTATTATTTATATAAAAAAACAGTTCAACAAATTATTGTCTATATAAAAATAAAAATACTTTTGTTACATTTGAAAATGTTATCCCCATAACATCTATGCTAAATTTATATCCATATCATAAAAAATTTTAAATAAAAAGTCGCTTGGCAATGAAAACGATGATATCACAAAAGTCCCGGAGTAATGAGGAAAATTACGATTGTGTAAAATTAATTAGTGATAAATCATTTTTGTTGAAAAAAGTGCATTTAACAGCGTAATCAATGGAATGTTAAAACTTCAGTTAAGCAAAGACAATTATATTCAAGAACTTAACTACATTAAATATATGGCAAAAGCAACGGCTATAATACACAAAATTATTAATAAACTCGTAAATAAACAAAAAAGAAAGAACAAATATATCTATCATAACTAAACTTGAAAGAGAATCTGATAACAAAAAAAAACATGGTTAACTATTACATATACTGGAAAAAAAAATCAAAGTTGGCCAATACATTAAAGAAAGTTGACAAAAACATAAAAATAGCATATAGAACTAATAACAAATTTAATAACATAATAAGCAATAACATGAAGATAATAATTTCAATAGTAAAGAAGTATGCAAGTTGACGTGTAGAGATTGTAACAAATTGTATATAGGAAGAACAAACAGAAGATTTAATATTTGATTTAAAGGACATTTTCGAGACTTTATATTCACGCAAAAGGAATATCAAGCTATGCAAGGCACGTTATCCACGAAGGACATCGTATGTTAGATATTGAAAACCACCCTAACAATAATGCATAGTGAAAATAATCCAGCTAAAATAAACGTACTCGAGGAGATGGAAATTTTGAAGGCAGTTAAAAACAACGACCATCTGAAAAATGAAAACGCATCGAGTAAGTGTAAATCCCTCTACCAGTATTGAATCAGGGGTCGACAGATAAGAACCCATATCCTGTTACTTTCTGCTGATGATAGGACTATTCCCGAAAGCGCTACAGATAATTAATAATTTTTAAGTTGAGGAGACGGACTTTTAGGTAAATATTTCATAATTTATATTTTAATTATTTTAAGTCATATAGTCAATAAGTCCCGTGTCGGACAAGACTACTCAAGTGCGGGAGTTGTTTAACCAAGCTAATTTAGTTACGCTTATTTACCTATATATGTCAATGAGTAACATGTGGTTAGCACTTCACCTCAAAGATACATATAGTACACAACTAAGGTATTACTTGGCTAATTAAAGTTCGGCTAAATTTTACATAGAGGCATTTTATTCAGTCTTGCGATTATTTGACGAGCCTGAAAATCTTCAGACTCGGGAACCACAGCTTAAAGTCCCTCTTGGAGGACTTTTCCTTTTGATTTTTCCATCATAAAAATTAATCGACCCCAGTTGGGTTTTAACCTTCGACCCTAGCACTGGAGGCAAGGAACATAACCACTAGATCTCAGCGGCCGACAAAAAAGGTTTAAATAAAAGATGAAAATTCATGGAGCAAGTAAGGAGCCAATATTTTTCGTTGAGGTAACATTTGTTATTTTCGCAAATTTACCAATACAAAAACAAATAAATGAATAAATAACAGTAGTGAAATTTACCTTGTTTTATTAGTGTATGTATTATCTTCACTTCTCGCAACTGGAATTCCCTACCACAAGAAAAAAGAGGCTGCCGGACATTGGTATATTTTAAAAGAAATCTAAATTTAGGCTATATTTGCTCTAACCTCGACTTCATCATTAGCCAGTGTAAGGTACATACATTAATAGATGTTTCTCGTGTAATTTATCATATTTAGACTACTATTATTACTACTACTACTATTATTATTATTATATTAGGCCTATTAACATTATTATTATTATGCGGTATGAACCACGTTCTGCCAAACCATTTTTGCACCCACGCAGGGTTATATTGTTGATCACTAT
Source organism: Diploptera punctata (assembly GCA_030220185.1). Taxonomy (NCBI): domain Eukaryota; kingdom Metazoa; phylum Arthropoda; class Insecta; order Blattodea; family Blaberidae; genus Diploptera; species Diploptera punctata. The sequence continues at coordinate 20,037 of JASPKZ010010611.1, read as the reverse complement.
TTGATTGGAAAGCATAGATTGTTCAAATTTGTGACATCTTTGCCCGGGCCCATAGAGGCAAAGACGAATTCAACTTTCTTTACTAAATTCTCCCAAATATGTAATGTTTACGGAGTTATAAATACATCGTGGAAGCTTTGGGATAAAGGAACTAACCACACGCTTGAGCAAGCTTTGGGAATTTGACTTTGATATCTGACTTATGCTAACTATAAGCAAAAAGCACAACTAAAGGTTTTAATGCGAGTCAAAATATAGTCATATATAATATCCATCCATCCATAGTAATTCTGCCCGAAGGCAGGTCCTTCACCGCAATCATAGAATTTTCATGCTATGCTTGCAGCTTTACTAGGGAATTGTAGGTGTGGTAGCTTCCCGTGGCTTTCCACACCGGTGGAGGATGATGATTTTGATGACGATAATGATAAGGATGATGATGATGGTCATATGATTTCGGGGACCGTTTGGGCCCCAAAGTTTTCCTGACATTTGTCTTAAGATGAGGAAAAACCCCGATAAAAACCTCACCCAGAAAAACTGCCCCGACCGGGGATTGAACCCGGGCCCGCTGCGTGACATGACAGAACGCTACCTCGAGACCACAGCGGTGGACATATATAATATAAAGATAAATAAATAAATATTCAATTTACAAAGAAAAGAAATCATCATCATCATCATCTTCATTCATGGACTAGGTCTGTTGACCCGTTCCGACTTCAGCCCATCTCTTTCTAGGTCTGCCCACATCTCGGGTGCCTTTAGGTTTGTATTTTGTTATTTGTTTTGGATATCTATCTTCATTCATTCTGTCTATGTGTTGCTTCCATTTTTGTCTATATGTATCCATTTTATCAGTTATTGCAAATATTTCAAGTTCCTGTCTTATTTCTGTGTTCTTGATTCTGTCTTCCTTAGTGCACCCTTTAACAGATCTCAAAAATTTCATTTCTCTGCCGCCGTTATCCTACTTAGGTCTTGTTTTTTATGTATCCAGGCTTCTGAACCATAGAGCAGTACTGGTACTGCCAACATTTTATAAAATTTCAGTTGGGTCTCTCTTCTTGTTTTGTTATTTAGTGTTCGTTTTATCGTACCACATATTCCCTGGAATTTTGCTATTTTATTATTTATATCATTATCATAATTAAATGAAATGTCACATCCTAGATAATTGAGATGGTTCACCTGTTCTATGATTTTGTTTTCTATTACTATTTTCGATCTGATTTGATTTTTCCCTTGGAATGCCATTACCTTAGTTTTTTCTATGGATATTTTGAGATTATATTGTTCACATATATTATGTAGTTTAAAAATATTCCTCTGAAGTTCGTCTTCTGTATTTGCTATTATTACCTGGTCATCAGCGTATAATAATGTTTTCAAGTAGTGTGTTTTATCTAATTTTATTCCTTTATTTGTTTCTTCGTTCCATTTTTTTATTATATCATTGATGTATAGGTTAAATAAAACTGGAGAGATACTGCATCCTTGTTTAACTCCTTGATTAGTATGAATTTTATTTTTACTTACTTCATTTCTAGTTTTTATAACAAAATTTGTGTTCCAGTACAAACTCTTTATAGCTGCTATTAAGTGTTTCGGAATTCCTTTTTCTTTTAAAATTGTCCAGAGTTTTCCTCTGTCTACTTTATCAAATGCCTTGACAAAATCAATAAAAGCTATGTGTGTTTCCATGTTATATTCTCTTCTTTTGTTTATAAATTCTTTTATCGTAAATATATTATCCATACATGAACGCCCTGGTCTGAATCCACTTTGTTCTTCTGTTAACATTACCTCTGTTATTTGTTTTAATCTAAATGTTAAGATTCTTGAGTATATTTTATAGCCTGCAGTTAAAATGCTTATTCCTCTGTAGTTGTTGCAGTCTTTACGTTCTCCTTTCTTAAAAATAGATTGTACTATTGCTGTTGTCCAGGTTTCTGGTATTGTTGCTTGTTTCCAACATAAATTTAAAAAATGTAATAATCTCAGTTTTAAAAAAATTCCTCCATATTTTATTAATTCCATATTAATTCCGTCTATTCCAGCTGCCTTTCTGTTCTTTGTTGTTTTCAGTACTTCTTCTAATTCTTCCATTGTTATCATATCTATTCCTATCTCACACTCATATATGTTATCTTTAGTTATTTTATTTTCATTATACCACAGTTTTTTATAATGTTCTTCCCATTGTTTCTCCTCAATTGCATTGATCTGTATTGTATCTTTTTCTTGTTTATTTAGATGTTTCATTACTTTATAGGCTATTTTTTGCTGCCCATGTATATCGTATTCTAGTCTGCTTATATATCTATCCCAACTGACTTTGTGTGCTTTTTTAATTTCTCTTTTGGCTATTGCACTTTTATGTTGTAATCAGCTCTTAATTCTGGTGTTCTATTCTGTAAATATTTGTGATAAGCCTCTTTTTTATCTTTTATTATCCTCTCTAATTCTTCATTCCATATTCTTAAACCCTTCTTGTTATATATTTTATATTTTGTTCCTAATGCCTCATATGCTGCTTTATCAATGCTTTCTTTTATATTATCCCATTCTCGGTTTATTTCTTCGGAAGTAGGTTTTAATATTAATTGTTCATTTAGCCTATTCTGATACAGATTTTGTATACTTTTATCTTGTAATAAATGTACTTTGAATGTGGTCTCTTTATTTCTATATTTGTTTTTAGTTTTCTTCCATCTCGCTAATATATTTATTTTTGAGATTACTAAATAGTGATCTGAATAGATGTCACTTCCTCTAAATACTCTCGTATCTGTTAATAATGATGATGCTTTCTTATTGATTAACACATAATCTATCAGTGAACGAAAACCTCGTGCTGACCATGTGTATTTGTGAATATCTTTTTTCTTATAAAATGTATTTGTTATTTTAAAATCATTAAAAATTGCAAATTGTTTTAATTCTTGTCCATTTTTATTTATAACATTTTCTCCATGGATCCCAATTACATTTGCCACTGGTTGATTCCCCACTCTAGCATTAAAGTCTCCTAATAATATTATTATGTCGTTCTTGTTTATCTTATTTATTTCCTTTTGTAGAGTAGTATAAAATGTTTTTGTTTCTTCATCTCTCCCTTCCTCCGGTGCATATATTGCTATAATTGTCATATGTCCTCTATTATGCTTAAATCGCATTGTCATTATTCTTTCGTTAATACAATTATACGTGTCTATTTTGGATCCCCATTTCTTATCCACAAATATCGCCACTCCTGCTTTCGCTCTTTCTTTCTGACTTACTCCACTGTAAAACATCATCATATCATTTATCATTTGTGATCCTTTCAATTTTTTCTTTGTTTCTGAGGCAGCTAATATATTTATACTTTTATTTTTCATTTCTTTTGTTAGTTCAAATTCTTTGCTTCCCAAGCCTCTGACATTCCAAGTCGCTATTTTAAGCTGGTCATGTATTCCAAAACTCTTTTTATACTTTTTCTTGCTGTGGTCGTCATAAGGTTTATCAATCCGGCTTTTCTTCTGCTGAAGTTTATGAGTAAGTTATTTTTTACTAGTAGAGGTTACCAGCCTCTAGCCAAACCCCTCTTCCTGGAGGGCAGGGAACTGGAATTTCGGAGTGTTCGTCTCCTAGAGAAGTTGCCTTCACTACGGCTTTGGGGACTTCTCTTCTCCCCACGTAACCCTGTGGACGGGGCCCTACCCAGGTACTACCCACTGGGCGAGTGGGACCTGGAGCTCACAAAAGGGCAGGGGCGCTCCTACTCCCTGGAGTGGACCTCTATCAAGGGTTCCACTCTGTTACCCTAAGAAAAGAAATCATAATAGATCATCTATACAAAAAGAAAATATGATATAAATCAAACATACATACATACATTATCACATCACTCATAGTCCAGCCTCGGGTTGGGGGAATATTGTCCTAGCGTCCCCACCTTGGCTTACTGGACTAACAAAACAAAACCAGCTCTCCTGACCTGCTCTGACCAGACTCCAATGGTGACTAAGTAGATGATGATTCGATGTTACAAAACACAGCTATTTATGAGAGTTCACAGGGAGAGGGGGAATGCGCGATAGCACAGGGTGCGTAGTAGGAAAGGAAGGGATAGATATGAAGGCATTTGGCACTGTTCATAAAGATGACACTCGAGATGGAGACGCGATGACGTATAGTTTGCGTAATAATACGTAATTCCTGTATCGAAATGTCCATTTCGGTACAAGGGTACATACATTAATTGATGTTTCTCGTATAATTTTATCTTATTTAGACTACTATTATTACTACTACTACTAACTACTACTTACTATTAGCCTATTATTATTATTATATTAGGCCTATTAACATTAATTTATTATTATTATTAACGTAAGTATTATTAACGTAAGTATTATTATTATTATTATTATTATTACTATTATTAACGTATAAAATGCTGTTTCTACATGAAATTTACATTGAAACATTTAATGCAGTGTTAACTCTTTATAGTTAGTATAGTGGTATATCTACGAAATATTGTCAAATATTTATTTGTATTTGTGCTGGTTGAGTGGACGAGAAAGCCTTAACTCTGCCAGAATAAATAAAATTATTATTATTATTATTATTATTATTATTATTATTATTATTATTATTATTATTATTATTATTATTAACTTTAAAACAGTGTTTAGAAACACGTGCCAATCAAACAAACGTTTTTTTTCGATACCTTGGTCTATTTTAGCACAACAATAAATTGCATCCAATTAAATTAAATTAATACTTTAAATTAAAGTAAATTAGAGCTGTAAAAGCGAAATGAATTACCCTACATTAGTTTGCATATTTAAATGAAATAGTATTTCCTATGCCCTATGTATCGGCCGGTAACACACAACAAAAATTGAACTTTTGTCGCTCGCAGAATAGAAAAATAGGTGATTTTAGTTAATTGGCATGCGCTGATTTCGAATGTGAAGTCCGTTTTTCTCTATCAGCTAACAGTTTTTTGCGAGGACGTGTTGAAACATTTTTCATTATATTTCGCATATTATTGCTTATCTGCACTTAGTTTCAATTTTCTTTTGCAATAATATTGCTAGAAGCAATTGATCTATGTAAAACCAAATCATATGAGATCCAAAAACTTAAAATATTTTTTATAAGAAGGATAAATAAGTAGTTACGTTACAACACATGCTTAAATTGTAGCAAAAATCTCGCCTTTCAAAACTTCTTCCTGGATGACTTACGCCGATAAGATGGCTCCGAAACGTCTGTGGTAAGTTGCCAGCAGTAATCAGCAAGCATGTTGGTCACTGATTTCTCTTTATAACGCCTTTCCATTTCTAAAATGTCTTCGTGGAACCTTTCGCCATGTTCATCACTGACGTCACCCAAGTTCTGTGAAGAATCACTATGTTTAACAGGTCGCATGGCTGCAAATTTGGATACTGAAGAGAATGCTTATTTTTTAAGTGAAACCAGATATATTGACCATACAGAAATAAGTCAGTGATGTGGTCCGTAGGTTTCCTCCACAACATTGGAATGGCATGCACGAATGCGAACTTTTTAACCACTCTATTAAAATCCTTTGGGCAGTTTGTACAGCAAAAATTCCCGAAATATAAATTGGTACGCCTGTATAACTAGTTCTGCGCTGAGATTTTGTACAATACTCTCCACATAATGTAACAGAATAAATTAGGAGAATCCTTACAGTGGCGAGACATTGCAAAATTATAAAAAACACTAAAACTTACGTATTAAAATATATTATAGTAGACAGTTTTATATTTCAATTTCTTTATAATGAATGCAAAATAATGCATATATCGACACTTCACAATCACAATGATGTAATGTAAGACGAACTGCGCAGAACGAAGTATTACAAGCCATTACTTCACGTATTTGACAGTGGCAATCAGGAAATTTGTATACCTGTGTATTCCTGAGGGTTTAAAAATCCCTAAGAATAATAAAACGCGCGCAAAAGAAAAAGAAGGGTGACCAGTTTGAGAGACAATAGCGCCTGCGACTCTCACGGAAAACGATCACTTCTGCTAAAGGTTGTCGTCGAAATAACTGACTTCGGTTAGGTGATAGGAAAAAACAAATATTTTCGTCTTCTGCGAGTCCGGAAACATAGTTATTGATACATTTCGAACCTGCGAGTAATTCTTTGTTGTTGTGTTAGATTATAATCTACTGTATGATATATCTAGGAAATAATGCAGTTTGGTATTACATATTTTATCGAAACACATCAAAACTAGGAAATTATCTCATTTCACGCCTCCCATGTGCTTTGTGTGAAAACCAGATCAATAGACGCCGTCGTTATAAAGTAATACACAAATTATTTGCAATAAAGCTAGAGAATTGTCTCATTTTCACGCTCTGTATATACTGTGTGCGAAAACCAGATTAAGACACGCCAATATTTTAAAGTATTGCGCAAATTATTTAAACTAAAGCTAAAATATGATCTCATTCACGTCCCTTCACCAATATTCACCAACATTATAAAGTAATGCACGAATTATTTGAAATATTTGCATTTATATTATTTTGTACTCTGTATTTATCTTTGTATAATGGTTTCAAAATTATGAGAGCACACATCAGAACAATAATTTAATATGAAATTTATTTTAAAATTAATATGATCAAGCGAGCTGAATCCTGCGGTAGCATTTCAGACTTGTATTCAGAGACCTAATGTTCAAACCCTGGTTTCGATTAACTTGAGATTTTTTTTTCTGAGTTGCCGAGGATAATTATAGGTTAAAATTTTATTACCGGGACTTATTTCATTACATTGAATATTAAACAGTAGTATTAAAATAAATATAAGAAAATGTATTTGGAAGAGTATGTAAAAACAACAATAGTATCATGTAACCCGCTGAAAATGCCTAGAGTCCTAGTTGCAATATGATCTCAGATATTAAACATTGTTTAAATAAGAATGAAATAATTAATAGTTCTAGACAATATTAGAGTTGTACATTTTGCCTTAGCTTTCCTAATATAAAAGATAATTACACCAATCCTATGTTTGATCTTCCATAAAGCATATACTCAGCATGCCTAAGACAAATTACTGCATTATTTTTCACATTTACTCTTTCATCGTCAGAGAACTCACATTACAAGGTATGGTGGTTCTTCAAATGTAAATTCATAGTGATGGAATTTGTTTTAATCAATCCATTAGATTTAATAATCCGAAAAGGGTAAGTAATATAACAGCTCTTATAGTAGTACAGAAAATATAAACTTGATCCTAAACTTTATATTTTTTTCTTTTATTACTGTGATATACAGTACGTTATTTCTCACAAGGGAACTGTCAACCATTACATGCCGAAACCTACCTTGAAATCTCTTCCAGAGAAGCGTTGTGATGTACTAAGGCCGGTGCCAAAAAAAACGCCGTTTGTAAAATGCAAGGCACAGAAATCGAAGTCAGAATCCAGCAATGGAAGCCCACTGTACGGAGTAGACGTACATCCCTACATGAGTTGAGCACAGAGTGGAGTGAGGCGGGACGCGGCACGGACGGCGGGTAGTGAGGGTTTTCCAGTCTGCCATTACAGGAGTTATATTACTTCCCTATAGATTAATTGAGACATTTGGCGTTTGATTTTAGTATCTTGCAGTTAAAAACGGCAGATGTTTTTTGGACACTGTCTTTGTACATCACAACACTTATCTGGAAGAAATTTCAAGGTAGGTTTGAGCATGCAATGGTTGGAAGCTGCCTTGTAAGTATTGGCTCTTTTTTATCTGAACATCTTCTAAGTTTATTTTTAAATAACAACAGTAACTATCTGTTTTAAATTAAATAAAGATGGTGCACTTAGGACAGATGTAATCAGAAAAAAAAAGCTGTTATTGTATTCATTATTTATACTTGTAACTATTCCATAAAAAAATATATTGTAGATTATAAGTTATAGTGGAATTTTGCCTGGTAGGTATTAAATCCCATAGTGTAGACTGTAGAGCAACCAAACAAAAGCTATCTCTAATCCATAAACAGAGTAAGAGAGCCATAATTTCAGCGCGTCAGCATATAAGTGTTGGTATATGATAAAGATAAAGTTTCATTGTAGTTAAACCTGGTATATGTTGTGTACATATTACTCTACTTTAGCTATGTATGCTATCTCTAAAGTTTGCAATACGACCATAAAATGTTTAGCAGCTGTAGAGAGAATAGCTTCTGAACAAGGGGGATTAAATTTTTTCTGTAAGAAGAGAAATAAAGAATGCTCTTACATATAATCGTAATATAGATTAGGTCAGAGAAATGAAACAATCATTATACAAAAATATGTGAATATTGAAATATCTGGAAATTATTTAATTTGTGGTATTATTTTATTTCAAGAAAACTAAGAGTGATCTTGTTATAATGACAAAATATTTCCATTTTGAATAAAGTAGTTTACGATTTCATGGGGACTTTTAGCACAATTTGAATTATAGGAACTCCCTTTCTTATTCTTAGATTAATCTCTTCCTTTTATGTGACTTCATGTGCTCCATGACACGACCTGTCGGGAGATGATGTTTGAACTTCTGATCTAATGCACACTTTCTTGACCACACAAGTACATGGAGGGCCTCTTCGAATGAGGGATCAGCTCAAAATGAGACCACCTCCGAAACACATAAGCATAAATTATAATATGCGTATACTAAATGAAATACATGTAAGTAAAGTAAAGTAATCCCACTACAGGCCTCGGGAGGCCCTTGGGGTAGTAGGAGGTTACGGCTCTCACTTTTTTCTAGACAATCGGCACTTGATGTCAGCCGAGTTGTCAGCCCTGCGTGACGCCCGCCTTCACCATAGAACAAGCGTCTGGTGCTCATTTCCGTTAGAGGCTGAGTCGACCCCAAGGCCATAGTGCCGACAGAAGTTTTTGGTCAGTTTAAAAATCCTGACCCCACCGGGACTTGAACCCTCGACCTTCCGACTTGTAGCGCAGTGCCTTAACCACTACGCTATACATGTAGCTCAGTAATATAGCGAAAGAATGCATTACAAACTCGTATAATGTGTTTAATCGACACACACTGAAGCTATATAATTGTCCCAATACACGTCTGCTTTTCACTTTGTTCAAATGTAGTTTGTAATATGGGAAATAACTTCTGTAATTTTTTCAAAGAAAATAATATAGTATGATCTTTCAAAAGGGGTGAAAACTGTAGGGATATGATATAAAAATGAAACGAAGTAAGTAAACAAAGATCCTGAAATTATTCGGTCACATGAAGCTTTCTTTTCTCACTAAATACCAAATTCAAATGAATCAGTGACAATTTAATTTAATCTATCAATTACGAAACAATAACTACAGTAAAAGCTCCTTATTCGCGGGGATATGTTCCACAAAAATGTCGCGAATACAGAAATCGCGAATATGGAATGGTAATTTGTGTGGGTATATAGGGGAAACTTTCCAAGATTACAAAATAAAATTAATTAATGAGAGATGTTGAACAATTTCTTTTAACTATTACTGTCAGCTTAAGCAAGGGCTTAAAGAACTTAATAATTTTTTCCTGTTTTGCAGGTTTTAAAAAATCTTTCAATTAAGATCGATCTTCACCTGGGAATTCTGCGATAGAATTCCTTATTTTGTATTCTTGATCTTCTTCTTCTTCTTCTTCTTCCTTCCAAGGTCTGTTACGATCCTATAGAAAATTTTCCCTCCAGCGTTTCATAGGACGGCCCAGTGATCTTCGTCCTCTTGGTATATAGCTAATTATAAACAGCTTTGGGGATCCGATTTGAACACATTCTTTCAAGATGGTGTTTCCAATTTATTTGGTACTGTTTAATATGTTCCAAAATTGGCGTAGTCTTCAATTCTTTTAAGATATCGGTGTGCCTTTTTTCGATTTCATCTGGTGTAACCCGCTGTTCTGCGCATGAATCTCATTTCACAATCCGTTATTCTGCTTTCATGTCAGCGTGATATAGAAGCAAATGGCTCGTCAAAGCGTAAACGGTAAACTTTTTTCCGCTTCGGAACTAATTTTCTTTCCTTTTGCTCGACAACAAAGCAGAAGAGACACATTTTATTCAATCAAAATTATTGCAAACAATGATAAGAGAAACAATAAAACACCGATCGTGGCGAGGGCGGCATTTATCATCGGACATAGCGGCATTTGAAATACTGCGGCAGTAGATTTAACAACGAACTTTAGGCTTAGTGACTACAAGGTTTGTTTTACTTTGATATTAATTTGTCCACTGGATTTGAATCGCTCTTTATAAAAACCTCCTTGGCACGTAGCTGAAGTAAAAAAAAAATGCGGATGCGTTAATAAAGGATACTAATCCTTCTAATATACCGACTGGATCCGCAAATAATTAAATTTTTAACTGCGGATACTGGAACTGTATCTCAATTTTTTAACTCGCGAATAATGAAACCGTGGATAAGGAGCTTTTACTGCATTTAAATGCAAACAAAGAAAACACAAATTATACAATAAGCATTGATCAGCAAATTCACTGCTCATGAGAAGGTGTTCATGGAAGCGCCACTTTGAAAGTACTCGTACCTGATTGGTTGGTATGACATATGTGACTTTTGGATTGCCTACAGGTTTGTTTCAAGGCATGTACAGAAACTCCCCTTCCCCTCTTGTCTAGGAATTAGCACTTAGTATTCAGCGAGCAGCAACCCAAAAGAAAATTGACATTACGTAATCGGTCAATATCAGTACATAAATTCTGTGCATATGCTTTAACTTATATGCTGGCATTTTTAAAATAGATACATTTGATTATTTTTATATTATGTCTCTCTGTACCCGTATATCCCCTTGTGGTGCAAAGATGCTCCCTTCTGGCAGTTACTTAGCCAAGCTATTTTATTTATGCTTATTTATTATATATGTTTTCGAGTAATACGTTTTAGCTCATCGCCTCAAAATTACACCTAGTATACCCCTCACATGTTAGTAGGATGCGAAAGGCTGATTAAAAGTTGCGCAGAGCCTTTAATTTAGGCTTGAGGATCTTTTAGGAGATTCCGAAAATATTCTGACTTGCGATCCATGGTTTAAGGTCCCTCCCAGAGAACCTGTCCCTTGGATTTTTCCATAAAAATCCATATAACCCGGTCAGGTTTGAACCAGTGACCCTCGAAACCAGAGAAATAAATTAAACCCCTTCAACAACAATACCGTTTTTGTTTCGCGTGAGGTTAAACTATTAAAATTATTTTTTATTTATTTTTAAGATGTTTTCCATTGAGAATTAAAGAAATATGTTGCATCACATAAGGTTATATTTAGTTGTAAAAGACATTGAGTTTAAAAAACAATAAATACATAATAGTTTCAAAAAACTAAAAGAACACGCTTTATTAGAAAACTAAAAAATGAAAAATAATTTTAATTTCCAATACGCTTGGGATAAAATAAAGTGTTCAACAAAAAAATCATCTCCAACACATATAGAATAAAATTAGAGTTATCAACAAAAAGAAAATAATTTTACCATCAAAAGCGTGGGGTGCTCTGTATCAATTAATATATTTGATAATAAACAGATATTGGTAAAAGTAAGCTCTCTAAGAAGAAAATGTAAAAATCATAAAAATCACCCCACGCTTTTGTTGGTAAAATTATTTTCTTTTTGTTGATAACTCTAATTTTTTCTATATGTGTTGGAGATGATTTTTTTGTTGACCACTTTATTTTATCCCAAGCGTATTGGAAATTAAAATTATTTTTCATTTTTTAGTTTTCTAATAAAGCGTGTTCTTTTAGTTTTTTAAAACTATTATTTATTTTTTATTTTTTAGATTTAATATTTTACAGAATAAGATAAAAATGTAAATATCTTTAAATTCGATACTATTGTAGTATGAGCTAAAAGTAATACTCTTCTATAAAAAAAAAACCCTCCCAGCCGGATTTGAACCAGCGACATATGGATTACTGAAATTATATACCACTAAGAGTTCACTGCTCTACCAACTGAGCTCTTACAACGATTGACTAAAAACTCGACAAGTCCGCAACCTATTATACCAGTTTTCATTTTTTTGATTTTCGGATGATTCTGGCCAGGAGTTTAGAAACAAAATATGAAATTATTGTATTGTCATGGTCCTCTACACGTATACAAAGTTTCAAGTCGATCCAATGTTTCTAAGTGGGTGAAAATCGCGTTGAAAGATTCCGTTACATTGATACAAAAACACGGTTTTTGATTTTCTGATGATTATGGCCAGGATTTTAGAAAATAAATATGAAATTATTGTATTGTCACGGGTCCTCTACAAGTATACAAAGTTTCAAGTCGATCCAATGTTTCTAATGTGGTATGAAAATCGCGTTGAAAATTCCGTTACATTGTAACAAAAAAAACACTTTTTTGATTTCTGATGATTATGGCCAGGATTTTAGAAAAAAATATGAAATTATTGTATTGTCACGGGTCCTCTACAAGTATACAAAGTTTCAAGTCGATCTCATGATTTTAAGTGGGTGAAAATCGCGTTGAAAGATTCCGTTACATAGATAGATAGATAGATAGATACAGGTCAAGCTAATATAAAGTGTGTAAAAATTATAATATTTTATATATTTTAATTTTAAACTACAGAAACGTCGATGTCTGTCAGAAGGATTTAATTATGTTTCCATCCTCTTTTGTAATTCAGGAATGTTGAGAATTTCTCTTTCTTCATATTAATGTTAAACAGTGCACATATTGAACTGAAGTGTAAAATTTCAGAGAGGGTGGGAGAAAACAAAAAATTGATGGTGTTGAATGGGGCGCTCAAGGAAGGCTCTATTACGCACTAATTAATAAATTATTTGCTATGGCATAGTTCCGGAGACATTGCGAGTTAATTGCAGCGTCTCCTTTTCATTCACAGCACGCTGCCTAATCCAACCAACCAACTTTATTTGTGACATCATTCAAATGAAACATCTACAGTGCATTCCAGAATGCAAGTCAAGAAAGACATAAAGCGCGGTACACAACCTACCAAATTAACTGTGACAAAAAATTATTAATGTATATTGTCTGAAATTTTTATAGAGTAAAAATAATATAAACTGGTATATACTTTTGGATATACTTCAAAAGATAATTTATAATCTATGCTTTTTTCCCTGTTTGATATCCTTTCCCCCTTATGTTTCTTGACTGGCGAATGTCCAGAACATCCTGGTTGAGATTCGTCATTCATTTTGCCTCTCTTTATTCTGTTTATAACAATCGGTGGCTGTGGGCTAGTAGTTGTGTTCCCTGTATCTAAATCCGAGGGACGCGGGTTCATACCCGGCCGTGGTCGATGAATATTTATTTTTTTATGAAAATCTAAGGAACAAGTCCTTCGAAAGAGAATTTAAACCATGGGTCCCGAGTCTGAAGATTTTTAGGCTCGTAAAGAACGATAAGCCTGAAGAAAAAGGCCTCTATGCAAAGTTTACTGAATGTTCCATTCTAGCATTACTTTGGTTTCCTAGATGTCAATATGATTCCGTCAACTGAACCGAGCCGCTCAATGACATATATCCGAAAACAAGTGTAACTAATTTATTATGGTTAAATTTCTCTCTCTGTAAGGGGAGACACCTAAGTTTCGTTGAGAGATACAAGGAAGGACTTATACTACTCCACCAAGTAGTCTGCACAGGCGGAAAATATGTTAACTAACATATGCTGTCTTTCTCCTTACTCTTCCTCACTCTGTTGCCACTTCCTGTCGTCTGTATATGTTCTTTGTCTGGCAGGTAGAGAGCTGATAAATACTATGTATTTTAATGGTCCATACTTCTATGAGGTCATTGGCAAAATGACTAATTTCACAACCATATTACTGTTGGGGCTTCGTGTAGAAATGGGCTGTCACTTCTCATTAATTGTTGCCACTTGTGATTTATTATGAAGCTGGTAACGGAGAGACGACAAAATACTGTGATTTTAAATGATCCGAACGCTTGAGCGGTCAGTGCTTAAATGACTAATATGGCAATCATGTTAAGATCTTTCGCACGTGTTTAGAGATTCTCCGCCCACACTTAAAATTGAACCATTTCAGTACGTGATCGAATGTACAGTCTTCTCCTCTCCTGCATCCCTTCCACAGATTCAGTAGTTCGGCGACACTAGTGCTAAAACTCTTCCCCTCCGCCCGTGCACAGTTAACTTATTGGTGTAATACTACTATTATTTCATTATACACAATACATTATATAAAACTGACCTGCACTTCACACTACTGCAGCTCAATGCCTAACGCAAAACAGTAACAACTGCACGTATTGTTAAATAACAATAAGAGTGAACATTAATTTAACTTAACATATTATAAAATCGGAAACAACTAGCGGAAAGAAAAACGAGCTAATGAAAATCATCGTCCACGGGAAGTCTCTTCTTGACAGCGTATTGAATAACAACATTCAGTTGAAAGTCACACAGTCTCTGTTGACTCGTTTTTCGCACATCTGGAATGCAGTGTAGTAGATTCCCCCCTTTTTTTCTCATATCTATTTCTTTATAGGACTTAAATTACTGAATGTAGAGTACAAAAATAATTCTGAACCATGAACTCGGAAGATATATCTATATGGAATGGCGTATCTATAGTTAGCATAGTTAGAAGTAGATATGGATTGATGTCGAAGATAGCAGAGGACAGCACACTCAGACCTGAGACGCTGATTCAAAACTCACTACCTCACCCTTAATCAAATCAAGGATCTTCGGAAACGAATATGAGGGACACTTTGGGTGGGGGGCCCCTACAGCAGCTTAGAATGAAAATTAAATCTAATGGTAGAGGGAGTTATCAATTAAAAGTTTGATTTTTTCTCAACATAAAAGAATTCTCTGTAATTTGCATATTTAAACCCATTAAATAACTCATAATTAAGACGTCAACATAACTGATAACCTTACACCACGAAAAATTTAGAGAGCGAGATTTTAAACCGAATGCAACGACCGATTTGGAGAACCATAAGGAACAAAGATCGGCGAAGATAAAGGATTTTTGGAGTTGTATTTTGATTTTTGCCCCTCGTTGTGGAGACATTTAAAGTTGGGTTTCTCGGTGAGATATCCGAAGTTGAAGATTTGTGATATAAATTAAACCACTTTAAATCTGCCACGGCAACTAATAACTCTCTTCAGGGGAATGAGGAAATGTTTCTTACACGAATAACAACACATTTATTAACAGTTGAACGATAAGTTAGTTATTTAAAACTCTCATTTTGGTCAAGATGAATCTTGTAATTTAAAAGTTCCAAAAGATTCCGGCTTAGGTTGATATTTTTTTACTTCTAGAAGATTACCATTTTATGTATTTAATGGATGACGAATGCTAACGGTCAATCCAGTCATTATTATCCATTATTGTTCACTTAGAAACTGTTTTTTTTTTACCAAGATGGATGACTATTATATCACTATATAATCTTTCATACTTTTAACACTATTTCTTTCAACCCAACATCAATAAAATAAACAATTATTTCCTTATTCTTTAAGGAGCAGTCGCTGAACATGACCGACCATCTTCAAGTATTGTAGCCATCTTTTTTTTATTATGTAATAACCTCTAGGTTCTGATTGGTCCAACAGAAAAGGAAGGAGTATTTTCAAAGCTAACTTCTATCCTCTTCGTCCAATCCCATTTATTTCTTTATAAAATTATCAATTTGAATATTTGAAGTATTTTACATACTGCATCAGTTATAAAAACACCCAACTGTATTAACAGTTTATATTGACTAGTTAATTTTTTTATACTTATAAAAAAAATTTGAATTCTATAAATCAATCTGATGTCCATTCTTCATATAAATAAATATTATTATAAACAAAAACAAAAACCCTTATTATTATTATATGGGGATAAATATCCGGTTTTAAATTGCCCCTGATTTATTTTAATCTTAGCTACAACTAAGTGTGAGGCTAAATTAAAATAAATCACTTTCCCCAAATATCAAGTTTCTTTCTATACAAGATTCATCTGTATTAGAATCAATACAATGTAATACATCACAATTATAATAAATACATGTTACATAATGAAATAGAAGTATTAATTTTACAAAATTTACATACAATATTTTAAATACACTTTGAACTATTTGAAGTCACCAGCTACAACTAATTACTAGGAGTCTGAAATGGTTTTCAACAGTTCTTTGGAATATTTTCCAATTTCTTCTCTAGTGTCTATTTCTCTTAGCTCATATGTAGTATCATTAAAATTTTTAAATATTTCATAGGGACCTTTATACAATAGGTTCATCCTATGAAATTGTCCTCTTTAAAGGCATTGGATAGTGAAATATCCCTTATGAGAACTTTGTCCTCCAACTTTGGGATTCCACTTCCTTTTATGTCTTTTAACCTTATTGTTGCGCTTTTTTCTGCGCGACATTCTAACCTTTCAATAACTCTTTTACATATTTCCTCGGATGTCTCCGGGATTTGACTTTTATCAATGATAGGTAATGGGTAAATTAGCAATTAACCTGTCAGGTGTTTTACCTGTCATTAGGAATATGGGTGCTTCCCCAGTATTGACATTAATTGAATGATTCATAAAACATTCTCTATAACACTGATATGTTTAAAAAACCAGTCAGAATGTTTATGATTGGGTCAAAAATTCTTAAACTTGTAGTAATTTTCCCTATTAAACTCTCTCACAGGGATTACTTTTTGGGTGATATTTACTACAATGGTACAATTTAATTCCTATCGCAGTAAGTTTATCTTTTAAACTTAGGACTTGAGAACACTGAAGCATTATCACTAAGTAGTGCATCAATAGGTCCATAATTAGGTAAATAATCTCTCACAATTTTACCTAGGCAAGCTCTGCTATTTACACTTCTTAATGGATATATTTTTACAAATTTTGGAGAATACATCAGATAATACAAGAATATGCTTGTAACCAAACTAATGAGTAGTAGGCATTTCTCCATGAGTATCCATTACTACTAAGCTATTTACTTTGTTCCTTAATATGTTTTGTGGAACTATATCATATTTTACGTTCATTACATTTGGCTTTTTGACAAGTTATGCATGAAGAAGTAAAACTTTCTCAACTTTTATCTAAATGTGTTAACATAGAAAAATTCACTTATGTTGAGAGCTAATTTTTTCACAACCTGCAATGATTTAAAAGAGCCGACATGAAAAGTTCTAAATAGTGGAACTTCCATATTATTAGGAATTATAACTTTCCATTTTTTCACATTTCTCCCATGTAATTTGTAAAGAATGTCATCCTTTATACCGATTTTCTTATTACAATCAATTCCATTTTTGTCATCATTATTTATATCTCTCTCGCACTATACTTCAATCCTGTTGTAACTCTATATCAGATTTTTGATGCTCAACAATGTTTTTTCATCAACAATGAAAATTCTTTGTCTCTATACAGTTTTACATTAAACATTACTACTTCGTGTTTAGGAGTATGTACAAGTTTCAGGTATTTTCCCAACACTTTTCAATCTAGACAGGAGGTCAGCAAACACATTCTGTTCTCCTTCGTATGTGTTTTATTTCAATATCATAGGAAATTATTTCCATGATCATCCTACTCAGTTTATTATTGGATAATCTACATTTACTTATAAACACTTAGTGAAATGTGGTCACTATAAACAATAACTTTGTTTTTATAAACATAAATTCTAAATTTATTATGTAAAATGCTGTATAGGGCCGAACTTTGGGGTCTAGTTTCTATCTGCCAAAATGAAGAAGTTAAATCAATAGAACTAATAAATCTACCAGTGTTCATATTTGCTATAGATGCTTCAATTGTCTCGGGCCTATAATTATCCCGGACAGTGAAAGAATTAGTCCTACGACTGTCTAAACACAGGCCGAATTTTGCCATTAGGTTTTAACAACCCAGCAAATATGGTTGGCGTAAGGAGAATCAGATTTCTGTATTATTCCTTGCTTTAACATGTCCATCTATCATTTGATCTGCCTGCTCTCTGATAGCAATAGGTGATGGGTCTACTTTTAATATTTATAAGTGGATGTTCCATCACTTTAAAGGAATATTTAAAACAGTTGCACAATCCCGGCTTCGAAAAAAGAAGAACTCTTATTTTTCATTAAGAATGTCATACAACATGCCTTTCTGTTCATTGTTTATGCCATGAGTGTATTTAACTTTTTCCTTTATCATTTCACACAGATGTATTTTTCAAGTTTCGTCACTCACACAATAATAATAGAGGAATTTCATCCATACTCAGTATTGCAAGAGACACATTCTAAAATCACAACATTTACATGCGACATAATCGTCAGCACAACCATTTTCATTATTAAGGCTTTCTTCGCCCTCGACACTTTTGTCGGAAGTACAATTAACTGCAATATTATCTTGCATTTGGCATCCACGGCCATTTCACCAATTCCCTCTCCTCATGAACAACAATATTCTCTATAAAAATGTGTTCTTCAGCAATGTCACTCTCCTTCTTACTTAAATTCTTGTTCTCCTCATATTCATTATCAAATGGGATGACGACTCTCCACATTATCTTCATTATACAAGGAAATATTCTTACACTCAAAAATTTATTATGGCATTATATTGCTCCAACAGGTCGCCAGCGCCTATTAACATAATCACAAGACAAGTATGGAGAAATTAAAACATATTGCACTGAAGTAATATCCTCCGATACGTAAATCTAGAAGGCACTGAAGCTTAATTGGGCAGTTTTCTTCTTGCCTATCGCAAGAGTACAATACACTCCACATATTCTTACAGTCATTATCTTATTCCCTTTGTTGACTAAGAAATTATAAAATTTCTGATCTATTGTTGTGTTTGAGCAGCCACTATCCGCTATGCAAGTTAACATCATTGTTAAAAATATTTACTTTAATTTTGGGTGGGTCTTCCTATGACATTTAATTCTTTATTAGTAACAGGCATAGCATCCTGATTCTTAGAAATATTCAAATGATTATTCAATATTATGCTATCTCGCTGTCTTGAGGTACACGTACAACTTACTATCTCCTGTCTCATCATTTGGCTGGTACAATTTCTAACATTTTGAAAAACCTATCAAAGCATCTATTTTGGACCCCCTAAGTTCAATAACGATTGAGGTACATTGCGGAGTCTTTAATGTACCTTCTATGCGTTTTAAAGCATGAGGTATCCATGGTGATTTACTTCGTGGTCATTTTTCATTAACTAGGTATATCTTGGACTTGGTTTGTGAATAGTTACAGAGTCTATTCTATTTTGCTTCTGGTCCTGATCACTAGTTTCATTAAATTTGACAATTTTGTTGTCGTTGGAAATACCCTTTACTTTCATTAACCATAGGCATTCCTTCTTCTTTTACCTCTACAGGGAGAAGTCCAATACCTATTTCTATTTTCTCTTACTCTGTTAACATCCATATAATTAATTTGTCTGTCATTCCTATTTTCATTACGTTTTGAAACCATCCATTCTGGTTATTGTTACTATAATTATTAGTCAATCCTATTTTTATTTGGGCTGTTTCTATTTTGAACAAACCTATATTATTATGTGTTGCCCCCCTGTTTGAAATTTCTTTATCTATTCTCATTATGATATTCATCATCTTCTTTTAGTTACAAAATTACCTTTCTTATTATAGGGCTCCTGCCCCTTCCCCAATAAATTTCTTTTACTTACATTTATCTACTTCTCTTTTATTCTCTAGTAGAGCTAACAACTCCAACATTTCAGATACATTTTTGGGTCATGGCTACTATCAAATGATATCTAATCTCATCTGGGAAGGTGCGATAAAACAAAATTAAGTTCTCTCATCGATTGGAGCTGTAACATAAGGCATTTTGCCTTCTCCACAAAATAATTAAGATAACCTTGTTTACCATTTTGAGAGAATTTTTTTCCACTAGTTGGAGGTCTACCTTAGTTTTTTTGTCTTTCGGGATGCCCCAGTAGTCACCTAAGACAG
>JASPKZ010010610.1:0-109493 GCA_030220185.1 Diploptera punctata | reverse complement strand
ATGTATTTCTTTTGTTAAATTGGAGAAACTGAATTTCTGATCTTAATATTTAATATTCAATTTCTGATCCCAACTTATTTAAAACTGTTGGACTACAGTGAAAACAAATCGTGCATAACTGTACGTTCTTACCTTTTTGCATATTGTTTGGTTTACATTATGACTAACCAAACATGGTGGTTGCTAGAATCAATTTTTAATTTTGAATTTCGGGTAAAGCCCCACTTCTAATGGTTGGATTTTGTTGATTTATGGAGAATACCTTCCTCAGTTTATTTTAATAGCATATACTGAGTTTTGTTGTGAAACACCGAAAATTGTGAATGCTAGAGCAATTTTTAAATTTTTGTTTCAGGTGGACTCCTACACCTAATAGTCTGATCTTGCTGATTAATGAACTCACCTTACTTTTATAATTAATTACTATTTGCTAAGTTTGCTTTCAATGAAACAATAGTTGTAGCTGCTAGAGTGTTAATGGATATATATTATATATATATATTGTATTGTATTGTAAGCCCATGTTTTTCCCTTTACAGAGATTTAGGCGCTCTCCCCTACAGGGAAGAATTTGAACCATATTAATTTAGTTACACTTGTTTTCATATAGGTATCATTTTGAGTGGTCCGTGGTCAGCATTCCACCTCATACTGACATCTAGGAAACCAAGGTAGTACTAGGACGGGAAAATTCGGTAATTTTGCTTAGAGGCCTTTTCATTCAGGCTTAAGGATTTTTACGAGCCTGAAAATCTTCAGACTCGGGACCCACAGCTTAAAGTCCCTCCCAGAGGACTTGCTCCTTGGATTTTTCCGTCCTGAAAAATCCATTAAACCTGCGACCCTCGGGACCAGAGGCAGGGAGCATAACCACTAGTCCACCGTGGCCGATATATATATATATATATAAATTTTGTCATGGTCAATTTTGGTATTTACTAGATTGGTTCGGTAATGATCTGTAAAAGTTTTTCAAAAATCTTTTCATGAGAAGAACCTCAATAGTTTCATTCCTTTAGAATTCACTAACAAATCTCAAGCATCTATTTATATAGACAAGCAGTTTTCCAAGTTTCAACACCTGTATAGCAGTAATTTTTCACATTACTATTAAATAATCTGAATTAATTCTGAGTTGAGAGTAAGTTGCTCATAGAGAGAAGGTAATTTTTGTTGTAAAGGGTGTCTGACTCAAGTCATTCATACAATGTAGTAGATACCCTGCATAACACAACAAGGGTGGAAAATGAATACTGTTCTTTATTGAAATTCTTATGCTCAATGAACTTGTGTTACAGGTTTTGTCCAACTGTTGAGCACCAACTATAAGTAACAAATAAGAGAACTTATTTTAAATAACACTGGTCAACAGTGGTTTTGTAGCACTTGATATAAGATTAATTTCGGATGTATTTATGCTCACAATCCATGAAACTATCAATGATTTTTGGAAGATTTGCTCTGGTTTTTTTTAATCTTTATTTTCATTTTACATTACAAAAATCGGAAAATATGAAAAAAATATAACAGATATATTTATAACGTCAATTTTTTTTTAAAATTAGTATACACCAACGTAAATAGAAAGAAAAATGTCGAAAACCCATGGTATACTTCAGTGAAACGCATTTATAAATTTTCTTCTATAATTTTTTAGGGAACAATCTCTTTTTAAAGACCAGCAGTAATCTGCCATCATGTGATGGTCCCGTCTACCCTAACACCTTCACTCCATTACTTTTAGATCCTGGTGAAAGTGCTCTCCCTGTTCATCACTATAATCTCCTAAATTATCCGGAAATCTATTCAGGTGACTGTGGAGAAAGTGTAACTTTATACTCATATTTGCTCCCAGAATCTTGAAGCTTGTCAACATGTTTTGCACAATTTTTTTTATAATTTGGTGCTTAATAGTTACCTAGGAAATTTTCTATTACCAATACAAAACCCTTCCAAGCTTCACTTTCTGAACAGTCATAACTTTGATAAAATTTGCATCTTTCATCAATTGCCGAATTTGAGGACCATCAAATATTCCGCCTTTTAACTTTTACATACTGAGCTTATTTGAAACATTCTCCTCTTTGTCCAACTCTTTGACGAATTGTTTTATCATATCCAGATGCACGTCGTGAGTACTTTAATTTTATCAAATAACTGAGATCATGGCCGATGTGCGGAGTGAGGGGTGCGGATTGGGGATCACATGATGTTTGTGTGTGCGAAAAAAATGTGCAGAAATATGACTGGACACACAAATTTTATTAGTAACAAGCCATTTACTGTTTAAGATATAAGATACGCAAAAATCATAAAAACTAGAGCACATTCAGCACTTTCATGAATATATTCTTAAACTGTGCACTTGAAAACAGAAATTCATTGAGATATTCAGGGCAACAAAAAAAATTGTTTTTTTGTAGAGTTGTGTAATTAATAGATAGTTGGAATATTCACGACTCACCTCATATTTATAGATATCTTGAACACCGGTTTTGATATGTTATGTTTCATTCTCAATTCCTTCTAACTGTCACTTCCTGTAAATATTAAGAGAACTTATCTTTTTTTTGTCCAATGCCACCAGATTCTCTTTTATGACATTTCTGATTTTCTCCCCGGCATTGGTGAAATTTTGATCCATTTCTTAGGTTGGCGAACCTAGAAGGTAAAATTATGTTACCCCAATGATGTGATGGATGATAAATGATAATGAAGTGCTAGAAGAATCCTTAACCTATACTTAACCTAAATTCCAAACCACGGGCAACCATAGGAATAATTCACTTTAAGGAAATATTCCTATGGTCTGACCGGGAATTGAACCTGGAATCTCATGGACTGTAGTCAGAAGTTCTGACCACAGGACCATGAGGCTGGTTGATAAATAAATTAATACTGAATCTAATAATATAAAATATTTTAATATTTAATTTTAGGAAGTTATATTTTGAGGTTATTTTAATTATATTATTTGTTTCAGTGTTAATTATATTTACATATACAGTTTACCAACACCTGTTTCCATCTGCAAAAACCACTCTTGCAGATCACTTTTTTTTTTGGTGGCTATCTGATATGCAAGGTAGCATGCTGCCTTGTCATGCAGCGGGCCCGGGTTCGATCCCTGGTCGGGGCAGTTTTTCTGGGTGAGATTTTTATCGGGGTTTTTCCTCACCTGTAAGACAAATGTCAGGAAAACTTTAAGGCCCGAATGGGCCCTGAAATCATATGGCCATCATCATCATCCTTATCATCATCACCATCCTTCACTGGTGTGGAAAGCAACGGGAAGCTACCACACCTACAATTCCCTAGTAAAGCTGCAAGCATAGCATGAAAATGCTATGATTGCAGTGAAGGACCTGCATTCGGGCAGAATTACTATGGATGGATGGATCTGATCACCTAACCAAATAAACTCAACAGCTTGAGTCAGACACCTTGTACAGTATGAGGAAGTTCGTATTTGTATGTGTGTGTGTGTGTGTATATATATATATATATATATTCTCTTTAATCTGCTTACTTGATATAGTCAGCTACTAGATGGCAGTGAAGACAGTGTTCTCGCGACATCTAGTAATAATGGAGAGTATAATACATATATAAGAAAAATAAGTGTTTGAATTGGATTCGCCTGTAGTGTAATGGATATCACGCTGAGGTACAGACTCAGAGATCCGGGTTCGAATCCCGTCCAGGCATTTATTTTTCTTATCATACCATATTAAGCTTGCATTGCTCAATGTTAAAGATTTAATTATAACATCGATAAAGCGTCACTGCTATAAAGTAAAATAAATATTCTCTTTAATCTGCTTACTTGATATAGTCAGCTACTAGATGGCAGTGAAGACAGTGTTCTCCGCTACATCTAGTAATAATGGAGAGTATAATACATATATAAGAAAAATAAGTGTTTGAATTGGATTCGCCTGGTAGTGTAATGGATATCACGCTGAGGTACAGACTCAGAGATCCGGGTTCGAATCCCGTCCAGGCATTTATTTTTCTTATCATACCATATATATATATATATATACACATACATACATACATATTCAACTTGAGAAAAGAACAGTGTCTCTTTATAAGTAACTTAAATTTTTAATATCTAAATTAATTTGTTAAAAGAAATTCAGAATAGTAAATTATATTATTTTTGGTCTGGACATCTTACCTCATATTAATGTTGATTTGTTCTTGGACATGTTTCAAAACAATTCTGTTTTATCGTCAGCTTTCCCAGACTGAATTTCAGAATAGTAATTTTTTTTTTTAAATGGCATTATACCTTGTCACATTGTTGCAGTGTAAAGGAACATGTAAGCAGAGCCGGGTTGGGCCGTGCAATGAAAGGTCAGAGGAATCAAGGTCTTTCTGAGAAAGCATTAATAAACCAGAAGTTGCGTCAGTTGATATACGATTATGCTAAAAGTGATTCAGATAAAGATCTCGTCTTCTCCTCAGACTTTACTAAAGATGAGAGGAAAATGATGCATATGTAAGTAATTTTAATAAACAAAATTTAACCATTGAACTTTTATAGGAAAAAATCACTATGAGATTTAATTTAAGATTAAATTAAAATACTTCATACCTCACCTCATATCCAGTCTTCTAATTATACTGCAGTTTCAAAGCCTTGGCAGTTTCATCTTCAGTAATATCTCATCGATCAGAAGAACTACTACTTTTTCCTTCTCTTGGTGGACTGATAAAACTCCGAATCCAGTTAGAATCCACAGGGAGTTTTGAAGTTTATAAGTTTTTCTTTCTTTTTTTTAATGTGAATTTTTTCCCAAACCGAGAGTTCTATTTGTTTAATTAGACTGGCTTTTGATTCAATTAGATATTTTTCAGACCAAGCATGAGCAGCTACTGCTGACTTTTCCACTTCATCATTTTTGACATTTCACCCTTGTTTTCAAATTTCTTTTTGTTTTAAGATAAATTAAAATGTTTTATACCTCTCCTCATAACCAGTCTTCTAAGTATATCACAATTTCAAAGCTTAGCAACTTCATCTTCAGTACTATATTGACGACTGATGTTATGTCGATCGGAAGAACTATTTCTTTTTCCCTCTGTTGGTGGACTGATAAACATCCGGATCAAGTCAGAATCCGCGGGAATTTTGAAGTTCATAAGTTTTTCTTTCTTGTTTTTCTGAATGTGGATTTTTTCTAAACCGTGAGTTCTTTTTGTTTTTCTGTTTGTTTATTAGACTAACTTTTGATTCAATTAGATGTTTTTTCGGACCAAGCATGAGCAGCTACTACTGACTTTTCCACTTCACCATTTTTGACACTTCTAAGATGTTCTGACATCCTTGTTTTCAAATTTCTTTTTGTTTTTCCTATGTAAATTTTGTCACAATCCCAGCATTTGATCTGATAAATTCCTGAGATTTGTTTTCTTCTTCAATTTTCCCATTTTTATTGCTTTTAATTATCCTATTTAGGTTGTATTCGTTCTTCGGTGCCAATCTTATATTAAACTTTTTGAAATTTTTTTGAAACTTGTGGTATTTCAATGGATGGTAAGTGAATTTCTTGAATTTTACTTTTTCTTTTGTTTGTTTTGTAAGTGTGCTTTCATTAATTAATTTTTGTCTTTTAATTATATTATTTTTAGTCTGAACATCTTACCTCAATATTAATGTTGATTTGTTCTTGAACATGTTTCAAAACAATTCTGTTTTATCATCAGCTTTTCCAGACTGGTTTTATTTATGTTGATTAGTTTGCACAACCTGGATGTCTGTGTCAGCTCCATCCTGTGGTTGGCCAAAGAACCTCCAAACAAGGTCACGCTCCATCGGTATATCAAAATTCATAACTCTGTTTCCGTTCTTCTGAATATACATTTTTTCCCAAATAGTCAGCTCTTTTGTATTTTCTAACTGTTTTAATAATTTAGTGTCTGATTTTATATTATTTTTTCATGACAAATATGACCAATAAATTACTATAATATGCTCTGTCATATATAAATGACCAAATATGCATAAATATATTGTAGTTGTTTCTTCACTCACCTCATACTTCTTAACTCCCATGCAGACTCGAGTTTCTTCACTTCATTTGTGACATTCTCCATGCTGTATTACGTTCACAACTGATGTCCAACGGCCTTCTGGACATCAGTTGTGAACATAATACAGCATTGAGAATGTCACAAATGAAGTGAAGAAACTCGAGTCTGCTTGGGAGTTAAGAAGTATGAGGTGAGTCAAGAAACAACTAAACAATATTAAAATAAACTTCATAGTGTTATTTCCTACCTACATAAATATAACTTAACAAAGGACTTTAATTCAATTAGTTTTTATATAAAAGCATTTATATCTATTTAAGAAACATATCACACTTACGCTATATCATAAAAATCCTAGCCCTGTATAAAAAGCATTTATATCATTTAAGAAACATATCACACTTAAGCTATATCATAAAAATCCTAGCCCTGTATAAAAAGCATTTATATCTATTTAAGAAACATATCACACTTACGCTATATCATAAAAATCCTAGCCCTAGTAATAAAATAAATATGGAAAATAAATTACACAACAGGCAACTACTATTAAATATACATAAAAAAAGGAAAAATAATGTCAGAGTGCATAATATACACTTACTTATTTTTAGGACTGCAAATAAATTGAAGTTAAAAACAAGGAGTCATGGTAAAGGAGATGACAGATATTTAGTGGTTTCTCGGAAACAAGATATTTGGCAGACAGTAGAACAATTGATAGAATGTGGAGGTTCCAATGAGAGATACGAGCTGATACCACCAATTGAATAAAATGAAATATATTTCCTGGTGAGTACTATAATGCATTTAATGTTAGTTATGTTTTTTTTTTCACATGGCAAAAAATCATACTTGAACACGTATGCGACATTAGATTCACTTAATAAATAAGGTGTATCCGAATTCATCTTACCTCATAACATGTGTTTTATTGAAATATGTTTCAATATAAGAATTAAATTAATGTTTTTATATACTGTGTATACCATTATCAACTTCTTCAGACTGTTGAATTTTACATTGATGGCTCCCACTCCATATTTTGGCTGGCTGAAAACTTCTAAATCAAATCTTTTTTTGCCGGGAATTTCAAAATTCAAAATCCTGTTTTTGTTCTTCTCAGGATTATGAGTTTTGAAATTCCCGGAAAAAAAGATTTGATTTACAAGTTCTTCAGTCAGCCAAAAGATGGAATGGAGTCAAGAGCGACATCGTAAAATGAACAGTCTGGAAAAGCTGGTGATTGATGATATATATGGTATATCGAAACATGTTCAAATAAAGCACAAGTTATGAGGTAAGATGACACTGGATTCACTTTATTTATCAAGAAGAACCTCATAATGTTACTTCCTTTTGTAATTTATTAATACATAATTTATTTACAGTCAAACATACATACCTCAGTGTTTTCAGACAGACATGATAATTTAATTAAATTATTTTCAGTCTGATCATCCTACCTCAATATTAATGTTGATTTGTTCTTGGACATGTTTCAAAACATTCTGTTTTTTATCGTCAGCTTTTCCAGACGGTTAGATTTATGTTGCACACCATGGATGTCGATGTCAGCTCCATCCTGTGGTTGGCCAAAGAACAGACTGAAAATAATTTAATTAAAATAACCTCAAATATCACTTCCTAAAATTAAATAATAATTTAAGTTATCAAAAAATTTGAGATATAGAAAATACAAAAAAAAAGCAGAGTACACTACAGGTACTGTACGTACTGCCGTGAGAGTCTTCTATTTCATTTTAGTAAACTACTGTATTAAAGTCGGCTGCAGTGGACTAGTGGTTATGCTCCTTGCCTCTGATCCTGAGGGTTGCAGGTTCAGACCTGGCTGGAGTCGATGGTTTTTTTTAGGATGGAATAATCCAAGGAGCAAGTCCTGTAGGAGGGACTTTAAACCATGGATCCCAAGTCTGAAGATTTTCAGACTTGTAAAAGATCATTAAGCCTGAATAAAAATGCCTCTAAGCAAAATTTACTGACCTCAATATACTAGTAATACCTTAGTTGTCTGATAGATGTCTCATTGAGTCAGTGTGTTGACTGCATGCCACCCATGACATCTATGTGCAATAAAGTAATTTATATTTGAAGAGAAAATGTTTGCCAAGACCGAGACTCGAACCCGGGACCTTTGGCTTTCTAGGCCAATGCTTTACAATCTGAGCTACTGGGGCGAGTTCTGATCTAAATGCAAATTTTTCTCTTATATACGTTGTAATTCCCAGCACCAAATGCTATGAAGCCTTTGCTTCTATCTTTGCAAATGGCATCTTCTTAGTTAGAAGATATTTATCGGGAATTTAAACACTACTTTATAAAGCCAGTAGGGCTTTTATTGATGTTTTTATTATTAATTTAACACTTCTTACTGAAGGATAAATTATATTTGAAGAGAAAAATTTTCGCCCAGACCGAGACTCGATGGTAGAGCATTGGCCTAGAAAGCCAAAGGTCCCAGCTTCAAATCTCGGTCTGGACGAAAATTTTTCTCTTCAAATGTAATTTATCCTTTAGTGAGAAGTGTTAAATTAATAATAAAAACATAAAGACAACTAAAATTAACTTGGAATAGTCCTGTTTCCAAAGGAGAGGCTATGGCTTAATATTGGGCTGAACCATTATAGATTATAGAGACTACTTAAATGTACACTTGTAGATTTTTATTTTACTTATAAACCATATGTTTTCATAGAAGTCTGTCATTATCTTTTGGTTTTTGTTCTGCAGTGCCCTGTTTTCTGCAAAGTTTTCAAGCAGGTTTATGACTCTAAAATCTCCACTCTAACCCTTTTCCACTTTGTGAAACACCTGTAACTTTTCACTCACAATTAAGGTTTTCAAAACTCACTTCTTCATAGTGCAAATTTCACTGAATGCTGCTGTTTATTGTAGAGTTGCCAGATATCCCTTATTATGTGGAATTTCCCATTTTGAAGACTTAAAAATCATGTCCCATATTAATGTTGAACAGGATGATAAAAACCCCATATTTCATAATTTATTAAATCCTTCATTACGTGTATCCAGCCGTAGCTGATGACATGAGTCCATTGCATACTTATGGTATAAGTTGCAATGGGGCTGCATTTGCAACTTATGTGGGCATTCAAGGTGAGTGTCCACGAGGTTAAAGGAAAGAGATATAGGAAGCCTTAAATACTCTAATACCATAAAGTTCAAAGAAAGGGAGACTGGATAGGAAAGTAAAAAGAGTGATCTGGTACTAGAAAAGAAGAAATACCAGATCGGTTAAAGATAAAAGTAAGGAGCAAAACACAAGTAAGTGGAAGTAATGTTTTGCTCAGCTTGGGCATAAAGGCTTTCAAAATTTTAACATTATGTGCTTTATACAAAAGAGAAATGAACAGACAGGAAAATGGACATAACAGTGAGCTACGCGATCTTTATAGGAAACCATTTATAATAAGAACAGTTAAATCTTGTAGACTGTGATGGGCAGGACATGTGACACGAATGGGTAATGAAAGAGGGGGGCATGGAAGGTTCTTGTGGGAAAACCAGAAGGAAAATGCCCAATTGGTAGACCAAGAATCAGGTGGGAGAATAACGTTAACCATGATTTGAGGGAATAGATTATACAGGAGATGATTGGAAAACATTAGCTCAGGATAGGGATGTGTGGAGAGTTTATGTCTATGCGGCCATGAACCTATGGGTTCGATAGTACCAGTGAGTTAGTGCTTTATACAATTTCCATGATTTGTGCAACAGACTAGTAAGTAACATGGCTCCTTAGAGTCTGTACATTAAATGCATTGATCATATGCTTTGCTGCTATAGGCCCTTATATGGAGAACATTTGAAAATTTATGATTTATTGGTTATACCATTAAGGCCATGCTACAACTTACACAGCATTCTCTTGTTCTGTACACTTATTTAAATATAAAATAAATTATGTATCACCTCACTTCATGTTCTATTTAGAATGGTTTCAGAACAAATATTGTTCCATCTTCAGTATTTATATGAGGAGAGAAAAATTATATGCTCAGACTTGGGTTATTCTTCAGTGAGAAGTGTTAAATTAATAATAAAAACATCGAAAGAAGCCCTACTGACTTGATAAAGTAGTGTTTTAATTCTCAATAAATGTCTTCTTAAACACGAAGTCACTATTTGTGTGATCAATCAAATGCCCGTAGCATTCGGCGATAGGGAATTAACAGTGTAAGAGAAAAATTTGTATTTAGATTGGAGTTCTCAGGTATCTCAAGGGTACAGCATTGGCCTAGAAACCCAAAGATCCAGGATTCAAACCTCAGTCTGAGTGTATAATTTTTCTCTTCAGATATAATTTATCATCGGCCGTGGTGGACTAGTGGTTATGCTCCTTGTCTCTGGTCCCAAGGGTCACAGGTTCAAACCCGGCTGGGGTCGATGGATTTTTTAGGACGAAAAAGTCCAAGGAATAAGTCCTCCGGGAGGGACTTTAAGCCATGGGTCCCGAGTCTGAAGATTTTCAGGCTCGTAAAAGATCCTTAAGCCTGAATGAAAAGGCCTCTAAGCAAAATTTACCAAATTTTCCCGTCCTAGTACTACCTTGGTTTCCTAGATGTCTGTATGAGGTAGAACGTTGACCACGGACCACTCAAAGGACATCTATAAGAAAACAAGTGTAACTAAATTAGTATGGTTCAAATTCTTCCCTGCAGGGGGAGAGCGCCTAAATCTCTGTTAAGGGAAAACATGGGCTTACAAAAAGAAAATATATAATTTATCCTTATGTGAGAAGTGTTATTAATAATAAAAACATTTATATGACCATTGATCGGTCATAATGAATGCTGCTTCTTCCCCCATCTGTTGGTAGAACGATGAACCTTGAAATTAAATCATATTTCTTGGGAATCTTAAAATTCATTTAATTGCTCCTTCATTTTTTGAATGTAGATTTTTTCCCAAAATGTGAGTTCTCTAAGTTTTTCTATTTGCTTAATCAGTTTTGCCTTTCTTTCAGAAATTTTTCTAACCAGGTGCGAGCAGCCACTGCAAATTTTTCTATTTCCCTATTTTTAACATTACCAAGATATTCCTCCACTATGGTTTTCAAATTTTATTTTTGTTTTCCCTATGTAGATTTTATCACAATCACCACATTTTATCTGATAAATACCTGATTTATTTCCTTCTTCCATTTTCTCATTTTTGTTGGATTTTATTATTCTGTTGAGACATCATTTTTCGGTTCCAATCTTATGTTAAACTTTTTCAAATTTTTTGAAATTTATGGTATTTCATAGAATGATATGTAAACTTCTCGAATTTTATATTTTTTGTTTTTATTTTGTAGTGTACTTTCATTGATTAATGATAATTTCATTGGTTTTATTTCAGGAGATCTGATGAGTGACCAGCTTTTTATGTGCTCTTACATCATTATCATGGAATTTTTTGTAGAAGAGAATGGCTGAATTTTCTTCATTGCATTATTCTTTTATGTCATGCCAAATTTCTGCATAAATAATCAACCTACACTTGAAAAAGAATCTTCCGTACAGGAAGGGTAGTTGGGATTCTTAAACTTTGTACAGTAGTTCTTCGTTTCTTGTTCATACCAGGGGGCATATTCAGACAAAATACAAGGTTGAGATGAGGCGATTAAATGCACAAGGTCGGATAGAGTTTGGAAGGGGAACTGTTGTTTATGTTCGCACCATTATTTCAACATACTTTGTGATCTTGCAGTTGAGGATGCAAAATATTAAATGAAAGTAATCAAGTGAAATGAGAATTTAGGTAAACTGTAATCACTCACCTCGTATTCTTCTTTAAGGAGACATTTATTGGAAATTTGAATGCTACTTTATAAAGCCAGTAGGGCTTCTTTCAATGTTTTTATTATTAATTTAATACTTCTCACTGAAGGATAAATTAAATTTGAAGAGAAATATTTGAAGAATATGAGGTGAGTGATAAAAGTTTTTTTTTTAATGTAATGAATTTGGGAATTTTAACATTATGAAGTTTAATATTCATATTATTTGTCTTTAAACATCTTAATGATGGACAAATTATATTTGAAAAAAAATATACGCCTAGACTGGGGTTTGAACCCAGGACCTTTGACTCTCTATGTCAATGCTCTATCCAAGTGAGCTACCTAGGTGTCCAATCTAAACGTGTATTTTTCTCTTATATATAGTTAATTCCCTAACCCCAAATGCTACGAGCCATTGCTATGATTTTTGCAAATGGCAGTAACACATTCAGTACCAGGCACTGAGCAGGGCATTTAAACCCACAGGCCAGCCATTTAAATACCTCAGCTACCCTTTTTGCAGCACTTCAGAAAATGGACCATTATTCACAAACTATTAGTCCTAGAAAATTCAAATTTTGTACATACCTAAAGGAGATATCCTAGTAGGATCTGATGGTGAAATAACTTGGGTGATTGAGATCACATGGTATCGGCGTATCAATTTCAGGAAGTGGAAGTTCATCTTCACTTTCACTTTGTGAATCTTCTAATTCAGGAATCAGATCATCACCTGAATCATCATTATACAACATATTCACTAATTATATTATTTTTAGTCTGGACATCTTACCTCAGTATTAATGTTGATTTGTTCTTGGACATGTTTCAAAACAATTCTGTTTTATCATCAGCTTTCCCAGAATTGTTTTGAAACATATCCAAGAACAAATCAACATTAATATTGAGGTAAGATGTCCAGACTAAAAATAATATAATTAAAATAACCTCAAAATATAACTTCCTAAAATTAAATATTATATTCACTAATTCTTCTTCAGTGAGATATTTTTCTTTCGCCATGGTTTCACTCACGCACAAACAACAGCGCGATAACGGGAAACATATACGACTGCATTGGAGCCTGCAGGCAAGTTTGGGTGAACGAGTTCCATGTGTTGTTTGTTTTAAAAATAAAAGGGGATTCACCAAGGTTAAATGTGTCAAACGGGAATAGAAAATGTACATTTACATGCCATCTATGATCTCCAAGACATACTAAGCCAACACAATATTTAGGCGCCGAATATAAATGTGGTTTGTTCGCACCAGCTCTAAAGCGAGTTAACTGACCGATGGCCGCATACATGAGTCTCTTTAAATGCCTTAACTGGTTTACGGTACTGAATGTGACACATTCAGACTTTTTTTATTGGGAATTTAAACATTACATATAAAGCCAGTAGTGCTTCTTTTAATGTTCATATTATTTGTTTTTAAACATAATACGAACATTATAAAAGCACTACTGGTTTTATAAGTAATGTTTAAATTCCCAATTAAAAAAAGTTCTTAATAAAGGAGCCACCATTGCAAAAAATCATAGCAACGGTTCGTAGTATTTGGGGTTAGGGAATTAACTATGTGTAAGAGAAAAATATGCGTTTAGATTGGACGCTTAGGTAGCTCACTTGGATACAGCATTGACATAGAAAGTCAAAGGTTCTAGGTTCAAACCCCAGTCTAGGTGTATATTTTTCTTTTCAAATATAATTATGAAGTTTCCTTACTAAGAATCAAATGAATTGTGAATTCTTCTTACCTCATACATCTATGTTTTTTTAAATACAGCCCCGCAGTATCGGAGAAAACTCTTCTCCGCCATGTTTAAAAAAAACAATTGACGATTCATTTGATTCTTATTGATAAAAGTTTACCTAAATAAATAATACCTCATAGTGTGAATTCCTGAAAAATTAATGAAATGAGAATGTTTTATTTCAAATTTCAAAATATGTTGTTTTTTTAAGTTACATTATGCATGCGACAAAATGAAATAAAAGTCCAATTTCAAAATATTATTTGTAAATAGTTATATAATATTCCTTGTAATAAGTCACCTCATTTTTTATTTATATTATTCACTTATCTCAGATATGATATAGGCCATCTTTTTACATTAAAAATGTACCCTGATATTGTTTAGGCTGTTTAAAATGTTGTATTTCAAATTAAAAATATGTTTGCAATCAAATCTTTAGAGGATAAACAAGGCCTACAACTCAGTGGTGTTAAGAAGCTGTTAGTTTGTGCATATGATATAGTATTATTAGGCCAACATGCACACATTATTGAGTAACACTATGAAATTGGGACT
Organism: Diploptera punctata; assembly: GCA_030220185.1. NCBI lineage: Eukaryota > Metazoa > Arthropoda > Insecta > Blattodea > Blaberidae > Diploptera > Diploptera punctata. Next base: position 95,328 of record JASPKZ010010610.1, on the reverse strand, counting down.
GGAAGTAAACATCAATAAAACAAAATATATGGTCACACACAGGAATACATTATATAGTGGAAATGGACAGTTAATGACAAATGAAGGAAATTTTGAGGAAGTGGCTGAATCCAAATACCTAGGAACAATAAGTACAATTAAAAATCAGATGCACAAAGAAATTAAGCATAGACTGAATTCTAGAAATGCATGCTATTATGCATTAACAAGGACTCTTGTTCTTCCAACTTCTCTCAAAAAAAATGTTAAAATAAAAAAAATATAAAACTGTTATTCTCTCAGGTACATTATATGGATGTGAAACATGGACTTCTACTTTAAGGGAGGAGAAAATATTATGGGTATTTGAGAATAAAGTTCTCAGGAAAATTTTTGGATCAAAGAGAGATGAGCAGACAGGGGAATGGACAATGAGCTATATGATCTTTATAGGAAACCAGATATAATAAGAACAGAAGAACAGTTAAGTCTCATAGACTTCAATGGACAGGACACATGACACAAATGGAGAATGAAAGAGGGGCTTGGAAACTCCTTGTAGGAAAACCAGAGGGAAAACGCTCAGTTGGTAGATCAAGAATGAGGTAGGAAAATAACATTAACCATGATTTGAGGGAAGTAGATTCTACAAGGAATGATTGGAAAACATTAGCTTAGGATGGGGATGTATGGAGAGCTTATGTCCATGTGGCCATGAACCTAATGGTTCATTAGTTGCCAGTGAGTTAGTTAGTTAGTTAGTAAGCTACATTATGCACACAAAAAATCAAATGAACATTCATTTTGAAGATATGTAAATAAGGTCTACCGCTGTGGTCTTGAGGTAGCGTGCTGCCTTGTCACGCAGCAGGCCTGGGTTCGATTCCCGGTTGGGACAGGCTCCTGGGTGAGGTTTTGCCTCTTCTATAAGACATATGTCAGGAAGCTTAAGACCCAACGGTCCTCGTAAATCATCCAGTTATCATCATCATCATCATCATTTACCGATGTGGAAAGCAACGGGAAGCTACCACACTTATAATTCCCTAGTAAAGCTGCAAAGCATAGCATGAAAATGCGGCAAATATCTCTTAATAGATCTTATATATTAATAAATACTAATCTTTCTAGATTAATAAGTTACATATATATTTATATAATAACTTATTGTACTTGCACAAAATTTTTGAATTTATGATTGCAGTGAAAGACCTGCTCTTGGGCAGAATTACTATGGATGGATGGATATGTAATTAGTTGCTTTGTTATCATAAACAATTCTGTTATTTATTTTTCATAAATTTAAAATAGGCATGCAGTTCACATTGAAAGCATAGCTTGAGAACTATCTTTGCACTTTTTGCATAATCACTTTATAACCTTGCTGTCTGATGTAAACATTTGGTGGGGATAAAAGTTTATCATATAATGCACGCCAAAGTAGAACAATGAACGAGTAACTACTGTACAGCGTACATGCTGGAAGTGAATTTTACCTTCTCCCTTCTCTTCATTCCTCATGCAACACACTTTATACTACACAAACATAATTTTAATTAAAAATTACACAATGGGAAGTAACACTATTGGTAATTTTCAATCTATAATTGAGTTGAATAAAAGATGAAGGCAAGGACCACCAATATCGTGAAAACACAGAACGTTATGAGGTGATATGTAAAAACATTTAATCCAACTCAGTTATAAACATAAACATACTTTTAACATTGGTCGGAGTAAATTTAAAAACTCACCTCATAAATTTCGTGTTTTTCATGATACAATGGTTTCAAATGGAATCCCGTCCATCTTCAGTCATAACTCCAACCGATGAAATTCTTTCACTGTCGACATCTTTTGAGTCGCCATCTATGGTCAGTTTATAAACTTTGAAATTAAATTTTGTTTGTTGATAATGTTTACTTCCCGACATTCATTTAAATAGAAACATAAATGCACACTCATTCTATACAAAAATTGGAAATAGACCATATTAATACATCTATCTGCACAGAACAAAATCCGAAACATGAAAAGTGCAGTGGGTAAGGGGGTATTAAAATACATACACAAAAAACAAAACACTTTGCACAGCCTTAGACATGGAATTTAACCAATCTGTTTTGAAGGTAAATTTTTCTAAGTTCCAATCATGTGAGCACCTGATTCACATGAATATACTAAAATTTGAAGTTGAATAAAATACAAGAATATATTAGAATAAGGTGATATGTCTCTGTTAAAAGAATGAGTGCTGCAAGAATACCAAGACAAGCACTGGGATTTAGATTAGAAGGGAAGAGACCAAGAGATCAGCTGATATATATATATATATATATATTGATAGATCAAGTTAAGAATATTGAGAAAAGAGGAGTTAAATGGATGAAAATTATGTAAAGGGAGTTATGGGAAGACCAATATAGATGGAGGTTTTTCTCCAAAACTCGATCCCTGAAACAGGAATGAAGATGGGGTTAGTGTAGACTGCCCTGTGGCACAAGTGGTTAGACACTCGCCCTCCATCTCATGGTTCTGAGGTTTTGTCTTGGTCATTTCATATGCAGTTTGTGGCGGACAAATTGGAACCAGCCATGTTTCTCTCAGGTTTTCTTCTGTTTTCCCTTTCCAAATACTTCATTACACTACTTCTACATACTGATGTATATTTTTTCCTGTTATTTACCTGGTATTGAGAGAATTGGTACTATAAACCTCTTATAAAATTACATTAGGAAGTAACATTATGAGGTTTTTCTTAATAAATAAGTTGAGTCTGTTGCATCTTACCTTGTAAAATAATACACAATAAATTCCAAAATATTTTTGATAAGTTTAATATAAGATTAGCACTAAAAAATGTTTATAGCCAAAATAAACTAAATGAAAATATTGATGATAACAAAAAAATCAAGAATATATCAAATAAAGTGTGTTGATTGTGACAAGATATACGTGGGGAAAACAAAGAGAAATTTCTTCTTCTTCTTCCTTCCAAGTATTAGGCCAAGGCCTGTTACGATCCTATAGAAAAATTTTCCCTCCAACGTTCGAGGGAAATTCTCGTATAAGACTTGAAAGCATAATAATAGTCCCTTCGATTGGTTGCTGGCCAAAGGAAGGCAAGACCAGTGATGGGGCTGCCATCTTATAGCCTCTGGTCAGGCTTTTCTGGAGAAGAAAAGAAAATAAAGTAAAGAAGAAATGGAAGAAAGGAAAGACTCCCTAGCCCTCGGATGCCCTAATAGCGTCGGGGGTCGAAAAAAACAAGAGTTAACCAAGAGAGGTTAGATGGTAAAGTTAAAAGAGTGCAAAACACAAGTAAGTGGAAGAAATGTTTTGCAAAGCTTGGGCACCTTGTGGTCGCCATCCACATATCCCCTAGATGAGGACCCCTGAGGGTACAAAGAGAAATTAAACCATTAGAACTAATGAACACATTAGAAATATAAAAAAAGAAGTAGAAAAATCTGCTGTAGCTGCTCACATTTGGTCAGAAAAACATAAAATTGACGTGAATACCAAATTATTAAAACAGAAAATACTAAAGAACTCACCATTTGAGAGAAAATCTATATCCAGAAGAACAGAGAATTATGAATTTTGAAATTCCCAGGGAAAGGGATTTGATATGCAAGTTCTTTGAACCACCAAAAGATGGAGTAGGAGTTGACATCCAGGGCCGACAACTTAAAAATCAATAGTCTGGACAAAATGAAGATGAAACACAAGTGTGTTTTGAAACATATCCTAAAATAACTTTTATGAGGTAAAATGATAACAGACTACCTTAATAATTAAATGAATCGTGATTTTTTCTTACCTCATACATCTATGTTTCTTTAAACACAGCACTGCAGTATCGGCGACACTTTGTCGTCATCGTCAGCTGTTTTCACGACTGTCAATTTTTTCTCCTTTTTGCCGGTAATTATCTAGACTGCCATCTGGTGTTCTTTTGAAGGAATTCCTCTTCAAACTGCCATCTGGTGTTATTTTGAATGAATCATTTCCTAAACTGCTATCTGTTGTATTTTTGAAGAACTTTGTAATCAAGCTTGGTTCTTCCGGAATCTCAAAGTTCATAGTTCTAGTATGGTTTTTTTGAATATATATTTTTTCCCAAACTGTTAAATCCAAAGGTTTAGATTACAAAGTTCTTCAAAAATACAACAGATAGCAGTTTAGGAAATGATTCATTCAAAATAACACCAGATGGCAGTTTGAAGAGAGGAATTCCTTCAAAAGAACACCAGATGGCAGTCTAGATAATTACCGGCAAAAAGGAGAAAAAATTGACAGTCGTGAAAACAGCTGACGATGACGACAGAGTGTCGCCGATACTGCAGTGCTGTGTTTAAAGAAACATAGATGTATGAGGTAAGAAAAAATCACGATTCATTTAATTATTATTAATTGAACCTCATAATGTTAAAAATTCCCAAATTTAATATATAAACAGACTACCTTATTTATTTTAAATGTTTTATACTTCACCTCGTGTTCAGTCTTCTAATTATACTGGTTTTGAAGCCTGGGCAGCTTCATCTTCAGTAATTTCTTGTTGACTGATAGGAGAACTGCTTCTTCCTCCCTTTGATCGGTCCACCAACAGAGAGAGGAAGCAGCAGTTCTCCTGATCGACATAACATCAGTCGACAAGAAATTACTGAAGATGAAGCTGCTCAGGCTTCGAAACCGGTATAATTAGAAGACTGGATATGAGGTGACGTACAAAATATTTTAATTTAGATCTCACCTAATATTTTGTTCAAGAACATGTTTTGGAGGACACCTCTCCCATTTTCAACCAAAAATCAACTGCTGCATTGATCGTTGGAAGTCTTATATACCTCTGGTGTTGAGCAGACGAATCTCATGATTTAATTTTTTTTTTCGGGAGCTTCAAAATTAATTATTTTTTCTTGTTTAACTCTACTTTTTTGTAGACAGATAAAACTTAAGCTGATAAAGGAAGCAAGGAGAGATCTCTGCCATGCTAAGGAAAAAGGCAGTAAGAACATCATCATCCTCTTATCGTGTCCTTCTATCGGAAGGTCAATTCCAAATATGCCTCCAACCATCTCTATCTTCCCATGCTTTGCTTCTTTTTAGTTCTTCCCAGTTGTATCATCTCTTTTGTAGACTTTTATTCACTTGGTTAATCCATCTTTCTCATGGTCATTTTCCTTGTATTTTGAGATTTAACAGCTTTTTGTGGTAGTCTTTCCTTTTCCATTCTTTTTTATATGTCCAAAACATTTAATCTACTTTTTTCTATGTCTGTTATTAATTTTTCTACACTTAATGTCTCCCTGATTTTATCATTCCTTATTCTATCTCTCCTTGTTTTATGTACCATTCCACGTAAGAATTTCATTTCTGTAGCTTGGATTCTGCTCAAGTCCTTTTTTGTATATGTCCAAGTCTCAGCTGCATATGTTAGAACTGGTTTGAAATAAGTTTTATACATTGCCATTTTACTCTTGATGGGTATATCTTTATTCCAGATTAATTGTTTAGTTAAATTATAGACTTTTAAACATTTGTTGAACTTTTATAGGAAGAAATCACTATGAGGTTTAATTTAATCATTAATTTTAAACTTGTCTCTATTCTTTTACTGATTTCAGTCTATTTTCCCATTTGCATTTTTCACCATTCCTAAATATGTAAATTTTTCCACTTTTTGTAGATTTATGCCTGATAACTTAATATTCCAATCGTCATTCTGGTTTCTACATATTTTCACGACTGCCATTTTCTCGATATTTATTTTTAAACTATATTCTTCTGGAACTGTTTTCCAATGTTCAAGTCTGAGTTCTATGGTATTTTTTGAATTTCCCCATATCATTACATTATCTGCGAATTTGAAGGTTTTCATGTTTGGTTTTTTGCCTTCCCCTACTATTTTATTTGTATTTGTTATTTCATTAACATAAACTTGTATCCAAGAAAATTAAACTAAGTTCTAAGTTAAATCAATTTTTTATTGATTTCTATAATCAGGATGAAGTTAAAATTGAAGTACTACTTAAATAGTAATGCTTTTTCAAAGTTAAAATTGGGAAACACATTATGAGGTTCTTAATTAATAAATTAATGAGTCATTTTAACATCTTACCTCATATTTCATGTTTTATCAAACACGGTAACTATAGTTTTCAAACGATCTTGTCATTCATTTTCAACCGCCATTATGACTACCGGATATTCGTTGGAATCTCCCTCTATAACGTTGCCATCTGGTGTTGATTTGACGAACTTCGAGATATCGTTGCCATCTGGTATTGATTTGATGAACTTCGAGATGAGGTCACGTTCATCCGGAATGTTGAAATTCATAGATTTAAATTTGTTCTTCTGTATAAATATTTTCTCCCAAACTGTCAAATCCAAAGGTTTTTCCAAATGTTTTAGAAGTTTAGCTTCTTTTTCAATTCTATGACCTTCCAACAAACCATGTGCTGCAATAGCTGATTTTTCAATTTCACCATTTTTAATTAAAGCAAGGAAAATAACTTACAATATCCAGTATTGTTAGTTTGGCTCTATAATAAATAGTGAAAATTGACTTGAACTTTAAATGTATTTTTCTTGAAACTTACATAATGGCATATAGCTGGTTGATGCATAATGCAGTCTAATTGAAAAAAATAGAAAAGATGGAAAATAGAAAAGATGGAAGAGCATTGACATAGAAAGTCAAAGGTCCTGGGTTCAAATCCCAGTCTAGGCATATATTTTTCTTTTCAAATATAATTTGTCCATCATTAAGGTGTTTAAAAACGAATAATATTAACATTGAAAAAAATACATTAAAAATTGCAGTGTAGATTTCATGTACATGCAACATTTTATATGCTAAACAAGAAATAAGTAAGAAAATTTATTTGTGGTATGTATCTAACTAACTAACTCACTGGTACTATCGAATCTGGATATTCATGGCTGCATGGACACAAACTTTTAACACATCCTTGTCCTGATCTACTGTATTTGAATCATCCCCCATAATATCTACTTCCCTAAAATCATGTTTAATGTTATTCTTCCACTTCATTCTTGGTCTACCAACTGGGTCCTTTCTCTTTGGTTTTCCTACAAGAAGTTTCTATGCCCCTCTTTCATTTCCCATTTGTGCCACATGTCCTGCCCATCACAGTCTATGAGATTTAACTGTTGTTATATCTGGTTTCCTATGAAGATCATGTAGCTCACAGTTATGTGACTGGCAACCACGCTACCACTAGAATAGCCCAATGGATAATCAAACCACACTACCAACCCCACCAATGACAAGGTCATGAAGCTCCCAGAGAATGTTCTTCAATCAATATTTGGTATAAATTTCCTGTTATTCTTTCATTTTGAATTCTTTTTGTCTTACCCAGAATCCTTCTATAACACCTCATTTCCACTGCCTCTTATTTCATACTGACAAAAAAACATGTATCTGAAAGACTGATATCTTTTAACCAAAATCAAAGTGGGAGGTAACACTATGAGGTATTTACATTTATGAATGAGTTGGAGAGAATGCTTTAACATCTCATCTCATAAAGTTGCATGTCTTCATGATACCGATTTCAAAAGTGTAATTTTACCTATCTTCAGTCAAACTTCATTTTCTCCAACTCATTCATAAAAGACAATCAGATCAAAATTATTACATTTTTGTTATGGACAAACATCACTTCACCACCACCATCAGGATAACAGCCTCGCCTTCTCGCAGGAAAGATATCCATCTCCGTCTATCATGGTGACCTTCCACCAGATACAAATGCCAAGCTTCTTCACATCCCCCAAAATTTCAACTATCAAAGCAATCGTCTTCCAGCTCCCCTTAGGTATCCTTTGTACTATCTGGCCCACTCATTGAATTTTTTTTTTATTGGGGCTACAATATTTGGTGGTTTATAAAGGTGATACAGTTCCGAGTTATTTCTAATTCCCCAACCATTTACATCCTGAATTGTGTCCTATATTTTATGTATTAACCTTCTTTCAAAAGTTGGTTGGTTGGTATCTAATGTCGAGCACTTGATAATGAAATCATTCGCTCTCTTGCACTCCAATATTTAGCAGAAAGGCTGGTCTCTTCTACAAAAGCTGGACAACGGAGGAGATGGTTTCTTTCCATATCTTCATTTAAATTGCAAAAAGGGCATTTAGGTGAATCTGTTATGCCAATTCTGTGTAGGTGTTTATTCAAGCAGTCATGTCCCGTTAGCAGTCTGAATGTTGCTACTGCAGATTTTCTTTGTAATGTAGTAATGTCATAAGCTTGTAGATTTTCCCATTCCTTTCCAGATGTTTTGGTGGTGTATTCTCTAAGTTTATTGATGTATTTATTTGAGATAATTCTTTTGATAGAGTGAAAGGAAACTGGAGTAGAAGTTGGGTTTGATACAATTTTACTACCCTTCTTGGCTAGAAAATCGGCTATTTCATTGCCTGTCACTCCACAATGGGCTGGAACCCATTGAAGTACAACTTCTTTATGTAGATGGGATAACTGTTTTATCATTTTGTGACATTCGATAATTTTGATGCTTTTGGGTGTTGTGTCTCGTGTTATAGCGAGAATGGCTGCTTTGGAGTCACATAGAATTACAACTTTTGTAAATTTTTGGATGTGATATAAAAGATTTTGTAAACTTAAGAAAATTGCTAGAATTTCGCCATCAAAGTTTGTTGGATTTGTGTTTAGTTTACGATAAAAGGAAAAAAGTGGACATACTGCACCAGCACCAGTGCCACCATCATTTGGTAGGCTGGAGCCATCTGTAAAAATATGCATCCATTCAGGAGCAGGGTATCTTAGATTTATTATTTCCAGTGACATTTGTTTTAAAATATATTGAGGAGTTTCAGATTAGTTGCAAGTATCATTATATCCAGTTGTGACAATGCCATTTACAACCAAAGATCAATTCAGGTTTAATGAGGGTTTCGCTTAAACGATATTTAATATCTCAAGTTAGATATTTGGATTTGAAATGCCTTTGTAGACCAAAATATCATCTTTTTTGCATTCTTTTTTTTCTTTTTAATTTCCTCACTTAACTGGTGGGTGCCATTTACTACTGATCCGAGGTATTCAAATCTATAAACTCTTAATTATTTATGAGTTAGTTATTTTGACTCATCTCATATTTTTTTAATATTCTGCAGACTATTGTTTCGTTGCATCTATGCGACATTGTCAATGCATTCTAACTGTTGTGTTTGCAGTTGTCATCCTGTAGATTGATTTCAACTCCCTCTTTCAAATTTCATTCCTTCAATTTCTTTATATGATTCATTGATATGTTGTCTATACTTTTACTGCCTACTCCCATATATTTTGTCTTCCTACCTATAATTCCCTAGTAAAGCTGCAAAGCATAACATGAAAATGCTATGATTGCAGTGAAAGACCTACCCTTGGGCAGAATTACTATGGAATGAAATAATTAATTCTAGAGTATGTGTGTAAAGAGAGATATCTCCAAAATAGTGAAATGTATTACTAGTTAGGAAGAATGACAATTTTTTTGTGTGTTACAAAAAAAATTAGTTTAGTGACAACGGTGATTAGTATATTTCATGGCAACTCATAATTTTGGATTCTTGGTGTGTAAAAAGATGAAATTGGGATGGAGATATCTCCATTTACATGTCCACTCAAGATGAAGATATCTCTTTTTACACACCCACCCGAGAATTGTTAAACCCATTGGTAATACTGCTTCCTTTGAAGCTTTAAAGGCTTGTCATGTATCATTCTCACTGCTTGCTATGAACTCAATATCATGAACAAACATTTACATTACAAAATTACAGTAGGAGTTTAATACAGGGCAATCAAATTTTAATCGGTTGTATATACCAAACTATAATACATATTTTCAATGTTACCAATCGTAGCAACGGCTCGTAGCATTTGGGGTTAGGGAATTAACTATGTGTAAGAGAAAAATACGCGTTTAGATTGGAGGCCTAGGTGGCTCAGATGGAAGAGCATTGACATAGAAAGTCAAAGGTCCTGGGTTCAAACCCCAGTCTAGGCGTATATTTTTCTTTTCAAATATAATTTGTCCATCATTAAGGTGTTTAAAAACGAATAATATTAACATTGAAAGAAGCACTACTGGCTTTATAAGTAATGTTTAAATTCCCAATAAAAAGTCTTCTTAACAAAGAAGCCGCCATTTGCAAAAATCGTAGCAACGGCTCGTAGCATTTGGGGTTAGGGAATTAACTATGTGTAAGAGAAAAATACGCGTTTAGATTGGAGGCCTAGGTGGCTCAGATGGAAGAGCATTGACATAAAAAGTCAAAGGTCCTGGGTTCAAACCCCAGTCTAGGCATATATTTTTCTTTTCAAATATAATACATATAACAATGAATGATACATGAAATGAAAGAGAAACTCTTAAAGTTTACTTTTACAAGTGTTGTTAGTTACATGGCACACATCTAAGTGACCTACGCAGAGTAGCATATCCCTAACTTGTTCCACTATTTCGTTGGAAACTCTTGGATGTCCACTGCTTTTACCTTGAACAACAGCATCAGTTTCCTTAAATTGATGATATCATTGATGAATGCTTTGTTTACCTGGAGTTGGATTACCAGGGTATTTTTTCTGGAATGCATGTTGTACGGTAATAAAAGAAAATGTCTCATCATATTCCAACATGCAGAACACTTTTTGCTTTATAGTCGACATTTTCAAACCATTGTTACGTCATCACAACAAAATATGAGAAAGTAAGCTTTTAGAGTTTTTCTTTCATTTGATGTTTCATTCATTGTTGTATGTATTATAATTCCGTTTTAACAATTGACTAAAATGTGATGAATAATTTGTAATTGTCCTGTATTTAAAGGAAGTACAGTATAAGGTTTATTTTAAATAATAGGAGTTGGAATATTCACGACTCACCTCGTATTTGTAGATTTCTTGAAAAACAAGATTTTGACGTGTTAAGCATCATTATCAATTCTTTCTAACTGAACCTGGGTCTTCAAGAAATCTACAAATATGAGGTGAGTCATGAATAATCTAACTCTCCATTTACAATAGAAAGTATCATTATTTGGCTCTTCTTAATAAATTAGATGATTTTTTTGCATCTGTTTAATAAATAAAGAGAGCCTGGACAAGCTGACAATGAAACAGAATTGTTTTGAAACATGTCCTAAAAGGACTCAACTTTTATGAGATAAGATGCATCAAACACCTCATTTATTAAACATCTACTTTACCAGATATTAAGATGAACTTTTGGAAATGGTGTGTGAGAGAGAGAATTGTCAACGATGTAAACAATGTGGTATGCAACAAGAAGATTAAAGGAACAGGTGTGACATCATTAAGCAAGGTAGAAGTGAATAATGAATGACAGTGAACTAACATTTTTACCATCATTATTTATGTGGTCTAAACATTATGTTTTAAAAAAGATGTTAACTTATGTTGAACTCATGATTTTATACCAGGTGACCCTTTTGTACCGTTTTATATTATATTATACCTCTTCTGAGATAAGTTCCATTTGTAATGTAAACAAACAAGATGTATGACTGTGTTTTCATTGGTCGAATAATGCTTTTACCTTTCAGCATGTAAGAAAATGTAGTTAGCTTTCTAACACTCGAATAAAAGAAATAAAAATAATTACAATGTATATTATCTAGCACATGAATATATAAGTTATATGGGAGAATTTTGAAATATATTTAATTACAATTTTAATAAATAAAGTCCACTGCTGTGATCTCGAGGTAACGTGCTGCCTTGTCATGCAGCAGGCCCAGGTTCGATCCCCAGTCGGGACAGTTTTTCTGGGTGAGGTTTTTATTGGGGTTTTTCCTCGCCTGTAAGACAAATGTCAGAAAAACTTTAAGGTCCAAACGGTCCCCGAAATCATATGGCCATCATCATCATCCTTATCATTATATCATCATCATCCTTCACTGGTGTGGAAAGCAACGGGAAGCTACCACACCTACAATTCCCTAGTAAAGCTGCAAGCAAGCATGAAAATGCTATGATTGTAGTGAAGGACCTGCCTTCGGGCAGAATTACTATGGATGGAATAGATTAAAATTGGCATTGTTTTATTCTTATGCACGTGCAATGCATAATATGTTGGGATTTCAGTTGTTTCAAAATAGCTGATTCTGCAGAATTATAAAACATTGTGGAAAGGAAAACATACAAAAAGCAGAGAGAAGCTAATGATTTTGGATGTTTTAAAACATTTTAGTGAAAAATATCCTACATTAGCAATTGAGACCAGCCTCATGGGCTAGTGGTAAGGGTTCCTAACTACTGTTCATGATGTCCTGGTCAAACGATTGGAATTTTTCCTTAAAGGGAATTATTCCTGTGATTGTCCATGGTCTGGAATTTAGGTTAAGTTTAGGTTAACTCCTGGTGCTCCATTATCATTTATCACCCATCATATCATCAGGGTAATGTAACTCCGCCTTCCAGGTGCCCCAACTTAAGAAATGGATTACAATTCTGCCAAAGCTAGGGGAGAAAGCCAGAAATTTCATGAAAGAAAACCTGGTGACATTAGACAAAAAAAAAATAGCAATTGAGGATGTGGTGAAAAATAACAGCAGAATTTACAGTTGAGTCAGCATAGAGCATATATTCTGCTCGTAATGAAATTGCAAATAAAATATATCTATAAACATCCTGGAAAAAGCACAAATATCTGATTAGGTAGGCCCATATATAAATTTATGTCATAAATAAGAAATGGAAGTTCCTAATTATTGGTATCATCTTACCTTGTATTCAGTCTTATTTCCCATAAAATATGATGTTGCCTAAGAACAATATTTCTATTGATGATAGTTCCTTACACGAATCAGTCATTTGGTGGATTAAAGTACACCATGTTTCTCATAATAGACAAGACTTGGCAGAGTATTTTAGGCAAGTTTGTGTACAGTACAACTGGAACTTAGCTTGGAATTAGTATAGATTTTCTTCTGTACAGTGTAGTTAGTTAAGTGCCCTACTTACGTCCTAATGATTGAACAATAAGCACAATGGTTTTGAACCCGCTCCATTTATTTTTTCCTATTTTTTTTGTGGAAGTTGGTGTTAGTAACTAAGATCCTTTATTTGAGGCAATGACTGATGTTGCAGGTGTATTTTCAAATAAGGAGTACACTGATGTTATGTTCTGTGGTCGAACGTGGCAAAATGCTGTTGGAGCTCATAGATTTTACCATAAGAATTATCCACCGAGTCAATTATTTTCAGCCCTTGTTTTCAGATGTACAATAATTATTACTAGGACATTCAATAATAATGGCATTAGAACATTTTTAGGATTAATAATTATTCCTTCGACATTTTGACTTATTCCTTCACGAAATTTCATTCTATGAAATCTATCTTAATACCCTCCATAAAGAGTTTAAAACACTAATTGGATATAAGAGTATTAACAAAGGAAGAACATTTATTTTCATCTCATTATTTTCAATCATTATATTCAACAACTTTTTAGGATTATTCCCATATGTACCACCAATAACAATTCCTATATGTGGTACTGAAAAATAAGCAATTAAAGATTTTAAATCTTTAAATCCATTTGATGCATACAAATTAATATAACTAAAATACCTCCTACTACTCTAACAGAATTCAAACAAAATTTATTTTACAACCAATTCTCATTAATAATTGTATACCCGAAGTAACCCTACCAAACACTTGAAAATCAGCATCCTAGTGGTGACCATTGTAATCTTGCAGTATGTTGTTGAGCAGTATTTGTTGTATAAATCTGTAATATTGAAAGTCTCGAAATAGTAATATTTTGTGAATACATTCACTGTCTCACATTTAGTAAGTAATACCGCTTAAAAAGATATTCAATAGAATTTGTTTAGACAGTGGAATTGGGAGTACTCCAACATCCACCAAATTCACCAGACAGGAGCTTTTGTAACTGTAACATATTTTCAAAGAACCTGTATGAGGCATTCAATTACAATCAAGAGTTTATATCCAGAAATCTCTAGTTTGATCAGATGAAAGAGATATCCAGAAATAGTGCTGCAGATGGAGTGCTACATATCACAAGGGTTTGGCATCATATAGTTGACTTGGCAAGAGACTATAAATTAAGTTCATAATTGCAAAAGTAACCTCAATAAATTTTTTGTCACGTTATAGCAGTATTGCCATTACTTATTGAATGCCCTAGTATTGTTGTTATTATTATTATTATTATTATTAGATTATGAGTATTTGAGAATAAAGTTCTTTAGTAAAATTTTTAGACCAAAGAGAGATGTGAACCGACAGGCAAATGGAGAAGACTTCGTAACAGTGAGCTTCATGATCTTTATAGGAAGCCAGATATAATAAGAACAGTTAAGTTTCGTAGACTGCGATGGGCAGGACATGTGTCATGAATGTGAAAGAGGAACATGGAAGCTTCTTGTAGGAAAACCAGAGGAAAAATGCCCAATTGGTAGACCAAGAACGAGATGACAGAATAACATTAACTATGGTTTGAAGGTAGAATATTATACAGGAATGATTGGAAAACATTAGCTCAAAATAGGGATGTGTGGTGAGCTTATGACCACATGGCCAAGAACCTACGGGTGAGTTATATTTTTATTGGCTTTGGTGGTATAGGGGTTAAGTTCTTTGCATCTAGTCCCAAGGGTTGTGGATTCAAATCTGGTCTAGAAAAAATCCAAGAGATGTGTCCTTTGGGAGGGACTTTAAGCTGTGAGTCACAAGTCGAAAAATTTTCTGGCTTGTAAAAGAGCCTTGAGTCTGAGCAAAATTTAACTTGGTTTTCCCACTCAAGTTAATACCTTAGTTGCCTACTAGATGTCCCTTTTAGGTGAAGTGAAACCATGTCACTCATTGATATATGTAAGGATATATATATATATATATATATATATATATATATATATATATAAATAAATAAATATAGAGTTCCGGGTTCGAATCCCGTCCAGGCATTTATTTTTCTTATGCCATATATAACTTATATATATATATATACCTAAATTAGTCAAGTAACTTCCACTATGGTGCATGCTTGGGGATATATAGATTACTATTAAACTATATCACTGGCACTATTGAACTCGTAGTTCATGCCTATCCTGAGCTAACATTTTCCAATCATCCCCTGTATATTCTACTTCCCTCAAAGCATGTTTTATGTTATTGTCCCACCTCATTCTTGGTCTATCAACTCGTCATTTTCCCACAAGAAGTTTCCATTCCCCATTTGTTCCACGTATCCTGCCATCGCAGTAGACTGCTATTACTACTAATAATAATAATAGTCCCATGCTATAGCCAAGCGATAAAAGGTACCATGACTTGGTGCAGAGCTACAGGACTTGCACTGATTCGAGTTTCCATGGTGGAAGAAATTTTCTCATGGAATTCAAGCCAATATGGAATCTGTGATCTCCAAGCATCTTGAGAAATTTGGGAACTCCAAATTGAGAAAACCAGCTGTTAATGGCTCAATTCTGGAAATGCTTGCTATTATGCATTGCAGAGACTCTTGATGTCCCAACTCCTTTCAAAAAACGTTAAACTGAAAATATATAAAACTATTATTCTACCAGTTATATTATATGGATGCGAAACATGGACTCTTACTTTATGGTAGGAAAGGAGATTACAAGTATTTGAGAATAAAGTACTCAGGAACATTTTTGGATCAAAGAGAGATGAACAAACAGGTGAATGGAGAAGACTACATAACAATGAATTACATGGTCTTTATAGAAAGCCAGACATAATAAGAACAGTTAAGTCTCGTAGACTGCGATGGGCAGGACATGTTGCACGTATGGGGAATGAAATACTTCCATGGAAGCTTCTTGTAGGAAAGCCAGAGGAAAAACGCCCTGTTGGTAGGCCAAGAATGAGGTGGGAGAATAACATTAACTATGATTTGAGGGAAGTAGATTATACAGGGAATGATTGGAAAGCATAAGCTCAGGATAGGGATGTATGGAGAGCTTATGTCCGTGCGGCCATGAACTTACGGGTTCGATAGTGCCAGTGAGTAAGTAAGTGAGCTATTAATGGCTGGGGAATTCAAATGCTGACCACATGTCACCTCTCTACAGAGTGATTAACATAATGTGTGGATGTGAGACCACCAGTTAAACTGTCAGCCAAGTGCCTTCTAGGCCCGTCTTGCCATGGAGTTGAGTTTATAATTATAATAAAAGCAGCCACAAGTGTATTTGAGTATATTTAGTCATGGATAAGAACCAGCGACAGTAATTGATTTGATTCCTAAAACATTTGTCCCTTTATTTAAAAAACCTTTCTTGCTTCCCTTGCTGATTGGTTTATTTTTGAAACAGTGCAGATGGGTCACCTGGTATATACATAGGCCTAGATATACATGTCTAGTGATGTATATCCAATAAATCATAAATGCAAAGACATATTTACTGATATGTTTAAAAATATAATAAAACACTTATTTTAATAAGGACTGATTTGTGTGCAAGTGTGATGCGAGTATAGATTTGGAAAATAAAAAATAAAAAAAATGCCCTTTGCAAATTGTTTAAGAAAAAACTAATTTTACTCGAAAAAAAAAAGGACTGTGTTTTGAAAGATTTGTTATAGAAATCCAGAGCATGCTCCATATAATACATTTTTGCAGTTTTTAGAATTTTAAATGTTGGCATTTTTGGTAAAACATCTTTAAAAATTTAGACAAATTAAATTTTTGAAAAGGAAAATTGTCTAAACCGGGATTTGAATCCAAGACCTCTAGCTTTGTACGCTATTGTGCCATTACACTATCAGGGCTTTCGATGCAACCATTGATTTTTCTTTCTACACATACAATTCAAATAAAAAAATGGAAAAACACAATTTGTTGTTGCAGCATGTAAATAATTACCTTGAGAGAAATATATACATGTCGATTCCCCCCCCCCCACAAAAAATGTGAAAAATGCATTAAAATAAAGTGAGAAGTTTAGCTTAAAGTAACCTAAAATCAGCATATTTGCAATGTAAAATGTGTATTAGTCATTGTTCAGACAGTTTAGGTAACTTGTCACTATGGCTAGGATTTTTATGTAATAAAAGATAAGATTGCAATCCAGATAGTATATATTATTCAACTGTTTGTGTGTGAAACAAGATAAAATACAGTCAAAAGTCTTACTTCTCATTATACTATTCAATTGTTTATATGTGAAACCAAAACATAAGACAGTCATAAGTCTAACTTCTCATTATGCTATTCCCAACTGTTTGTATGTAAAACCAAAACAAAAGACAGTCAAAAGTCTTACTTCTCATTATACTGTTCAACTGTTTATATGTGAAACCAAAACAAAAGTCTTACTTCTCATAATACTATTCAACTGTTATGTGAAACCAAAACAAAAGACAGTCATAAGTCTTGCTTCTCATTATACTATTTAACTGTTTATATGTGAAACCATAACAAAAGACAGTCATAAGTCTAACTTCTCATTATACTATGTTGCAATCTTAATTTTATTACATAAAAATCCTAGCCCTACTTATCACTAAAACCCGCTAACAAACAAGTGAACGCTAAACTAATCTGGTGTACTAACTCGCCCATTTTCTCACCCTAACTTGCCCAAATTGACATGAACCCTAACTTGCCCACTAATGTAGGTGAACTCTTGGGATAGAATCCACTTATACGTGATCAAATATGTTGGCAATTGGCCCTACGAGTATATTATCACATTGACCAACACGAGGCTAAGAGTCACTTGTTCTCTGATCGAATATACACTGGTGGCATAGAATAGCCTACAATTCTCTTGTCAGCACAATTCTAAAATCTGCAGTAACACGTTCTACGGAGTGTGCTTTGAATTTCTATGACATCTTTTGGAAATACTTTTCAACATATGACGCGAAAAAGTTTTCTAAGTACCATCATGCGCCAACAAATGCGAAAGCTGTTTATACTGTGAAATCACGGGATGAAGCCAAGATACATGATATTTAACGAACCTAACGCAATTTAAGTACTCTAATCTCTGATAGACTAACCTAAATGCTAACCTAACGCTATTTAAGCACTCTAATTTGTGAAAGAATGCAACGCCCAAAAATAAATAGGAAATTCTGAAGTAGGCCTATATGTGTATTATTAATTAATGCATACTGTATGTTGGGTGCACTGGAACACGTCTTTGTTGTTGTATAGAATATTCGTTAAAATCAATATGGCTGCCATGTCTTCATGCTAAGTATGTAGTTAAATAATATCACAAAAATAAATTAAAATGAAACCCTAAGAATAAAATTTGACAGGAGTTTATGAAGGGATTAACAAAGTCGCGTCACAGGTTGTAAAGTTAAGCCCCCTCACTTTTTAAATACAGTCCACAAGATTTTTTAGTAGAATGAGTTTTTTTCCAAGAAAGGCAAACCCAAAATTTCCAAACCATGAACTCCAAGGTTACAGTTGTGTTGCTTTGATAAAAAAATCTCAAATTCATTAAAATCTTGAATACGTATAAAATTTAGTATTCAGGGAATTGTGGGATTTTTAATCAAAAAAAAAAATCTGACCTATGTATCAAGTTTCCTGACGATTTTCCAAGGCTATAGTGTTAGTTTGTCCTGCGCTATAGCAGATTGATTTAAGGCATGATATCTTCTTAGGAAAATGTTTGGACCAAAGAGAGATAAACAGACAGGTGAATGGAAAAGACTACACAACAGTGAACTACATGGTCTTTATAGGAAGCTAGATATAATAAAAACAGTTAAGTCTCATAGACTGCCATGGGCAGGACATGTGGCACGAATGGGGAATGAAAGACGTGCATGTAGGAAAACCAGAGGGAAAACGCTCAGTTGGTAGATCAAGAATGAGGTGGGAGAATAACATTAACTATGATTTGAGGGAAGTAGATTATACAGGGAATGATTGGAAAGCATTAGATCGGGATAGGGATGTATGGAGAGCTTATGTCCGCCGGCCATGAACCTACGGGTTCGATAGTGCCTGAGTGCAACCTACTGGACTTTTACTTGCTCGAGTTCCTATGATGGAAGAAATTTTCTCATGGGATTTTGACCAGTATGGGACCACTGCATTATGAGGAATTTATTTAGAGCAGCTCTAGGTCGATAAAACTAGTTATAACGACTAGATGATTCGACATGTTGACTAGATGTTACCACTATACTGGCTAAATGTTTTACATTTGATTAACACATGTAGATGTGAGGCCAGCAGCTGACACATAGGCCAAACGTCCGGCGTACATCTAAAAATAAATCCCTATCCGATTTTTCGAAGGCACTTTTGACTAAAAATGTAAAAACATTCGAAATTTTTATAATTACAAAATTTCAGTCTAAAGGGTGTGTCCGGGATTTGTAATGAAAAAAAAAAGTCCAGCCTACATCCCAAAATTCCATACCACATTTGCAAAGTTTTAGCCTACTATTGCAAAAAAGCCCAATTTTTCTGTACCCTGTTTCCTAAGGCCTTATGGCTTTAATTCTGCCAGAATAAGGAAACATTATTATTATTAATTTTCCAGTAGATTAATATTATATTTTTATATAGAGTTTTTCTAACGACTGTAATACGAAACAGTTTTTACGTAAATACTTATTCTTGTTATATTATTTTTAGTCTGGACATCTTACCTCAATATTAATGTTGATTTGTTCTTGGACATGTTTCAAAACAACATTAATATTGAGGTAAGATGTCCAGACTAAAAATAATATAATTAAAATAACCTCAAAATATAACTTCCTAAAATTAAATACTTATTCTTGTTACTTTAAAACTATTACGTAACACGCCTTTTTCATTTTTATTATCGAAAGTGCATATCGAGGATTATAAAAATGCCATTAACTGAAAACCTGTCATATGGTTCCTTTTAATATGCTTATACACATATATAAATTATAAGATTGGTACCTAAAGTCACAGTCGTCCTTAATAATTAAGGATGACCATATTATTTCAACCTTAACAGTGGTTCAATATGAATTTTACAAGTATTGGTGCATGTAAACATTCCATTGTATCTTTTATTTATATTTATTGGAAATATGAGATAGGTAGTGGTAATTAAATTAAAACCTAGTATTTGCCTTGACTATTGAGGAAACCAGAAAAAAAAAACTTCGGTCAGGTTGGTCCACATCAGGGTTTGATCTCGGAACCTCCGGAATACGACTCTCAATCTCCTTCAATTGAGTCAGATCACTTAGTATCTCTTTCTTATTAGATAACAGAAAGACTACGACCCGCCCTCTGGCAAGCGTCTTCTGAAACTCATATAAATAAAGAATTTTTATTCTAGAAAAGTTTTAAATTTGAATAATTATCCTCATATTAAAGCTGGTGCAAGAGCATAATTTTAATTTTAAATTACTTTTATACTATAATTTTATATTAATATTTGTTAATTGTTTTATTTTTATAATAATGTTTATTTGGTTATCTTTACTAAGTCCTTATATGCTTTTTTTATTAAATGTGTTTATGAGTGACTTTTAAAACATATATCTTGTATAATAAATTACATTTTTAGAAAATAAAATGGTGGTAGTCTTACGTAAATTCTTATATCACGAAATGTGTTTGTTATATGGAAACCTACTGATTAATATACACAAATGTTCGTTTGTAATAAGGTAACTGAATGAATGTACCCCATTGGCGTCCGGAAGAAAAACAAATTGTTCAAAATAAAAAAAGAACATAATAAGTAGAACATTTATATGGTAAAAACGAACTATAAATCTAACAACTATTTGAAACTAACCACAATTCATAAACATCCACTTACTATAAGAATTGAATTGCGATTCTTATTGCGAAATCATGACGTCAGTATTATTTTAATTTGTGAATTAACTCTAAAATGAGAAATGACAAAATTGTTTTCTTCAAATCGTGTAGTATTACTCTTGACTTCAAGCGGTTCGGTAGTGTTATAGTTTTGCTGCAACCGTGTGATGGGTTTTAAATCGCTATACCATTCGTCAGCAAGTAAACATTTTAATATGGTACGTATTTGAAAATTATCCATTTCTATTTCTACATTACAATTATTATGATATTCAATTGTTTTATTATATGCAGTAGCGTTTCTATTATTCGTGTATGTGAATATTTTAAACGATTTGTTACGTTTTGTAGTAAATTTGTGATTGTTTACGCGAAAAAAAACATATCACTTGACTTGGGGAATTATTTATAAAAATTTTATAATGTTTTATTTCGTGAGAATTAGAACCAGGAGGGGTTAGACTTTAAAAAATACTAATAGGAGATAAATTTAAAGTTTAGAACTAAGTATAGGATAAGAGGACAAAATTCAAAACACGAATATCTATATAGACCTACATATAAAAATTCAGTCTGCATTAATTTGTGTTCGCAAAACTCGAAAAGTAGACTGTCGATTGTTACAAAAATTTGTACATACAGGTTTTCAGGTACGGAGCGTGTTTAGTTTCTATTATTCTCTAAAACCATTAGGTATAGGAGTTCACCTGAAACGAACGTTTAAAAATCCATCTAGCAGTCGCAATTTTTTATGTTTCACAACGAAATTCAGTGTATGCTATTAAGATACACAGAGATAGATATTGTCAAAAATCAGCGAAATCCGGTTAGTAGAAATGGGGGTACCATACAACTTAATTATCCCGTAATTTTCTGTGAACTTATTCAACTAAAAATAAGAACATACAGGCTTTTAGCAAGCACACGCCGGGTATTCGCGAGTCAGTTATAAAAATGACTTCTAAGAGTCGTAAGAATTATATCCTCGATTAAAAATAAGAAAAAACCTTTTTTTTTTTTTCATTTAAAATTGCCTTTTTAACTGACATAATTAAAATACGTGTAAAATGGATTTGATCAAAATTTTCTTTCGATGACAATTGAAATTATTTTAGAAATTTTCGAATGCCTTGGTGGACAAAATAAAAATGCACAATTAATTAATATATATCTGATAATTAAATTAAATAATCCATAAAGCTTAATATACTATTTTATAAGGAACTAGCTAATGCCCGGTGTGAATTGCTACGCCTAAATAAATTAAATTTGTTTCTATGTTTAGTTCAATAGGTAAAAAGAAAAATAATTAAACATTTATATCGTAATTATGTGCTGATTACCCGATGTTGCCCGGGAATCTACTTATCCTGATCTTCTTGGCATAAATGAGCTGAAAGACAGAAACGGTTATCGAGTTACCCGTAAAAGAATATCCGCCGTGCGCTGCTATGCTTGCCCGGGAATCTAGTCATCCCGATCTTCTTGGCATCAATGAGCTGAAAGATGAAAATGGTTGAGTTATCCGTAACAGATAGACATATGCTGTCGCGAACTTTTTGTAGATTTTTTGAGATATTCAATTCTGTGTACATTAGTTTAGTGTATGTTATGATTTAGGCAGCATAAGTCATTTAAGCGTCCAAAAAGTTCCGAAAAACGCGTTGTTCACTCAGAGGGTGATTTTTAAGGGTAAAGGAGTTGAGTATTAAAACTCTCTTGCAGCCTAAAACCTTTCCGGGAAACTCCTGAACATTTTGCAAAAAAAAAATCATCACAATCGGATGAATGGTGTAGAAATGCATAAAAGACAGACGTACATACATTCGTTTATATATATATATCCATCCATCCATAGTGATTCTGCCCGAGGGCAAGTCTTTCACTGCAATCATAGCATTTTCATGCTATGCTTTGCAGCTTTACTAGGGAATTATAGGTGTGGTAGCTTCCCGTTACTTTCCACACTGGTGAAGGATGATGATGATGACGATGATGATAATGATAAGGATGATAGCGATGGCTGGATGATTTTCGGGGACCTTTGGGCCCTAAGCGTCCTGACTTTGTCTTACAGGTGAGGAAAAGCCCCGAGAAAAGCCTCACCCAGGAGCCTGTCCCGACCGGGAATCGAACCCGGGCCAGCTGCGTGACAAGGCAGCACGCTACCACAGCGGTGGACATGTGTATATATATATATATATATATATAAGTAAGCTATTGGAGCCAAATAACCCCTAATTAAGAGACAATTTGTAGAACTTACATTATTCTAGCGCTGACTTGATGAGAAGCTTATAACAACGGACCACAAGTTACAAACTATAACGTGTTCGCTTAGTTATATTGTAAATAAAACGTCTTTAAATTCGTTAAATATATCGGAAAATGTCGCTTTAAAATTTTACTCACAGGAAAAAAAAACACTATGAGGTTCAATTTAAGAATTAAATTAATATTTTTAATACCTCATCTCATATCCTTTATTATTCTAGACTGCAGTTTCGGAGTTATACTCCATCATCAGTAGTCTCTTGTCGACCGGTGTTAATGTCGAAAACTGCTAAGAAACGACATAACACTGGTCGACAAGAGGCTACTGATGATGGAGATATAGCTCCGAAACTGCAGGCTAGAAGAATAAAGGATACGAGGTGAGGTATTAAAAATATTAAATTAATTCTTCGCTTCAAAATGTTCTCTTACTGACGAGTGTTCTTTTGAGGAATCGAATTTGTGCGTTGTATGACTTAAGATAATACATATATTATTATTATTATTATTATTATAAATATCCTCAACTCGTGTCCAACTCAGGATCGGTTCGAGGAATGTGATGAGATGAAACCCCTATATTTTTAGAGGTCTGTGAACTACATGAATGCCGGTTAACCATCCCTGACGCACCGTCACAGGGGGGGGGGAGAGAATGAAATGAAACGAAATGGATGAGGCGAGTATGGAGAAATGGTGGAATGAAATTTGTGGCAGGTA
Organism: Diploptera punctata; assembly: GCA_030220185.1. NCBI lineage: Eukaryota > Metazoa > Arthropoda > Insecta > Blattodea > Blaberidae > Diploptera > Diploptera punctata. The sequence goes on along the minus strand of JASPKZ010010610.1, from coordinate 71,491 downwards.
AAAACTGGAGAAACCCCGAGAAAAATCTACCCAAGCTCCGTTTAATCCACCACGAAACCCACATGGAGTAACCGAGACTCAATATCAAGACCCCAGCGGTGAGAGACAAGCGTCTAACATTATTATCATTATTATTATTATTATTATTATTATTATTATTATTATTATTAACTATTACTCGTAAATTTCAACCAACATAACTTAAGTTGATAGCCCTCTATGGTAAACATCCTATTTTAGAGATAAAAAGGTTTATAATAATATGACAATAGGACAAGTTCATGTATTGAGTTATTTAGGATATCAAATAAGCTATAATTTTAATTTTGAATTATAGGAAACATTTCAGCATTTCGAAATATGTTTGGCACAATTTTAAGAATTTTAAAAAGAAAAAAAAAACTAGCCGAGTCACTCTGCTGAAATTATACAAAGTAATGGCAGTGCCTGCAGTGTTATACGGAAGTGAAATTTGGGACGTTAATTAAAAAGAGGGCTGTCGAGGAATACAAGCTGCTGACATCCAATTTCTGAGAGCTGTAGCGGGTTATATTACATGGATGCGAAACACGGAGTCTTACTTTAAGGCAAGAGAAAATATTACGGGTATTTGAGAATAACCTTTTTAGCAAAATGTTTGGACCAAAGAGTGATGGACAGACGGGTGAATGGAGAAGACTACTTAACAGTGAGTTACATGGTCTTCATAGGAAACCAGATATAATGACATTTAAGTCTCGTAGACTGCGGTTTGCTGGATATGTGGCACGAATCGGGAGTGAAAGCTTCTTGTAGGAAAACCATAGGGAAAACGACCAGTTAGTAGACCAAGAATGAGGCGGGAAAATAACATTAACCATGATTTGAAGGAAGTAGATTATACACTGGATGATTGGAAATCATATAATAATAATAATAATAATAATAATAATAATAATAATAATAATAATAATAATAATAATAATAATAATGATAATGGTGATAGTAATGATGATGATTCCGATAATGATGATAATAATGAAAATATTAATGATGTTAATAATAATAATCCATCCATAGTAATTCTGCCCGAGGGCAGGTCTTTCACTGCAATTATAGCATTTTCATGCTATGCTTTGCAGCTTTACTAGGGAATTGTAGGTGTGGTAGCTTCCCGTTGCTTTCCACAAATAATAATAATAATAATGACTATTTAACTCATGCCCCAAATGGGAGTCAATGACCAATCACGTTTCAATGATTTCTGTTTTACAACCAATCAGGGTCGTGTTTCACCAAATATTTATCAGTGTTATAATTACCATATTAAAGAAAGCTCCTCCTTACAATATTGCGTTCCTTTGGCAATAAATAGTATGTTCTGGTTGCAGTGATAAACAAAAGAAGCAGTAGAAGCGTACCTATCGTTTCTCATTTGTTTCCAAACATCGCCGTTTACATTAAATATATAAATGTTTTAAAATAACTATAGTTAAATAATGATTTGTGAGTAAACAGCTTAATTTTATTCGTTAAATAGTCCTAACAAATGCCACTCTTGATTTCCAAATTCTCTAGATAAATTCACTCCTCACTTCGTGAGCCGTGAATTTATCGATAATTTGGAAATCACTCGTGGCATTACTTATGATAATGATAATGATAATGATGATGATGATAATGATAATGATAATAATAATAATAATAATGATAATAATGATTTTTTTTTAAATTGGCTTTATTCAGTATGCCCCATTACATAGCGTAATACTATATACTATGTTTGTATTTACATCAAATTAATTTGACATTGTGGTTCTTGTTTACATGTTGTTAATTACTTTAACTTACTCTGATATCTGCCTATTTGGCATTACAATATTTACAATATATACAAAGACTGTTTATGGTGATGCAATTTGTTTATAGGGTGCTAAAGTCTACGTTTCTAATACATTCGGAAAAATGCTTTAGGTTTATTTATAGTAGTTGCTGCTCAGGTACAGGCCATTGTGCTTTTTTTCATCTCGTCCCGTTGTTTTCGTAGTTTTGGACACCTGTAGAGTAGATATTGTACGGATTGTTCCTCTTGCAGACAGGTACAAGTGGGATCATCTATTGCACCATTCCTGTAGATACATGCCTTCGTTTTGCCGTGTCCACTTACAATTGCTGTTGTTGCTGGGTTAATAGCAGTGGCGTGTATTGGATATTTTTTTTAGAGTAAGCAATTTGGAAGTAAATGCCAGAAACTTTTTTTTTACTGAAATATCGTATTTTCCGTTTCGAAAGTCATGGAGAGGAAATTAGTTTATTTATTTATTTATTTTTATTTTTTGACACTTACTCCCTTTTCAATTTAATTCCGTCTAAACGTTTAATTACCTTATATATATTACATAGCTGTATTTTAGTGAATAAAATGGAATTATCGAAAAACAGATAATTTAATTGTCTACATTTTTCACATTCAAATGTTCTAAAAGTAATAATCAGTCTAAATTACTGAATCTATAATTTATTTGACACAGTATAGTGTCAAAAATTTGTACGTACATTTGTCTGTATTTTGTTTCGGTGTCAAAAGTTTCACCTGAAGTTCGTATTTTTTTCTTGTTTAAATTCTTCCCGTTTGTTTTCTAGGATTTTTTAAAAATTCTTTTAATCTATTTATGCAGTAATCAATATCGTGAAATTTTGCTTGCTGTATATCAAATAAACTGTCAGTTACAAGGAAAATATTAACAAACGTATTCAATATAAATTTTAAATCAAATCTTGCAGTGTGATTAATACTCCATGTGCAGCAATATAGGCTTCCTGATCCCAATATTTCTCGTCCGGATTCGTAGTTTTTCCAAAGACAGAAATTAGCACATCCGGATACTCATGTACTATTCCAACCAAACTAGAAATGTAATTTTACCGCGTCGAAGACACTCTTGCCAACCGTTTATTTGTTTCTTCATCAAAAACCCTGTTCTTATGGTTGATTTTGAAAAGAATGCAGCTAGTCCATTCAAAGTAAGGAATAAAATGTATTCTTTAATGATGGTCACGGATTAGAATAATACTAAATGAACGAAAATTGCATTTGGAAAAGTATTTTTCACTTCCGATTACATCCATTCAACTGACTTGCCATGACAGATGCTTCATCATAACTTTGTGCAATAAGTTCCTTCTCACATCCGAAATCACGAATCAGTTGAACCACTATCTTGTATAATGCATCGACTGTTATATTATCAAAAACGTTAATGGATCCTAAAAGTTGTTCATGTACTTGGCCACCGTCTGTGACGTACCGAAACACATGAGACAGCTGAGGGAAATTACTTATGTCTGTTGCCTCATCTAGAACAATGCAAATAAAATTTGACGCATTGATCTCCCCCTTTGATCTGTCCATTAATACGGATTAGATCATTCTGGATTAAATTTGACATTCCTGTAAATGTCGTAGAATCTTCTAAATGGTGCTTTAGTTTCTCGTCATATTCACCGAGTAATTTCACGAGTTCAACTTGATTGTATTTATTGATAGAGTCGCTTCATATCTCTACTCTGACAAAAACAAACAAATAAACAAACTACATCGATGGACCGTTTTGCCCCCTCTATTTTTTCTTACAAGATTGAGTTGCAAATCCCGATTTTTTTTTCATGATTGTCCAACATATGTTCAATTCTCGACTTACCGAAGATTTTTGATTTATAATGGAGATCAAATGATTTTTAGATGGACTATGCTTTTTAATGGCTTTATGTATGTTTCCCATGTCGCAATATCTCACACTGTTCCATAGAGATCTTTCGTTATTAAACAGAAAACATGTCCAACAATACAGTTTTTGTGCACGCGGCCACCCTTTTAATCACTCGTTGCTATTGTAAATTTGCGACATGAAACGCCTTAGTTGTGATATTTAATTCAGGAGTAAGTCTACGACTTTGAATTACTCGTTCATCTTCGAACGCGCTCCAGGCACAGTTACTTTTATGATAGAACACAGTCACGTGCGCTTTGTCCGCTGTCTTTCCCCGACTGATTGTGAGCTTCCACATTTTCAACACTGCTGTACGCAAGAAGCTGAAGTGCTTACCTTCCAGCCATAACGCATATGTATATTGCATTATTAAAATGATGTTAATATATTTTACCATAATAATATTATCTTAACATATTAATACTTCAATATAGACACGACAATTACTATTGAGAATTGTAGGACCACAAGCTTAATTAAAAGTGTAATAATTATGATTTAAAATAAGTTTCCACTACAAGTCAAGTCCCACACTTTTGAAACTGCAGGACCACAGATAACTCAACGAAAACTTACGACGACACACGATCACATCCGAGCAACTTCTAGCTTATCGTGTAGAGCAAGAGTGGTTTATAGCTGGGGAGCTTGACGGAACAAATCGACTACTCAAATAATGACCAGGTCACTAATATTATTTTTAAATTGCATTGAAATGTTATGATTATTTCTATGATGTTTCTCGTTATTTTTATTTTTTAGTCCTGGGTAAGCAGTGCTTACCTTGCGTCTATTGAATACACGCCACTTGTTAATAGAGATGTTTAGTTTCATTCTGAGGATGACAGAAGGAAGGAATCGTTTGCATTGGAACCTTTGATTGTGTTGTCCCACTGTTGTTGCCATTGCTGAAGTCCTTCTTCCTTGACAGCACTCAAGATTGAGGTTTTGGGTTGTTTGGTATATATGCCTACTAGGTTTGTGCTGTTTTCAAGAGCAGCTTCTTTTGCATATTTGTCAGCTAGCTCATTCCCGATGAATCCTGCGTGCGCTTTGATCCATGAGAAATGTACAACCCATTGTTGTTGTTTAAGGCTTCTGAGTTTGTTGTGTATTTCTCCTATTACAAAATTATTTGGAATTGTTTCTTAATAAAGCTAATGTTATTAGGCTGTCCGTATAAAGTGCGATATTTCTTTCCCAATGCATGATGTCAAGTTCGGGTAGGGGTAATAATAATAATGATAATAATAATGATGATAATAATAATAATAATAGTAATAATAATAGTAATAATAATAATAATAATAATAATAATAATAATAATACACTCACTCACTGGCACTATAGAACATCCCTATCCTGAGCTAATGCTTTCCAATCATTCCCTGTATAATCTACTTCCCTCAAATTGTAGTTAATGTTATTCTCTCATCTCATTCTTGGTCTACCAACTGGGCGTTTTTCCTCTGGCTTTCCTACAAGGAGCTTCCATGCAAGTCTTTCATTCCCCATACGTGCAACATGTCCTGCCCATCGCAGTCTACGAGATTTAACTGTTCTTATTATATCTGGCTTCCTATAACATTGTTATGTAGTCTTCTCCATTCACCTGTCTGTTCTTCTCTCTTTGGTCCAAAAATTTTCCTAAGTACTTATTCTCAAATACTTGTAATCTCCTTTCCTCCCTTAAAGTAAGATTCCATGTTTCGCACCATATAATATAACTGGTAGAATAATAGTTTTATATATTTTCAGCTTAACGGTTTTTGAAAGGAGTTGGGACATCAAGAGTCTCTGCAATGCATAATGGCATGCATTTCCAGAATTGAGCCTATGCTTAATTTCTTTGTGCATCTCATTCCTATTTGTGATTATTGTTCCTAGGTATTTGAATTCAGCCACTTCCTCAAAATTTCTCTCAGTTGTCATTAGCTGTCCATTTCCATTATATAATGAATTTCTACGTGTGACCATATATTTAGTTTTATTGATATTTACTTCCAATCCTAATTTCTTAGTGTTAATCAATAGTGTGTGCGTGTTGTCCTTTAGTATCTCCTCGCTATCGGCCAATAATACTACATCATCAGCATAAACTAACAACTTATTAATACCATTGAGTTGTAAGCCTTTCTCATTCTCCAAAGATTTAATGACATGCTCTAGTACAAAATTAAATAGTAGAGGAGATAGTGCATCTCCTTGCTTCAACCCATTCTGGATTTCAAAAGTGTCCGAAAACTGTTTGCCTACACGCACCCTACTCTTTGTGCCATTTAGACACATTCATGTAAGTCTAACTAACTTTTTAGGAATTCTGAACTCCAGCAGGATACTATATAACTTCTCCCTCTTAATTGAATCATATGCTTTTTTTGAAGTCTACATATAGTTGATGTACAGTACCATTATATTCCCATCTATTTTCTAAAATCTGTCTTATACTAAAAATCTGATCTGTTGTAGACCTGTTTCTTCTAAATGCACATTGATCTCCTAGAATGTCATCAATATAGGGAGTAAGTCTGTTTACTAATATATTTGTTAGAATTTTATACGAAGTTGAAAGTAATGAGATGCCCCTGTAGTTATTGCAATCAGTTTTATCTCCTTTCTTATAAATTGGTATGATAATTGATTCCTTCCATTCATCTGGAAGAGCTTCTTTTTCCCAAATCATAATAAGCAACCAGCGTATCTTGTCCATCAATTTTTCTCACCCTGATTTTATCAGTTCTGCTGGGATCTCATCTGAACCTGATGCTTTATACATCTTCAATTTTTCAATTGCCATTTCAACCTCTAATGCATTTGGTTCTGCAACTAGCATTTCTGCTGTCTGTAAATTATCCTCCTCAATGTCCTGTTCTGTATGTACATTTAATAGCTGATTAAAGTAACTTTTCCATCTATTTAATATACTCCTGGAATCTGCAATCATATCCCCATTTTCATTCCGAATTATGTTTGTTCTAGCCTGAAACCCTTTCTTCTCTATACTAATTCCCTGATATAATTCTCTAATGTTCCTATTTTTTGCATTCATTTCAAGATCATTAATCTTCTCTCTCAAATATTCCCTCTTTTTACTCTTTAGTAACTTGGTGGTTTCCCGTCTAATACTACCCAATTGCTCTAAATTTACCTCATTTGGCTCGTGTAACCATTTCTTGTTTTGCCTCTTTTTTAAACAACCAATGCTTTCTGATGCTGACAATGTAATAGTATCTCTTATAGCCTCCCATTCTTTATTTATATCAGTTTCTTCTTCGTTTACCACATTGTCATCTGAAGATTCCAGTACTTCAAATCTATTAGCAATTTTGATTTGGTATTCTTGCCGCATTTCATCATTTTTCAAGTTTTTTAATTCATATTTTACAGAATCATCTTTAGCGTTTGTTCTTCTCATAAGCGATAGCCGTTGTCTGATTTTCACTCTGACTAGATGATGAATCGAATTGCAGTCTGTCCCTCTAACTGATCTAACATCGATGATGCTAGTGTGCCAGCGTTTATCCACTAATACATGATCTATCTGGTTCCGAGTTTCTCCATCTGGGGACGTCCAGGTGTATTTATGAATATCCTTATGCTGAAATGTTGTGCTCTTAACAATGAGATTATTCGATGTGGCAAATGTGACTAATCTAACCCCGTTGTCGTTACTATCTTCATGAAGACTGAATTTGCCTATTGTTGGTTTGAATATATCTTCCCGCCCCACTTTTACATGAAAATCTCCTAAGACAATTTTCATATGGTATCGTGAAAGGCTATCAAATAAGCATTCTAATTCTTCATAGAACTCATCCTTGATCTTGCCATCTTTATCTTCTGTGGGGGCATGTACATTTACAATTATAAAATCATGTCGTTTACCCTTTAGAATTATGTATGATATCCTGTCACTAACAAACTTAATATCTCGGATAGCGGATAGGATCCTCCTTCTGACTAAAAAACCCTTTCCAAATGCAGGTATTTCTGCATCCCCGTAGTATAATGCAAAGCTTCCTGATTCCTGACTACCTTCTCCTGGCCACCTAACTTCCTGTAAAGCGACTATATCCAAGGGCGATTTATCTAATTCCCGCGTTAATATCTCTAATGCCCCGCTATTGTATAAAGTCCTAACATTCCATGTTCCTAGGAACATGTCCCTGTGTTTGAGCCTTTGGAATGGGTTCCCTGAAGTAGTCCCCGCCCGGAGAACCGAATGGGGGACTATTTGACCTCCGGAAAGTTTTACCCCAGTTGAACCCATGGCCGCATTTCTTGACGGTTGTATTTTTACGGTGAAAGATCGTCACTCTTTCGACCAAGGTACTTTTTTCGTCTGGCTTATCACCTTCGACCAGTCCGGCATGGGTAACCCTATCGGCAGCAATGCTACCGCCGGCATAGCTCTTAGGATCATTTTAGCACGCAAGCCACTCCACCACAACAAGGTAAAGATACCATGGAGGGAATAATAATAATAATAATAATAATAATAATAATAATAATTATAATAATAATAATAATGTTAATTATAATGATAATGATAATAATATAATAATAATAATGGTAATAATATAATAATAATAATAATAATAATAATAATAATAATAATAATAATAATGATAATGATGATGAAATTTTTCTCTTGTTCTTAGTTAAAATTCTCCCTTTTAGGTACTTACTAATGTCTCATGCTACCCGGGCCTTACAGTGACACAACCTGTCGCGGAGGATGTTTTAAACTTTGGATTACATTAGAATATTACGATGCGAGGTTGGGAAGTGGTTTTTACAGAATCGAGGAAACTGTTTAAAAACCGAGCGATAGAGAGGTTTTTGATTTCCGAGAGTCTATAAAACACTTCACAAACGTGCGTTGTAATTTTTTTTTTTGCGCGATGGTATTTTTCAAAATAATAAAGAATAGTAAAATAATGTCTTTGTTGGAAATATTTGCGTTCATTATAAACAATTGAGTAACGTTAACAGTGTGGGCAATGTTTATTAGTTGAAAGTACAGGAGGTCGTGAGACTAATATTAGTGATAAAATGGCGGCAAGGATGTATTTATTGTTTTATATTGTTTCAAATAAAGTTCAGTTCTTTTAAAATGTAGTGATTTGTTTCGTATAGTGTATATTAACACTACCTTTTGGATATTTTTGTATATACATTGTATGTAATATACATAGAGGGCAGTGGTGTTACTTCCCACACGCGTTTTGTAATATGTAATATTACAGTATAGTTATTTTTATTATATAGCTATTTAAGTTGGCAACCCGAAATGTAGGAAGTTGACCATTCAATCACGGTCGTCATTGCTGTAAGTAACTATAGCGCGATGGTACTGTATATCAACTATATGTAGACTTCAAAAAGCATATGATTCAATTAAGAGGGAGAAGTTATATAGTATCCTGCTGGAGTTCGGAATTCCTAAAAAGTTAGTTAGACTTACACGAATATGTCTAAATGGCACAAAGAGTAGGGTGCGTGTAGGCAAACAATTTTCGGATACTTTTGAAATCCAGAATGGGTTGAAGCAAGGAGATGCACTGTCTCCTCTACTATTTAATTTTGTACTAGAGCATGCCATTAAATCTTTAGAGAATGAGGAAGGCTTACAACTGAATGGTATTAATAAGCTGTTAGTTTATGCAGATGATGTAGTATTGTTGGCCGATAGCGAGGAGATACTAAAGGACAATACGCACACACTGTTGAGTAACACTAAGAAATTAGGATTGGAAGTAAATATCAATAAAACTAAATATATGGTCACACGTAGAAATTCATTATATAATGGAAATGGACAGCTAATGACACATGAGGGAAATTTTGAGGAAGTGGCTGAATTCAAATACCTAGGAACACTAATCACAAATAGGAATGAGATGCACAAAGAAATTAAACATAGGCTCAATTCTGGAAATGCGTGCTATTATGCATTGCAGAGACTCTTGATGCCCCAACTCCTTTCAAAAACGTTAAGCTGAAAAATATAAAACTATTATTCTACCAGTTATATTATTGGATGCGAAACATGTACTCTTACTTTAAGGGATGAAAGGAGATTACAAGTATTTGAGAATAAAGTAGTATTAGAAAATTTTGGACCAAAGAGAGATGAAGAGACAGGTGAATGGAGAAGACTACATAACAATGAACTACATGGTCTTATAGGAAGCCAGATATAATAAGAACAGTTAAGTCTCGCAGACTGCGATGGGCAGGACATGTTGCACGTATGGGGAATGAAAGACGTGCATGGAAGCTTCTTTTAGGAAAGCCAGAGGGAAAACGCCCAGTTGGTAGACCAAGAATGAGGTGGGAGAATAACATTAACTATGATTTGAGAGAAGTAGATTATACAGGGAATGATTGGAAAGCATTAGCTCAGGATAGGGATGTATGGAGAACTTATGTCCTTGCGGCCATGAACCTACGGGTTCGATAGTGCCAGTGAGTAAGTAACTATAGCGCAAAAAATAATTTGTTAATAACACAAGGACATGGAGGAACTCCACGAATGAAGGATCAGGTCAAACAGGAGCCATCCTCAACATAGCACAAACATTTAAGACGAGATACACCAAACAAGGAGAATACGATAGGATGATAATGATTACCAAATGGTGTTCCGGGACTGTTTGAGCATTAAAGTTTCCCGACATTATCTTGCAGGCGAGAAAAAAACCCGAAAAAAATACCGAGGAAACTTGTCCCGTCCGGGGATTGAACCCTTGCCCGCTACTTATTAATGGTTAATAGTTTTGTTTATTTTACCTGCTGTAGTTGAGATCAAAGGCGGCTCCGTGACGCAAGCGGTTAGACGCTCGCCTCTCACCGCTGTGGTCGCGAGATCGAGTCTCGGTCATTCCATGTGGATTTCATGGTGGATGGAACGGAGCTTGGGCAGGTTTTCTCGGGGTATTCTCCCGTTTTCCCCTGCCACAATTTCATTCCACCATTTCTCCATACTCATCTCATCCATTTCATTCATCTGCCCCTGTGATGTGCATCATGCGTGGTCGACCGGCACCCTTGTAATTCACAGACATCTCATACCCGACCCTGAGTTGGACAGGAGTTGAGGATATGTTTTAGTTAAGACCGTAAGGTATTCTTTTCAACTTCACCAGGGTTAAATTATACATATAATAACAATTGTGAATTATATACATGTTGATTAATGATACTTAATAGGCATAGACAACATAATATACAGATGATAAGGAATGAACAAAATATTAAAACAATAATAATAGTAAATAATAATAATAATAATAATAATAATAAAATGATAATGATAAAATAATGATAATGATAAATAATGATAATGATAAAATAATGATAATGATGATGATTCTGGTTATGATTGATCATGATAATAATATTAATAATAATAATAATAATAATGATAATTATGATAATTATGATAATTATGATAATTATGATAATAACCTATAATTTTATTAAATAATTGGCTTGCTAAAGAAAGTGCAAAATATAAAAGGATGATAAAAATATACCCAGAACATGATTATATAGTACTATATCGTCTAAGGAACTATTTAGTGAGTTTTTTAAAACTGTTTTTGAGATGGACAGACCTTGATATACGAGGAGAAGGAATTCCAGAGTAGGGTGGCCGAAACACGGAAGGATGAGAAATAGCGATATGTTCGATGTAGAGGTATAGCTAGAATATATATATATATATATATATATATATATATATATATATATTTTTCCCGAACGTGTGTTTAAGTTATGGTGGGAAGAATACAAATATGAAGGGGTCATAAGGTGGACAAACGAGGTAACGACGTTACCATTATTATTATATTAGTATTATTATTGTTATTATGATTGTTATTATGATTGTTATTATGATTGTTATTATTATTATTATAATTTTTATTATTATCGTTAATATTATTGTTATTATTATATTTATTATTATTATTATTATTATTATTATTATTATTATTGTTGTTGATCTGTTAAAGCTGTATGATAGTGTACCCAGAATCTTGCTCTGGAAAGCCCTGGAAGAGGTGAATATAAATGACAAAACAATTAGTATTATAAGATCATTATACTCAGAGAACAAATGCCAAATTAAGATGGGAAACAGACTTTCAGAAAAATTCCAAACATCAAAAGATCTACTATAAGGACGTTGCTTTTCACCAACGTTGTTCAAAGTATACATTGACTATTTAACTCATGCCACAAATGCTAGTCAATGATCAATCACGTTTCAGTGATTTTTGTTTTACAACCAATGACAGTCGTGTTTCACCTAGCTCTTTATCGATTTCTCTTTATCAGCTCCTGCATTTGTGATAAAGAACGCTCCTCCTTTTTAATGTTCTGAACAGGACAGAACATTATTTTTCTCCAAGAAATACTTTGATTATAGCAAATAATGAACAGATTCCTTGATTTTACTGAGTTGTTTACTAAAAAATGAATGAATAACCCATAATGTTGATTATGATATATAGTTTGATGCGTTTCATTATTTCTCCACTTGGGTACATTCTTACAATATTGCGATCTTATTTGGCAATAAATAATATGATCTAGATGCAGTGAATGAACATAACCTCACATTTCTGATTTGTTTTCAAACATCGCCGTTTACATTAAATACATCTTCTTCTTCTTCGGCTTTCCCCCACTTATAGGTTTGCCGTCTTCAGTTTCCATTTATCTCTATCATTCCAATCTTCCTCTTCCAAATTCCGATCATCCATTACAGTTCTGACGTAAGTTTTCCATTTCCATCTTGGTCTGCCACGTTTATTTCTTCCAGGGGGTGACCATTGGTATATATTTTTTGGCCATCTTTCATTTTCCATTCTTTGTACATGTCCATACCATTTAAGTGTTTGATTTTCAATCCTCATAACAACAGATGTGGTGACATTCATTTCTCTCCAAAGGAATTCATTTCTTATTTTATCCTGTCTTGTAAATATTTTAAAATAACTATAGTTAAACAATGATTTGTGAGTAAACAGCTTAATTGTATTCGTTAAATAGTCCTAACAAATGCCACTCTTGATTTCCAAATTCTCTAGATAAGTTCACTCCTCACTTCGTGAGTCGTGAATTTATCGATAATTTGGAAATCACTCGTGGCATTACTTATGATAATTGTACAAAGAATTGGTTAAGACACTGCAAATATATGTAGGATTTCAAATAGAAGATAATTATTACCTTCACCATTTACTATTCGCAGATGATCAGGTGGTGATTTCTCAAGATCCAGTTGATGCATCTTTCATGTTAAGGAAATTAGATATAGAATACAAAAAAAATGCGAATTACAGATAAATTATAATAAAACAATATCTTTCATTGGATACAACAAATGAGCTAAAGTGTAATTCAGGAAGAATACGTAATGTTAAAAATTTCAAATATTTACGATCTATTTTAGATAAAAGTGAGTATTCAACTACAGAAATTGAAAGAAGAATAACTGATGGAAGAAGAATCGTGAATTCAAGTGCTTTGGAATAGAAATATAATATACAGAACGAAGAAAACTATGTTTAAAGTTCTGTTACAAAGCATTTTATTATATGGGTCCGAAACCTGGACAGTAAGTAGAAAACAAGCCAATAAGCTGTTAGCAGTAGAAATAAATTTTTGGAGGCGATCGACAAGAATTTCAAGAAGGGTTAAGGTCAGAAACAGTACAATAAGGGAAATTATGCAAGTTAAAAAAAATTAGAAAAATTGAAGAAAACGTTTGAAATGGTATGGTCACCTCAAAAGAATGGAAGAAGAGAGAATACCAAAGAAGATTCTTAATTGGAAAGCTAATGGAAGAAGTGGAAGAGGCACACCTAAAGAACATTCGATGTATGGAATGAGGAGAAGTATAGAAGCTAGAGATCTGAGGGAAGAAGATGCAAACAGGAACCTTTGGAGACAAATCACTTTGGGTTGAAGGAGAAACACTGTATTGTGGAATATTCCTAATTAAAAAATATATTATTATTATTATTATTATTATTATTATTATTATTATTATTATTATTATTAAACTCCAACTCACTGACATATCGTACCCGTAAGTTTATGACTGCGCGGACATAAGCTCTCCATACATCTCAACCCTCAGCTAAAGTTAACCCCTGTATAATCTACTTCCTTTATGTCATGGTTGATGTTATTCTCCCACCTCATTCTTAGTCTACCGAATGGGCGTTTTTCCCCTAGTTTTTCTACAAGAAAATTTTCATGCCACTCTTTCATTCCCTATTCAAGCCACATGTTCTGTCCATCGCAGTCTATGACACTTAAATGTTTTGTTATATCCGGTTTCCTATAAAGATCATGTAGCTCATTGTTGTATAGTCTTTTCCATTCGCCTGTCTGTTCATCTATTTTTGGTCCAAACATTTTTTTTTCATCTTCTAATTTCTTATTTCTTATTATTATTACTATTTATTATTATACTATTTATTATTATTACTATTTATTATTATTACTATTTATTATTATTACTATTTATTATTATTACTATTTATTCTTATTACTATTTATTATTATTACTATTTATTATTATTACTATTTATTATTATTATTATTATTATTATTATTATTATTATTATTATTATTATTATTATTATTGAGCAATTCCATATGTGACTGACTGACATTTACGATACACTTTTGCTGCAAAATGTTTGCATAAATATTACAATTGGTTGAAATTAGAGGTGTTATATACGTGATATGATAGAGGAAAGGTGTCTGATTAAGATTGCACATAAATATACAACTTCTGAAGAAAACAATGTTATTTATTATCTATCAAAGTATGTGTGACTGACTGACATAAATGTCAACTCATCATGCATGTTCATCTACATCATTCTCTGAAATGTGATTCTTAATTCAATTTTCCAAAATACCATTTGGAGGGCACATTTCTAGTTACATTTTAAATAAAAAATAAACCTAAATTCACAATTAATACCGAAGTTATGACCTAATATGTGATGTGTGACTGACTGACATCATTTCGTGACTGACTGACATATCTGAATTTTATTTAGAATTTCAAAATTCAAATATTACACAAATGTAAGAAAATACTATGAATGTAGATAAACAGCTTCAGTAACAGAGATTAATAAAGAACTGCAAATACGTAATCAATTCTACGAAAATTTTAAAATTTAATTCTGCTGTAAAATTAATATTAATTGAAATCAATAATTTAATTAAATTAACTCGTTTACCACATGTACCATTTTAAATTATAAAAATAACGAAACTATTAAATAACTTAATAACAAAGTGCCTTCTCTATTGTTAAACATACATACTAAAATTGTACGCATGTGTGTATGTGTGTGTGTGTGTATATATATATACACACACACATATATTGTAACTGATTACAATTTAGTCCGGCGCCATAGCCGAGAGGTTAAGGCAAGAAGCCTTGGCGCAGAGCTATGGGACTTGCGCTGGTTCGAGTCCCCATGGAGGAAGACATTTTCTCGTGGAGTTTCGGCCAGTATGGGACAGGTGCCCTCCCAGCATCGTGAGGCATTTGGGTAGCTACAATAAGTAAGGACTGCAGGTTGACAAGATCAACTATAACGGCTGGCTGACCCGACATGCTGACTACATGTCACCCCTACATTGGCTTATGATCGTCTATCTCTGTGATTAACACATGTGGACGTGAGGCCAGTAGCCGGTTGGTAGACCAAGGACCTTCTAGACCTGTCGCGCTTGGAGTGGAGTTTATTACAATTTACCCGCTGTAAGATTTAATATTTTTGATTCCTAGATTGAACCACTGAAATAAAAATTTCAAGCCCCCAGAATGTAAATCCATTCTTAATAAGTTAGTTATTTATCAGAGTGCATGCACTTTCAAAACAAATTTTCGTAAATCGCATTAGTAAGCTGTAGTTAGTAAAAATTGCTGACGTATTGAATTCTACTTATAAACAACCATAAAACAAAACTCTAATTAGCCCGAGTTCTGATGACTCACATCATAACATCGATGTATGAGATCGCTTATACAATCATTTCTCTCCCTAGTCTTCGCCGTTAACTTGACCTGAGTTGACCCATTAATAAAAATGTTTCCTGTCACGCATAAAGTTCCACGCTGTAACTGAATGGTTTGAGTCAAGCTGTCTCAATAGAGAGCACTGATTCGAGCCCCATGAGAGAAGAAATTTTCTCATGGAATTTCGGCCACAATGGGATTGGTGCCCGCCCAGAATCATGAAGAATTTAGGCAGCTACAATATTTAGCGGTTGCGGTCGAGAAAACCGGTCATAACGGCTGGAGTATCCGACATGCCGACCACAAGATACCCTATATGTTGGTTAGATGATTGTCCACCTCTGTGATTGATATACTTGGATGTGAGATTAGCAGTCAAGAGCTTTCTAGGCCTGTCACACCATTCGGTTTTTTAAACACATGAACTTATGATTATTTGACAGTTGTGCATACTCTGTAACATACGGGTCCAACGCTTTCACGTTGTATACGCAATGAGTCTGTGATAGATGCAAGATATTCAAATTGTTTTTCTAAAAAAATCTTTCCTTCTTCTATATCATTTGTGTCCCCAGTTATTTGGTTGGTTTTACAGCTCACATTACATAATGAAAGTTAAAAATTAAAATGTACCTGTTGGTAGGTGCCGTCGTCCTCAACTTAGTTAAAATATTGTATATAAAATGAACTGGAGCGCTTTCGCTTTGATTTTATATACACTATTTTAACAAAGTTAAGGACGACGGCATCTGCAAACAGGTACATTTTTAATTTTTAACTTTCATCATATGGCTATTCACCTCAATGGAATTTGATATGAAGTTTACTAGTATTGACACATTACATAATTCTGCACCATTTTGTTTTTCATACATCCGTGCCATCCTTTTTACTTGGCCGCCAATCGCATTTATAGCCTCCTTTCCATTGTACGATTCAAAGAAATTCCATTTTATGTCAAATTCCAAATATGCGAGTAAGCAGTGTCACATTGCTAAATGTATAGGCCTATTTCTATACCTGCTGCTCCAACTGAAAATTTTTATCACCTCAAGTTTTGGAAGAAATCACTATAGTTAAAAAACACTTCTCTATAGCAAATATCTATATCCACTTGCTATTTGTCGCATAACCTGACACTAGAACAAAGTATCTCTTCTGAACTTCTCTGTCACCTTCCATCTAAACTAGGCATCAACAGTTAATATTTAGATAGACCCTATGCTAATTTTTCCAATGAACTGTCTGGATCTCATTTTGTTCTTTGTAGGTATAATTTTCTGAGAAATCAACAAGTATGGATGTTTAATTTACTGGAACATTTTCCCGAATATATTTAAATGCTTCCGCTGTCTTTTAACTCAAATTGACACAGAAAACGGGTCAGTAATTATTTTATGGAGCAGCTGAGCCGAACAATCTACCAGATTTCCTAAACCATGTTTGTTTTAATCCTCAGCGGATTGCAGCAAGCAACTAACTGCACCATGCGTAGTAGCATATTATATGATAGGACAACTGTCAGTCAGTCAGTCACGGGACACTAGCGGGAAAAATAATGACTTTACAAGAAAATGTCTGCAATACGTTTTTGTTAGTTATGTACCGCTAACGTAGAATCCAAGAGGAAATGTTATTCCATCAATTATTATGTCGTGTACAGTAATTTTTATACGTTTTCCATGACTGACTATAGCTTGCAGTTAACAATTATAGGACACATTTAAGGTATATTGAACATTAGAATGCAATTAATATTATTACATTTACGACTAGGGATGACCAAAGTGTGGTTTAACAAAAGAGTTTGTAAAATAAAACGAATTAATACGACCAAATCATTAAACAACAAATTGGTAAAAATTTGCGTGTTTTTACAGGTTTGAAATATTACATGTTCCACCACTAATATTAAATTAAAATAATACACTTTTGGAACATTATCTTATAGAATTAAAAAAGTTGATCCTTGAAGATATATATTACGCAAAAAAAAAAATATATATATATTCCTGCGTCAATTTCAAAATTTTCACCTCGGCATGAGATTTTCATGGAATCGCTCTATTATGTCCACTGCTGTGGTCTCGAGGTAGCGTGCCGCCTTGTCACGCAGCCGGCCCGGGTTCGATCCCCGGTCGGGACAGTTTTTCTGGGTGAGGTTTTTATCGGGGGTTTTCCTCACCTGCAAGATAAATGTCAGGGAAACTGTAAGGTTCAAACGGTCCCCGAAATCATATTGCCATCATCATCATCATCATCATCATCCTTATCATTATCATCATCATCATCCTTCACCGGTGTGGAAAGCAATGGGAAGCTACCACACCTACAACTCCCTAGTAAAGCTGCAAAGGATAGCATGGAAATCCTATGATTGCAGTGAAAGACCTGCTCTCGGGCAGAATTACTATGGATGGGTTATTATTATTCTCGTTTACCATGGGGCATATAAAAGTACCTATAAAGGGAGAGGTTTAACTAAGAGAAAGTGTATTATTAATTATGTACTTATTTGTTTACTTGTTTATTTACTTGTTTGATTGTTTGTAATCAAGTGATAAATTACCCCATCTTAATAAATGTTTTTTTTTTATTGTTTCAGATTTTGAAACGGCTGCCTGTGTGTATCGAGAGAACTGCTAATATGACGTCTCGGCGTTAAAACAAACAATTTCAGTGGTGTTCTTTATTATTATAAAAAAGTAACATTTCCGTAATTTAAAACATTAGTTTTCGCATTACATTATCAAATAGTTTACTGACGAGCGATCTGGACATAAACATCTTCGAATATTGCGAGCAGCAAACTATAACATCTTCATATTAAAGTGTTCTGTTATCTAGAATTTAGAATTCTGTGTGTTATAATCTGCATTTTTATATCTCACTAGCTAATACCCGGCGTGCGCTGCTACGCCTAAATAAATTATGCGTTTTTGCGTTTATTTGAATAAGTAAAAGGAAAAATAATTATAAATTTATATCGTTATTATTTTTTAGACACCCCGTGCTGATTACCCGGCGTTGCCCAAGAATCTAGTTATCCCGATCTTCTTGGCATAAATTAGCTGAAAGACGAAACCTGAGTTTTTATGTTTAGTCAAATAAGTATAAGGAAAAATAACTATAAATAAATTTGCTCTCTTCGTTATTGCAGCTAAAACAACAATAAACTAATTAATTCTATTTCCAAAATACCTTTCATATAATCCAAACAGTAAATAAAATTTCATTTTCCAAAATGTATAATTCAAGCTATCACTATAAGTAAATCATATCGTAATTATTTTTAGACACCCCGTATTGATTACCGCCGGGAATCTACGTATCCCGATGTACTAGGCCTAAATGAGGTGAAAACAAAATTCGTTATTTTGACTTAACCTTAAAGGAATACCCTCCGTGCGCTGCTATGCTTGCCCGGGAATCTACTTATCCCGAGCTTCTTGGCATCAATGAAAGACATAAATGGTTATTGTGAGTTTTCCGTAAAAGATAAACATATGCTATCGCGGACATTTTTGTAGAGTTTTCTTTTAGATATTCAATTCTGTGTACATTAATTACGGTTTAGGCAGCGTAAGCTAACGTCAAAAGGGGATTTTTTTACTATAAGGGTGATTTTTAAGGGCGTAGGAATTGAGTATCACAACTCTCTTATAGCCTATGTTCATCCCGGGAATCCCCTGAACATTTTGCAAAAAGCCGCATCACAATCGCAAGAACGGTATGGCAGCGCATAAAATACGAAAGCATTAGATTATTTGTAATACGTCAGTGAAGTGAATATTAAAAAAAAAACTAACATGTTATCTTTTATAAATGATCGCGTTACCATAGCAACCGAGTAATGTATTGAACAGTGAAATTAATATTTGCAAGGAACTTATATTAATGTTATTTTAAAGTGACGTAAACTTTATTAGTCTTGACATTTTGAATTAACGACATTTTTTTATTGTGGAAAAAATAACTAAAAAAAGTACATTTTGGTACCTACCTTCAGAAGTGTGTGCAGTGTAAAATCCGACCTTTATTTTGTGAGTGATTGTGATAATGAAGAAAGAAGTTTATGGATTGAAGACCATCGATGAAAAATGAAAAGGTGAGTGCAATACCGTAAGGACCGATATGGAAACAAGTGCAACGTAATATATTAGCTATGACGTATATAACATAGGTAGAAAATAGTTATCAATAAGATAAATTAGTTTATAATTTTTCTTATTGATACAAGTATTTGTTATTAAAAATAATACAGTTATTATCACGGTATTTATTCCTTGAAGAAAAAATGGCGAAAATATGTTTATAGAATTTATCTATTTGGCGATACGCACATTTTAATAGTTTATGTAGTAGAAAATTAATTATTAAGAATCAACAACGTTTTTTATGAAACCATTAAAATCTTTTTAAATATTTCTTGCCTCAGGTCCCGAGGGTCGCGGGTTCAAATCCGGCCGGGGTCGATGGATTTTTTAGGATGGAAAAATCCAAGGAGCAAGTCCTCCGGGAGGGACTTTAAGCCGTGGGTCCCGAGTCTGAAGATTTTCAGGCTCGTAAAAGATCCTTGAGCCTGAATGAAAAGGCCTCTAAGCAAAATTTACCAAATTTTCCCATCCTAGTACTACCTCGGTTTCCTAGATGTCAGTATGAGGCGGAACGCTGACCACGGACCACTCAAAATGACATCTATACGAAAACAAGTGTAACTAAATTAGTATGGTTCAAATTCTTCCCTATAGGGGGAGAGCGCCTAAAATCTCTGTTAAGGGAAAACGTGGGCTTACAAGACAAAGACAAATATTTCCACTTTAAATTATTTACTGCTATACGCACAATTAAAATATGTTTTGGAGCATATATATTTGTATGGAATGATAAATTGATTTGTTCATCCCTTTAATTCAAATTATATTTATTCTATTTCATTAACTCAGTTTAACCTCTCGCCTTATAGGTATTTACGTGCCAAACGCCATCCGGGCCTTTCAGTGGCACGACCTGTCGGGAGAGGGATTTTAAACTATGCATCACATACATACTTTTTTTTAACCACACAGGACATGTATCAGCTCAGTGTCGGAGCCTCTTCCGAGACAACACAACATTCACACACACATTCATATTAACTACTAATAACTAAATGGCGCGAAAGGCCTCCTCACAGCTGCTGGCCTGACATCCACATGCGCCAATCACAGAGGTAGACGATCATCCAGCCAGTGTAGGGGTGACATGTGGTCAGCATGTCGGGTCCCCAGCCGTTATAGCTGGTTTTATTCATCTGGAGTATTCTTCTTATTGTGGCTACTAAACCTAGCGAAGGTGATAATGATGGCCAGATGATGTTCGGGAACTGATTGAGCTTTAAAGTTTCCTGACATTTGTCTTACAGGCGAGGAAAAACCTCATCCAGGAAACTTATCCCAACCGCGGGGGGTCGAACCGGAATCCACTATGTACTACCCTGACGCTACCCCGAGACCATAGCGGTGGACCAAATTACATTTATAAAATAATTAAATATTTCGCTAACTAATTTCGGTCAGTAACAATTTTCGATGAAATTTCGAAAAACTATTTCGCAAGTACAACACGCTACATTATGCCTAGGTGTACATAGCACTAAAAGTATTATTGCAAACGTTTTTACTTTGATGACTGTAGACCTATTTATAATAACGAACGTTCTTCTTCTTCCTTCCAAGTATTAGGCCAAGGCCTGTTACGATCCTATAGAAAATTTTCCCTCCAGCGTTTCATAGGATGGCCCAGTGATCTTCGTCCGAACCTAAAAATGATTTTACAGTACCTATATGAAATATTTCCGTTTATAATAACTTACTTTGAATTTATTTATGCTTAGTGTACATTCATACATTTCAAAGTGGTAAGTCATGTTACAAACACATCTAAAACATGAGATAATTTGAAATACAAAAATTTACAGTTTTGATTAATATTTATGTTTGGTATAAAGCTAACAGCAGAGCCCTTTACAATTTTCTCGTGTTTTAATTTTTGATGTGTTGAAATATTTGCAAATTTCGCATCATAATTATTTGCTAGCTGGAGTGAAATAAGGATGTACTCCCACTTCCCATGAAATGCTCCATATAAAACTAGAATCTCGAAAAGCTTCTCTTAGCCAAATCCTACCGTATGCCTTCTCGTGGCGGAGCAGTGTTACAGGCTGTATGTTGAGACTCTGGTGCCTAAAAACCAGATGCTCGTGGTAGATGACACTCCATAGACTTGAATGGGAACTCATCTCGGAGAAAGACATTAAAAAATCAAACTGTTTCTCCAGGTTGCGGGTTAAAAGTTACATAACTCAGAAACTCCAAATATACAAGTACTTTTTGGGCCTGAACAGGCATAAATGTCGGCCACAGTGGACTAGTGGTTATGTTTCTTGCCTGTGGTTCCGAGAGTCGCGGATTAAAACCCGGCCGGGATCGATGGATTTTTTTAGGATGGATAAGTCCAAGGAGCAAGGACCTTAAGCCGTGGGTCCCGAGTCTGATGTCTTTCAGGCTTGTAAAAGATTCTTAAGCCTGAATAAAGACGTCTCATAGCAAAATTTGCCGACCTTTTTTCATCCTCGTAATATATACTGGCTTAAGTAGATGTGTGATTGGGAAATAAATGTAACTTAATTAACTTGATCTAGTAACTCATAACTTAGGAGAGGCGAAGGCCTAACATTGCGCTGTTATGCCTGAAGACCTGCCTCATGAGCCAGTGGTAAGAATTTCTGATTACTGTTCATGAGGTCCCGGGTTCGATTTCCGGCCAAACCATAGGAATTTTTCCTCAAAGGAATTGCCCATGGTCTGGAATTTAGGTTAAGTTCAGGTTAAGAACTCTCCTGGCGCTTCATTATCATATATCTCCCATCGTATCATCGGGGTAACTTAACTCCGCCTTTTAGTGGGTTACAATTAAGCCACTGCCAGGAGAAAACACCAGAAATGTTGAAATGACAATCTGGGGCATTGAATAAAAAGAAAATCTAAACACTGAAGTAGAACAAGAATACTAATTTGCTGTTGAAAATAACTGTAGCTAATTTTTTTTTTCATTATTGGATGTCCAACTGCAGAATTCAAAATAGTATTTGTAATACAGTTGTAATAATATACTTTCCAACTGTAATTGAAACATATCTTTTTAGAGATGTTGGACGTCGTACCGATTTAAAATTGATGTATAAATTAAATATATTGCTAGTGTTTTACTTTTTAGATTTTTAGATTTCATTATATTAGCAGTTATTTGGAATAACTCAAAGTTGCACTTGGTAACCAATATGGGTCCCTAATCAGTTTCTTCACTTTCACTTCTTACATACAAGCTTTATTTTTTTAAAATTTCCAAGGAATATAGCTATTGAGATGGTACGCATGAAAATATATTTTTTCACAAAACTTAATCTATTTTGCATATAGATATCAGAAATCACGAGGAGAAAAAAGTAGGCTATGTCAGTTTTTGTTAACTTCGTTTTCTGTCAACAAAACTGGATACATTTATATAATTAACAAAATAACATAAAAACAAAAGAATGATGTATTCCGTAAAATAACTAAATGGAATGATAAATTAGACTTGGAGCACAGTGCATGTGTGACGTATTATCTTCCTTATCATAACTAGACTGTTAAGCATTTCTCATTACTCTGATTACTATAGGCCTAATTAAATCTCTAAAGAGATCCAAAGCAATAAGATTCCAATTTTCTCCCCTTAAGGCTTATTAGAATTTCGTGGGTTCGATACTGGCGAAAGTAGATTGACTTTTTTTCTGGAAAAGTTTGAAACCATTCATCATGTGTTATCAAATGAGATGCAAATTATATATTATATATATTTTTTTCCCCCCCTCATAATTTTTTTCTTTTTATAGAAGCCATAAGACGGCACTGCGAGTGTTGTCCCCCTGCCTCTTATGAAAGAGAATTATATGTAAGAATAAAAAAATAACGTTTGCAGTAGGAACCTGAATGGAGTAATTGGTGGCTCACTAACGTATAGAAGTTAGGGTGTCGGGTTCGAATCCCGGTTCAGGCAAAAACTGGCATAATTCTTCTGTAGGAGCTCACTCCTGAGACAATTAATTTCATAGCAGTTAGTTATATAATATATTCTCATAAACCATAAATTATAAAAAAAACATGTTTTTAAGATGTTAAAGATATCACAGACACCATTCAACGTACGATGTTAAATGCAGCAAATTATTTTGCAGAGTATCATAATTACTCGAAATAATTTATCCACATGTGATTAAAAAGTATATTTTGGATAGTTTAATTAAAATTTTTGTTTGTTTTGTTAGAGACTCAACAATTTATCTTTTAATGGATTTCATCATTACATATGTTTAACTTTTTTAACAAAATAATATTTTATCTTTAATATGATCAACAAAACCGTTTTGAAGAAACTTTAATGCTGACGATTAAATCAATTTTGTTTAAGAATAGAATCCATATTTACATCTTTTTGTATAAATTAATATTTTGTAAATGTTTTGTTGATAAGATTAAATTAATTTGCGAGGAAGAATTAACTTATAAATTTGATACCGGTCCAGTATTATTGACTTTGCCCAGAAATGAATTGGAATATTTGAGAAAAACTAGTTTGAAAGTGAAGGAACTGACAAAGAACTTTTTAGGTTTAGATAATTATTTAATGTTGGTGTTGGGAATGTATTTAGAGTAATAATTATATTATTGAACATTTAATCTAATTATAATAGTATTAGATTAAATTTCAATGCAAATTATAAAGTAAATAATTGTTAAAATTATCAAAATGGCTTCCTGGTGTTTCTACAATTTTTACTGGCTTGTAACGCAGTAAAGTGGTTTAATACACATACTCAATCACACACACACACACCACACACACACACACACATATATATATATATATATATTTTTTATTTCATGAATATTACTAAAATTTCTATTACAAAATTATATTTTTTCATAGAGTAGCTCATGTTGAATAAGTATTAGGAGTTGCGGTCGGTAAACTGATTGACAATAGTCTCGATGATGATGATGATAATAATAATAATAATAATAATAATAATAATAATAATAATAATAATCAATTGAGTTGGTGTTTACTTGATGAAAATCCATATTTATTAATTAAATAATAATAATAATAATAACAATAATAATGCTTTATTTATTCTAGAATAATTAAGGCCATTAATCCTTCTCTTCCACTCAACCAGCACAAATAAATTACATATTAAAAATAAAATTATATATATACAACAAACAAATTATATTAAATTCAAAATATTATTAACAATTATTGCAATCTAGATTCATGTACATGTATTTTATACACTAAACATAATTACAACAACAATAATACAGCTAATTAAACGAAAAAAAAAACAATTAATACATGTACATTACACGTAAAGATAATATTTGAAACGAAATTAAAGCAAATGTACATTTAGATTCATTTTTAATTATTCTGATGTCGGGCAATTCCCCCCTTTTTGTTGGTAGGAAATTCTAATTGTGGGAAGTGGATGTAAAATATGGCCCATGTTGCGATATGTTAAACATGAGATTATGAAGTGATCGTGTGTTTAAATTATGGTTGGAGGATAGTTTCTGCAAACCAGAGGGTACATAGTTTGAAGTCGAAGTATATTGAATGTTAAATAAGGGAACTAGAAAGAGTAGTTTTCTCCTATCTTGGATACGAAGTCATGGGAATTACTGGTAAAATGGAGAAATACGAACATATTTCAGGACATTAAATATGAATCTGTTACACATATGAATACGCTGCAGTTTGTCTGATTGTACGTGGCAATAGTCAAAATGCGACATCACTAAGGTTCGGGCTAAAATTATTTTAATATTAATAGGAAGAAAGTTCTTGAGACGCTTTAGGGAATGCATTAGAGACCTTTAAATATGATTGTTTTATTCAGCATTCCAATTTAGATAAAATCTCAAATTATTAACAACATATATTTTTGAGGGACCAGCTTTATGGGGCAGTGGTCAGATTTTTTGACTACAGTTCACTAGGTCCCGGATTCGTTTCTTGGTCAGATCAGAGGCATTTTTCCTTAAAGGGAATCATTGCTGGGTTGCTCATGGTCTGGAATTTAAGTTTAGGTTATGGACTTCCCTGGCGCTTCATTATCATTTATCACCCATTATATGATCGGGGTAACGTATCTCCGCCTTCAACGTGCCCCAACCTAACAAATAGATTAAAATTCCGGCAATGCCAGGGGAGAAAACCAGATAGCCTATGTCATAAAAGACACCTACTGACATTAGACACAAACTATTTTTAAAATAGTAATTATATTAGTAATATAATTACAACATATCCAGAATTCAATATTTAATGTTTTATTCATACCAATTCGACCTGTAATGAGTTCAGAACAGGTCATTGGGCTTAATCCTTACTGTTGATGATGATGATTTATTTAGTCAAATATGCAATAAAGCTGAGCAAGGACCAAGAAGATAAAATATATTACAGCAGAATAAGAAAGAACTACAACAACTTGCTAAAGAAGAGACGAAAGGAACTCATTGAACAGGAAGCAACCTAGATGGTGGACAGGCAAAAAAAAAAAAAAAAAAAATCTATGTGTAGCACTAAGCCCGAGAAAAGCCCAGAACAATGGGAAGAACACTTCAGGAACATACTAAACATAACACCAGTGCAGCTTATGAACCGATAAACATACCAGCCTATTCACGAAGGAAGAAGTACACGAGCCGATACTAACACTGTAAAAAAAAAAAATACGCCAGGGCCCAACGGGATATGTAATGAACACATCAAAGGTTCAATCAACATCATACTACAAACAATCACCAATAATCATATTACATGTCTGCGGGAAGTAAACTTGGAGGCTTTCGACAATCAAGGTATTATCCAAGGGGAAAGGAAACCAGTTGGATCCGAACTCCTACCGAGGGATACTTACTTACTTACTCACTGGCACTATCGAACCCGTAGGTTCATGGCCGCGCGGACATAAGCTCTCCATACATCCCTATCCTGAGCTAATGCTTTCCAATCATTCCCTGTATTATAAGCCCAGGTGGATTTCTTAGGCTTAAAGGACCTTCGGGACTTGGAAAATCTGGTAGCGTTTTTATCTAGCCGAGCGTTAGTATGAGGATGTACAGCATACATGTTTTGAAATAAACAAATGGAGTCTTATTTTAAACTATTTTATTACTAAAGTATAAATAAATAGAATCCCTAAGTATTCTAGCCCTAAATAACTAATCTAAGCCTATATTAAAAACTAAGTACTTTCTGGGGTTTGAGAGAGTGGGAGTTGTGGAAGTTATAAATCTACCCTAATCTACATGTTTAAAAATGTTAGGCCTATATCCCTTTTTGAAAATTTAATATCAAAATAGTTAATTGTACTTGATTCACATCCCAACGTCCAGAATCCATATTAAGAAAAATGTCTAAACTCTATTTCAACAGACTTTTCATGTCTAAACTCTATTTCAGAAGACTTTGCTTGAATAATTAAAATAATCTATAAAACAATTAAAAATCTATATAAAAGACTATGTATTCATAACACCCTGTATAATCTACTTCCCTCAAATCATAGTTAATGTTATTCTCTCACCTCATTCTTGGTCTACCAACTGGGCGTTTTCCCTCTGGCTTTCCTACAAGAAGCTTCCATGCAAGTCTTTCATTCCCCATACGTGCAACATGTCCTGCCCATTGCCATCTACGAGACTTAACTGTTCTTATTATATCTGGCTTCCTATAAAGACCATATAGCTCATTGATATGTAGTCTTCTCCATTCACCTGTCCATCTGTCGTTGGTCCAAAAATTTTCCTAAGTACTTTATTCTCAAATACTTGTAATCTCCTTTCCTTCCTTAAAGTAAGAGTCCATGTTTCGCACCACCAGGGATAGCTCTGTAAAAGTGTACGTTAAATATTCTCAAAAGACATAACTAAACGAATATCTGAAAAAGTGGAGCAGAAGATCCCGGATGAGCAGTTCGGTTTCCGAAAAGGAAGAAGCACTTTATACGCCATCGTTAATATCATAGAAAACGCGCTGAGACTCCCCCGAAAAAAAATTAAAAGTACATAAGGACTTTATTAGACTAAAATTAATATACATACAATGTTATTTACAAATATGGATCTCACGGGCAGTAAGCCATGCGTGCTGTTGACAGTCCGTTACAATAAGTTGATGTTTGGTAATAATATACTTAAAACAAACAACAAAACACAATCATATTACAATTAGATAACAATACAATTACATTATACATTAACTTAGTTAGTTAGAATTATTAAGAAGTAATGGTATTGCAATTTGTTAACATATTTATTTATTCATGAATGAGTGTTGTTCTTATTTTCCGCGTTTTGTCCACCAAAAATCTACCCAAGTTTATCCAATTTTCTGGGCTTACCAATAACTCGTAGAATGCCAATCTTTCGCGATTTGAATTTAGAAATCAGCATAGACTATACTAAGGCTTTTGATAAACTCGGCAGATTCTACTCTCAAAACTGAAATTCATAACTGGAGAAGATAACAAATTTACAATGATCATCCATAACAAATTGACAGTCAATTGAATTCGAATTGCAAATGGCGTCACTACTTCCAAGATAATAACTCAAACCAACGGTGTAATACAGGGAGTCCCTTAAATCCCCTGCTTTTTAAGTTGCCATATACGACTTTGTACATAAGATTAGACTCACGGAGAAAGTATCTACGTGCATGCAGATGATATGATCATTGAGTCCCAATCAAAAAGCACGAACTGCAGAAAGCTATCAACAACCAACTGGACAAGTGGGGAAAGAGAACAAACAACTGTGAAGATGATATTTCGTAGCGGAGGTCGGAAACAGCGGACGATAGAATATTCTTAGGAACGGAACCCCCTCAGGACAGCCAACACCTACAAATGCTTAAGGAAGGAGAAAAATTACGATTATTTCAGAATAAAATCTTAGGAAAAATGTTGGACTAGCCTAAATAGTGAAGAGCTTGCGAATGGAGAAAATTACATATCAGTGAGCTACATGATCTTTTTATAGGAAATGGGATATAAGAATATGTAGGTCATAAGATGGTCTACAGAAATCGCTCTTTCAATTAAATAACATTATACAGAATTATAATTTCAAAATATCAATAAGTAAAACGAAAATCTTAGCTTTTAAAGGGTCAGATACAGTAAGAGCTAAAATAATTCTTGAAGGGAAAGCCGTTGAACAAGTGAACCATTTTAAATACCTGGGTTATGAAATGTCTTATTTTAAAAATGAAGATCTTTTAACAAACTTAATAAATGTAACAAGAAAGGAAACAAAACTAACATTTTATAAAGCAGTGGCAGCCTCCTTACTTTTGTATGGTAGTGAATTTTGGGTTTTAAATAAAATAGAAATGAAGATCATAGAAACAGCTGAAATGAGATTTGTGAGAAGTGTGGCTGGCTGGAAACTTCTAGTTAAAAGAAGTGAAGATAATAGAAATGAGCTAAATATTTTTAAACTTTTAGATAAAATAAAATAATCTAGAAAAAAAACTGGAAAGAACATGTCCAAAGAACAAAAGATGAACTCATACCAAAAATTATACTTAATTACAAACCAAAAGGAGACAGGAATGTTGGTAGACCAAAAAATAGATGGATTCAACTTTTTGAAAGATAATCTATGAGACCGGAACAAGCCACATGGGCTTAATCTGTGATTGTTGTGATGATGATGAAGTCTCGTAGATTGCGATGAGCAGGGCAAGTGGTACGAATGGGGAATGGAAGAGGCGCAAGGAAGCTTCTTGTAGGAAGACCAGAGGTAGACGAAGAATGAGGTGGGAGAATGATTTTAACCGTGATTTGAGGAAAGTAGAATATACAGGGAATGATTGGAAAACGTTAGCTCAGGATAGGGATGTGTGGAGAGCTTATATTCGCGCGGCCATGAACCTACGGTTCTATATGTCAGTGAGTTAGTTGAAATAAGACAAAAGGATCTTTGGAAGTAATATATAAGGTGGTTAACAACTACTTCCGCAGCAGAACAAATGAAAGATGACCATTTCTACTTTTCGTATACATGATAGACATACCAGGAATAAACTTATCTGTTGTATGGAAGACGACGAATCTCCATTTCAAAGATTAGGCGCATGGCCAAAAAAAGGAAGTTTCTATTAGAACTTGAGCGGAAGTTATCAAACATTATGCTAGATTGAGAATGATGAACGCTGCTAAACCATTGTCAAATAAGAGAACAACAATGAAAGAATTTCTAGGAGAAGAAATTAATTTGATTTCAACAACGTAGATCCAAAGGACAATACATCTCCAGCAAGGGACGATGCAAGTACTGTTCCAGAAAGAAAAACAAAAGGTGCAGGACAAAGTGTGCCACTCGTATGTAGAGACCATTCATTGAACAAAACAGTGAAGATTTGCAGCGATTGTGCTGTCTGAACTTACAAAAATTCAAACATGTTACTGTTTTTCATGAAAATAGTATTGTTCTATTCCGTTTGTATCCCTGTAGGCTTGTTCCATTGTATTTAATATATTTTAACGTGTTGCCGGTTTAGAACATTACAACACCTTTTATGACTTTGCAACAGTTATGCTGATAGAAAACACTAAAATTCAACTTGAAAATGTTCAAATTCTTTCAATTAGCGATGTCATATGCAAACTAATATGAAATTATATGCAATAAAACATACCATGTTTGTTTGAAAGTAGTAGAATAAAAATAGGCCTACTGTACGACTCTTGGTGCGATTTTGTCTTCGCGTTGTTCCGGAGTAAAAGATTACACACAGTTGTCGTTTGAAATCTCACAATCACTTTATTTACTTATACAAGTTCTCAGTAGTAAATTAATCACAATTTTGACTCAAATTTATCTTGATTCAAAGTGTATCTATTTCACAATTATTTCACAGTTTCATGCGAGTTCACTCGCTACAATTTGTCTTAGATTTCGCTTACCGACTGCCAATGCACAACTGACCGGTCTTAGTCCTCGCCACATATTATATAGGCGGAGAGGAACTCCTGTAGGCTTAAGTTAGAGATACTTCGAAACATAGAAGCCTCTGGCATCGATATTTTCCGAAAGCGGGGTAGAGACACGTGGAGATGTCTGGAAAGAGAACCCAGACGTTTCGGTGGTTTGTGCGGGTCTTTCGATTCGCGAGTCGGCGGCTCGCATATCTATTCCAACCAATCGGAGTTCAGTATTATCGTCTTGCGCGCGTAATTTAAACGTTGTCATTACGATGCGCCACAATACCATAATGTTATGTTTTTCTTTGGGGACCCCAACTGGTATTCGATGTATAATTTTGATACCCAGTATGTAGAAGGTTAAAGAGAAAATATATAAAACTGTTTGGATGCGAAAACATGGACTCTTACTTTAAGGGGGGAGAAACGATTAAGAGTATTTGAGAATAAACGTAGGGAAATGTTTACACCAAAGAGATGAACGGACTGGCGAATGGAAAATACTTATGGGAAACTAGATGTAATAGTTAAATGTCGTAGACTGTGATGGAAAGGGCATATGGCACAAAGCTTATGTCCGCACGGCCATGAATCTACGGGTCCGATATTGCCAGTGAGTTAGTGTGAGAGTATGTGGCGCCACATGAGTACTTAATAATTAGATACGACTCCCTTAGATGTCAAGGGGTAAAGTGACAAATTGCTAATTTTGCAGATCAGTGTAGTTAAAGTGGATACAAGTAAAAATCTGTCTGATGCTGAAATCTAGTGGCTGAAAAGAAAATTGCTACGACAATCACATATGGAGAGTCTGAACTTTAAACATTTACTCAAACTGAATTTTTGTTTTCTAAGGGTCTCATATATACATTTTATTGCACATTCACACAACACGCCATATTCATACATTACGGTTACGATGACTAAATATAGAAATATGATTTATAAGTAAAAATGGTAATGTCTCCTATTTAATATAATTTTACGTGAAATTGCAGAAATATTTCCAAATTTACCCATATTCACTGTTAAAAACCTTAAAACCGACAACATGATATTAAATTTTAGATATTATTATTGTTGCTTTATATGGAATTAAATCTATTGCATTTTTCTTCTCACTATGGTTATGATTATGAAATATACTGACAGCAACAATAGGGGAGAGTCATGTATCTTATTCCTAGGCCTAGGATTTTTATCTAATAGAAGGCAAGATTGCAATACAGATAGTACATATTGTTCAACTATTTGTGTGTGAAATCAAAACAAAAGGCAGTCAGAAGTCTAACTTCTCATTATACTATTCAACTGTTAGTGTGTGAAACGAAAACAAAATACATAAGTCTAACTTCTCATTATACTATTCAACTGTTTGTGTGTGTGTGTGAAACGAAGACAAAAGACAGTCAGAAGTCTAACTTCTCACTATCCTACCCATAGTAATTCTGCCCGAAGGCAGGTCCTTCACTGCAATCATAGCAC
This sequence comes from Diploptera punctata, assembly GCA_030220185.1. Lineage (NCBI taxonomy): Eukaryota > Metazoa > Arthropoda > Insecta > Blattodea > Blaberidae > Diploptera > Diploptera punctata. The sequence goes on along the minus strand of JASPKZ010010610.1, from coordinate 39,096 downwards.
TTTCATGCTATGCTTGCAGCTTTACTAGGGAATTGTAGGTGTGGTAGCTTCCCGTTGCTTTCCACACCGGTGAAGGAGATGATGATGATGGCCATATGATTTCGAGGACCGTTTTGACCTTAAAATTTTCCTGACATTTGTCTTACAGGTGAGGAAAAATCCCGATAAAAACCTCACCTAGAAAAACTGCCCCGACCGGGCCCGCTGCGTGACAAGGCAGCACGCTACCTCGAGACCACAGCGGTGGACTCTTCTCACTATACTATATTGCAATTTAACTTTTACTACATAAAACCTATTTTTTTAATAGCTCTACTTACCACCGTTTACTGGATCTGTTTATTTTCAAATGTTTGAATTTTGGCACACGTAAATACAATGTAGCTATTGTGGTTTGGCGCTCGGAGCACATGATCCCATTGTTTACGGTGCGACATAATGCGGACACTTGATATTTAACATACTCCATTTAAAATATTTTAAAAACACATCTACCACAATGTGCCAGCATTTTCTATGAGATTTGATAATTTACGAAATGTAATGAATAAAATAAATTTTAATGACTATAATTATTGTAGCGGGAGATTTAAATGCGAGAGTAAGGGATAAATCTATTGAAAGCTGAAGCTGTATTTAATTTTGTGCCCCACGTTGGGCGCCATTTGAAGTTGTGTTTATTTTTTTTAATTTCTTTCTTTATATCTTTACTGAGATTGGAAATTAGGTTTAAATTGTCAGTTTTAATTTCTCTTAACTCTACACTGTTCTTTTCTAATTTATTGCTAAGATTAGTTACATTAGCTTCTAATTTACTACTGAGAATTGAATTGTCATTCCTAATTTCTTTTAATTCTGCACTATTCTTTTCCAGTTTATTATTAATATCAGAAATGTTATTTATTAATAATGCTACCCAAGAAGGTGTATCATTAGTTTGATTATTTTCATTGTTACACAAAATTAAATTTTCTTGGCCTTCACTAATTTCTTCATCAATATTAACAGTTTTACAAGTTATATTTTCGTTATTGGCCATTGTTGGGTATTTTAATATTTTCTTATTTCTTAAAAGCCATAATTGTTATTATCACTAATTCACTTTTCACATATAAATTTTAACTGTACTCACTTTTGAAGATTTTTATTACTTTCCTCATTCTCCGTGGTCCTTGGTTCGATTCAGGTTTACAGGTCCCTGGTTCGATTCCCATTCGAGCCCCACGTTGGGCGCCATTTGAAGCTGTATTTAATTTTGTGCCCCACGTTGGGCGCCATTTAAAGTTGTGTTTAATTTATGCCCCTCGTTGTGGAGACATTTAAAAGTTGGGTTTCTCGGTGTAATGTCCCAAGTTGTAGATTTAAGATATAATTTAAATCATTTTAAATCTGCCACGGCATTAATAACTCTCTTCAGGGGAATGAGGAAATGTTTCTTACACAAATGACAACACTTTATTAACGGTTGAACGATAAGTTAGTTTATTTAAAACTCTCACTTTGGTCAAGATGAATCTTGTAATTTAAAAGTTCCAAAAGATTCCGGCTTAGGTTGATATTTTTCACTTCTAGAAGATTACCATTTTATGTATTTAATGGATGACGAATGCTAACGGTCAATCCAGTCATTATTATTCATTATTTTCACTTAGAAACTGTTTTCTCACCAAGATGATGATGACTATTATATCACTATATAATCTTTCATACTTTTAACACTATTTCTTTCAACCAACATCAATAAAATAAACAATTATTTCCTTATTCTTTAAGGAGCAGTCGCTGAACATGACCGACCATCTTCAAGTATTGTAGCCATCTTTTTTATTATGTAATAACCTCTAGGTTCTGATTGGTCCAACAGAAAAGGAAGGAGTATTTTCAAGTTAACTTCTATCCAATTCCACCAATCCCATTTATTTCTTTATAAAAATTATCAATTTGAATATTTGAAGTATTTTACATACTGCATCAGTTGGATACTATGACTATTACTAATAAAGAATTAAATGTCATAGGAAGACCACCCAAAATTAAAGTAAATATTTTTAACAATGATGTTACTTGCATAGCGGATAGTGGCCTGCTCAAACACAACTATAGATCAGAAATTTTATAATTTCTTAGTCAACAAAGGGAATAAGATAATGACTGTAAGAATATGTGGAGTGTATTGTACTTTTGCGATAGGCAAGAAGAGAAACTGCCAATTAAGCTTCAGTGCCTTCTAGATTTATATATCGGAGGATATTACTTCAGTGCGATATGTTTAATTTCTCCATACTTGTCTTGTGATATGTTATAGGCTGCGACCTGTTGGAGCAATATAATGCCATAATAAATTTTGAGTGTAAGAATATTTCCTTGTATAATGAAGATAATGTGAGAGTCGTCATCCCATTTGATAATGAATATGAGGAGAATAAGAATTTAAGTAAGAAGGAGAGTGACATTGCTGAAGAACACATTTTTATAGAGAATATTGTTGTTCATGAGGAGAGGGAATTGGTAAATGGCCGTGGATGCCAAATGCAAGATAATATTGCAGTTAATTGTACTTCCGACAAAAGTGTCGAGGGCGAAGAAAGGCCTTAATAATGAAAATGGTTGTGCTGACGATTATGTCGCATGTAAATGTTGTGATTTAGAATGTGTCTCTTGCAATACTGAGTATGATGAAATTCCTCTATTATATTGTGTGAGTGACGAACTTGAAAAAGACATCTGTGAAATGATAAAGGAAAAAGTTAAAGACACTCATGGCATAAACAATGAACAGAAAGGCATGTTGTATGACATCTTAATGAAAAATAAGAGTTCTTTTTCTTCGAAGCCGGGATTGTGCAACTGTTTTAAATATTCCTTTAAAGTGATGGAACATCCACCTATAAATATTAAAAGTAGACCCATCCCTATTGCCATCAGAGAGCAGGCAGATCAAATGATAGATGACATGTTAATGCAAGGAATAATACAGAAATCTGATTCTCCTTACGCCAACCATATTTGCTGGGTGTTAAAACCTAATGGCAAAATTCGCCTGTGTTTAGACAGTCGTAGGACTAATTCTTTCACTGTCCGGGATAATTATAGGCCCGAGACAATTGAAGCATCTATAGCAAATATGAAAACAGGTAGATTTATTAGTTCTATTGATTTAACTTCTTCATTTTGGCAGATAGAACTAGACCCCAAAGTTCGGCCCTATACAGCTTTTATACATAATGGAAAATTATATGAATTTACCAGGTGTGCATTCGGTCTAAGAAATAGCGGAAGTGCGCTTCTTAGAGCCCTAGATATTGTACTATCTGATGATGTTAAAAGACATTGTACTATATATGTTGACGATGCAATTATTATTGATAATGTTTTTGAGAATCATATATCTCATATTGATTTAATGTTGTCTCAATTAAAGAATAGCGGAATGACAGTCAGCCTAGAAAAGTCTGTGTTTGTTAGGTCGGAGGTTCAATTCCTAGGATACAGGATCTCTAATCAAGGGATTACTCCTGACCCAGACAAGGTTCAAGGAATCTTAGAAATTCCTTCACCAAAGAACATAAAACAACTTCGTAGATTTTTAGGAATCTTAAATTACTATTCGAAGTTTTGTCATCAACTATGCCTCAGCGGTTAGTAAGCTGAGAGGGCTGCTGAAGAAAGATAGTAAATGGAGATGGACAGAGGACCATCAATCTACTTTTGAATATGTTAAGAAGTTATTTGCAAATAGTATTTCACTACAGAGACCAAAAATGGACAGAGAATTCCATTTATACACAGACGCGAGTAAAACTGGCCTCGGTGCTGTTTTAACTCAATTTGACGATGATGGGCAACAGTATGTTGTGTCGACAGCTTCTCGCTCGACTACCATCATTGAAGGAAATTACACTGTTTCAGAGTTGGAGCTTACAGCAATATTTTATGCTCTAAATAAATTTAGAATTTATGTTTATAAAAACAAAGTTATTGTTCATAGTGACCACATTTCACTAAGTTTTATAAGTAAATGTAGATTATCCAATAATAAACTGAGTAGGATGATCATGGAAATCATTTCCTATGATATTGAAATAAAACACATAGAAGGAGAACAGAATGTGTTTGCTGACCTCCTGTCTAGATTAGAAAGTGTTGGGAAAATACCTGAAACTGTACATACTCCTAAACACGAAGTAGTAATGTTTAATGTAAAACTGTATATAGACAAAGAATTTTCATTGTTGATGAAAAACATTGTTGAGCATCAAAATCTGATATAGAGTTACAACGATTGAAGTATAGTGCGAGAGATATAAATAATGATGACAAAAATGGAATTGATTGTAATAAGAAAATCGGTATAAAGGATGACATTCTTTTACAAATTACATGGGAGAAATGTGAAAAAATGGAAAGTTATAATTCCTAATAATATGGAAGTTCCACTATTTAGAACTTTTCATGTCGGCTTAAATCATGCAGGTTGTGAAAAATTAGCTCTCAACATAAGTGAATTTTTTTATGTTAAACATTTAGATAAAAAGTTGAGAAAGTTTACTTCTTCATGCATAACTTGTCAAAAAGCCAAATGTATGAACGTAAAATATGATATAGTTCCACAAAACATATTAAGGAACAAAGTAAATAGCTTAGTAGTAATGGATACTCATGGAGAAATGCCTACTACTCAATTTGGTTACAAGCATATTCTTGTATTATCTGATGTATTCTCAAAATTTGTAAAAATATATCCATTAAGAAGTGTAAATAGCAGAGCTTGCCTAGGTAAAATTGTGAGAGATTATTTACCTAATTATGGACCTATTGATGCACTACTTAGTGATAATGCTTCAGTGTTCTCAAGTCCTAAGTTTAAAGATAAACTTACTGCGATAGGAATTAAATTGTACCATTGTAGTAAATATCACCCAAAAAGTAATCCCTGTGAGGAGAGTTAATAGGGAAATTACTACAAGTTTAAGAGTTTTGACCCATCATAAACATTCTGACTGGTTTAAACATATCAGCGTCATAGAGAATGTCATGAATCATTCAATTAATGTCAATACTGGGGGAAGCACCCATATTCCAAATGACAGGTAAACAACCTGACAGGTTAATTGCTAATTTACCATTACCTATCATTGATAAAAGTCAAATCCCGGGGACATCCGAGGAAATATGTAAAAGAGTTATTGAAAGGTTAGAATGTCGTGCAGAAAAAGCGCAACAATAAGGTTAAAAGACATAAAAGGAAGTGGAATCCCAAAGTTGGAGACAAAGTTCTCATAAGGGATATTTCACTATCCAATGCTTTAAAGAAACAATATCATAGGATGAACCTATTGTATAAAGGTCCCTATGAAATATTTAAAAATTTTAATGATACTACATATGAGCTAAGAGAAATAGACACTAGAAAAGAAATTGGAAAATATTCCAAAGAACTGTTGAAACCATTTCAGACTCCTATTAATTAGTTGTAGCTGGTGACTTCAAATAGTTCAAAGTGTATTTAAAATATTGTATGTAAATTTGTAAAATTAATACTTCTATTTCATTATGTAACATGTATTTATTATAATTGTGATGTATTACATTGTATTGATTCTAATACAGATGAATCTTGTATAGAAAGAAACTTGATATTTGGGGAAAGTGATTTATTTTAATTTAGCCTCTCACTTAGTTGTAGCTAAGATTAAAATAAATCAGGGGCAATATTAAAACCGGATATTTATACCCATATAAAAAATAATAAGGGTTTTTGTTTTGTTTATAATTATATTTATTTATATGAAGAATGGACATCAGATTGATTTATAGAATTCAAATTTTTTTATAAGTATAAAAAAAAAAATAACTAGTCAATATAAACTGTTAATACAGTTAGATGTTTTTATAACTGATGCAGTATGTAAAATACTTCAAATATTCAAATTGATAATTTTTTATAAAGAAATAAATGGGATTGGTGGAATTGGATAGAAGTTAACTTGAAAATACTCCTTCCTTTTCTGTTTGGACCAATCAGAACCTAGAGGTTTATTACATAATAAAAAAAAGATGGCTACAATACTTGAAGATGGTCGGTCATGTTCAGCGACTGCTCCTTAAAGAATAAGGAAATAATTGTTTATTTTATTGATGTTGGTTGAAAGAAATAGTTGTTAAAAGTATGAAAGATTATATAGTGATATAATAGTCATCCATCTTGGTGAAAAACAGTTTCTAAGTGAAAATAATGAATAATAATGACTGGATTGACCGTTAGCATTCGTCATCCATTAAATACATAAAATGGTAATCTTCTAGAAGTGAAAAATATCAACCTAAGCCGGAATCTTTTGGAACTTTTAAATTACAAGATTCATCTTGACCAAAGTGAGAGTTTTAAATAAACTAACTTATCGTTCAAACCGTTAATAAAGTGTTGTCATTTGTGTAAGAAACATTTCCTCATTCCCCTGAAGAGAGTTATTAATGCCGTGGCAGATTTAAAATGATTTAAATTATATCTTAAATCTACAACTTGGGACATTACACCGAGAAACCCAACTTTTAAATGTCTCCACAACGAGGGGCATAAATTAAACACAACTTTAAAGCGTTCTGGGAAGACATGGAGAGAGAACAATAAATTATAATGGGAGAAAATTAATAGATTATGCAGCATATAATAATATGAAAATTACAAATTCTTTTTTCACCACAAAGAAATTAACAAGTACATGTGGAGTGTAAAGGACACTAAATCCATCATAGACTACGTACATGCTTGTAAACAAGAAGTCTTCATTAGTACAGATACAAGAGTATATTGGGGCAGAGATATTGCAAGTGATCCTGATCACTACTTATTTATATAAAAATAGCAATACCTACGAAATGGAAAAGTATGCAAAAGCAAAATATTGAAAGCTGCAAGACATTTAAAGTACGTTTACTTCAAGAAGGAAGCATATGTAAATTCTATCAAAATAGATTAAATTATTACATTAAACAAAAAACCAATTAGTGCCAATATGGCAGGCTATAAGATATACTATTAAATTGTCAGCATCAGAAAGCATTGGTTGTTTAAAAAGAGGCAAAAACAAGAAATGGTTTGATGAGGAATGTGCCGACATTGTAAAGAAAATAAAGCTAGCAAAAATGAAATGGTTACACCAGCCAAATGAGGTAAATTTAGAGCAATTGGGTAGTGTTAGACGGGAAACCACAAAGTTACTAAAGTGTAAAAAGAAGGAATATTTGAGAGAGAAGATTAATGATCTTGAAATGAATGAAAAAAATAGGAACATTAGAGAATTATATCAGGGAATTAGTATAGAGAAGAAAAGGGTTTCAGGCTAGAACAAAACATAATTCGGAATGAAAATGGGGATATGATTGCAGATTCTAGGAGTATTTATTAAATAGATGGAAAAGTTTACTTAATCAGCTATTAAATGTACATACAGAACAGGACATTGAGGAGGATAAATTACAGACAGCAGAAATGTTAGTCGCAGGACCAAGTTCATTAGAGGTTGAAATGGCGATTGAAAAATTGAAGATGTATAAAGCATCAGGTTCAGATGAGATCCCAGCAAAACTTATAAAATCAGGGGGAGAAAAATTGATGGACAAGATACGTTGGTTGCTTAGTATGATTTGGGAAAAAGAAGCTCTTCCAGATGAATGGAAGGAATCAATTATCGTACCAATTTATAAGAAAGGAGATAAAACTGATTGCAACAACTACAGGGGCATCTCATTACTTTCAACTTCGTACAAAATTCTAACAAATATATTAGTAAGCAGACTTACTCCCTATATTGATGACATTCTAGGAGATCATCAATGTGCATTTAGAAGAAACAGGTCTACAACAGATCAGATTTTTAGTATAAGACAGATTTTAGAAAAGAAATGGGAATATAATGGTACTGTACATCAACTATATGTAGACTTCAAAAAAGCATATCATTCAATTAAGAGGGAGAAGTTATATAGTATCCAGCTGGAGTTCGGCTGGAGTTCGGAATTCCTAAAAAGTTAGTTAGACTTATACGAATGTGTCTAAATGGCTCAAAGAGTAGGGTGCGTGTAGGCAAACAGTTTTCGGACACTTTTGAAATCCAGAATGGGTTGAAGCAAGGAGATGCACTATCTCCTCTACTATTTAATTTTGTACTAGAGCATGCCATCAAATCTTTACAGAATGAGGAAGGCTTACAACTGAATGGTATTAATAAGCTGTTAGTTTATGCTGATGATGTAATACTACTGGCCGATAGCGAGGAGATACTAAAGGAGAACACGCACACGCTACTGAATAACACTAAGAAATTGGGACTGGAAGTAAATATCAGTAAAACTAAATATATGGTCACACATAGAAATTCAGTATATAATGGAAATGGACAGCTAATGAGAAATGAGGGAAATTTTGAGGAAGTGGCTGAATTCAAATACCTAGGAACCATAATCACAAATAGGAATGAGATGCACAAAGAAATTAAACATAGGCTCAATTCTGGAAATGCATGCTATTATGCATTGCAGAGACTCTTGATGTCCCAACTCCTTTCAAAAAACGTTAAGCTGAAAATATATAAAACTATTATTCTACCAGTTATATTATATGGGTGCGAAACATGGACTCTTACTTTAAGGGAGGAAAGGAGATTACAAGTATTTGAGAATAAAGTTCTTAGGAAAATTTTTGGACCAAAGAGAGATGAACAGACAGGTGAATGGAGAAGACTACATAACAATGAACTACATGGTCTTTATAGGAAGCCAGATATAATAAGAACAGTTAAGTCTCGTAGACTGCGATGGGCAGGACATGTTGCACGTATGGGGAATGAAAGACGTGCATGGAAGCTTCTTTTAGGAAAGCCAGAGGGAAAAACGCCCAGTTGGTAGACCAAGAATGAGGTGGGAGAACAACATTAACTATGATTTGAGAGAAGTAGATTATACAGGGAATGATTGGAAAGTTTTAGCTCAGGATAGGGATGTATGGAGAGCTTATGTCCGCGCGGCCATGAACCTACGGGTTCGATAGTGCCAGTGAGTAAGTAAGTGCCAATATTAATGAAGAATGAAGAAGGGATGATCTAAAACAGGTCATTATAAAAGCTTCAAATGACGCCATTGGAATGAGAAATAAGTACTGCAGTAAAAGAGGTATAAATGTATGGAATGAAGAAATAACACAAACTGTTAAAGTAAACAATCAGTCATATCTGAAATATTAGCAATAAAAACAGAAAATCTAATGGAATATAAAAAACTTTGCTTATAAAGCAATGTGTACCTTAATAAAACTGAGAAAGATAATTTCAATTTAAACCTAATAACAGAAGACCAATGGCTTGATTATTGCAGAGGATTTTGGACAGGTCAACAAAATAAAGATGACATATTACAAGCTCAGACAGATGAGCATGTAGACCCGATCACATTAGAAGAACTATTGATTACAATTTAACTTCTTGTCGGAATAAAAAAACAACTGGAACGGATGAAGTTAATAATGAATTAAAAAAATATGCATCATTACCCCTTTTAGATTTATTAAATATCTGTTGGAAGTTTGGACACTTTCCAGAAGAATGGAAGATAGCAAAAATTAATCCATTATTTTAAAAAAGTAGCAGATATGAATGTAATAATTATCGAGGGATACTCTTCTAAATAGGCCTACGTATTATAAGATCTACTACTCCATCTTAAAACACGTCGCCTTAATATTATTATCGAAAATGTCCCATCAGAAAATCAAAAAGGTTTTAGAAAAGGAAGATCTTGCTCAGATTGTATATGTGTTTATAACTTATAACACAATAATAGAGAAACGTAGAGAATATTGGCCCAACTTACCAACATATATGACGTTTATTGATTTTGAGAAGGTCTTTGATACAGTGAACAGAAAAAAAATGAATATAATGATAAATAGGGGCATTCCACAATATTTAGTTAAAATTATTGAATAAGTTATATGTTGATAATTAATAAAATATTACCTAGAATGGGTCATAAAACACAAAGCAATAAAACAGCGACAATAAACTGTGGAGTAAAACAGAGATGCCTATTTTCGCCATCACTTGTTAATATTGACGATGCCATACAGAATGGCAAATTGTTTTAATTGAACACTATAAAATTAACGATCTATCATTAGGTACTTTACTTCTTGCTGACGATCAGGTTGTGATATCGGAGACAGATGATGGCTTACAACGGGCAATTTACAAATTGAGTAAATTTGCGAAACATACAACTTGAAAATATCTACTCAAAAAACAAAATTTTAACTTTTCGAGGGCGTGAGCCACTAAGAGTAAAATCCAATTGGACAATAAAGGAATAGAACAGGTGAGCAATTTCAGTTATCTGGGATACAACGTGTCTCATAGAATCATAGAAAAAGCGAAGCTTTTGCAAACAAAATAAATAAATTTAATAGAGAAATAGTTGACTCAACAAATAGGTATAAGAAACTTAATCATCATGGAACCAATGAACCTACAAAAAAATTAAGTTTTAAAAATGGCTGGCCCTAGCCACAAAGTGGCTAAACTGGAACCCTAACTGAGTTTTTAAAGGACACTGATATTTCAGGATCTAGATGATGCATATTTCATGTTAAGGAAATTAGAGATAGGAAACAAAAAATGGGGAATACAGATAAATTATAATAAAACAGAATATCTTTCATTGGATGAGCTAAAATGTAATTAAGGAAGACTACGTAATGTTAAAAAATTTAAATATTTACGATCTATTTTAGATAAAAATGAGAATACAACTACATAAATTGAAAGAAGAATAACTGATGGAAGAAGAATCATTGATATGTTGAACTCAGTGTTTCGGAATAGAAATATAATATACAGAACGGGAAAAAAACTGTATTTCAAGTTCTATTAGAAAGCATTTTTTTTATATGAGTCCGACACCTGGACAGTAAGTAGAAAGCAAGCCAACAAGCTGTTAGCAGTAGAAATTGATTTTTGGAGGCAATCGACAAGAATTTCAAGAAGGGATAAGGTCAGAAACAGCACGATAAGGGAAATTATGCAAGTTGAAAAAATATATTAGGAAAAATATAAGAAAATCGTTTGAAAAGGTATGGACACCTCCTAAGAATGGAAGAAGAACCTTAATTGGAAAGCTAATGGAAGTAGTGGAAGAGGCAGGCCTAGAGAATGATGGATAGATGGAGTGAAGATAGTATGGAAGCTAAAGATTTGAGGGAAGAATATGCTCTAGACAGGAACCTTTGGCGACAAATCACTTTGGGTTGAAGGAGAAACATTGTATTGTAGAATATTCCTAAAACAATTGGACACGCTTACTGTATATTAATGTAGAAAGTTCGTTAGACTTATAGGGAAGTGTCTAAATGACACAACGTGTAGGGTGCGTATAGACTAATAGTTCTTGAATACTTTTGAAATTCACAATGAGTTAAAGAAAGAAGCACTTTCTCCTCTACTATTCAGTTTTATACTAGAGCATGCCATCAAATCTTTAGAGGATGAAGAAGGCCTCCAACTCAATGATATTAATAAGCTGTTAGTTTATGCTGGTGAAGTTTTATTAGGCGATAGTAAGGGCCAACACGCATACTCTATTGAGTAACACTAAGAAATTGGGACTGTAAGTAAACATCAATAAAACGATATGTATCCTCACACATAAAAATACATTATATAACAGAAATGGACAGTTAATGATAAATGAGATGAATTTCGAATAGTGGCCAAAATCAAATACCTAAGAACAGTACGGTAATTACAAATAGAAATGAGATTCAGAAACATGTTAAACATAGGCTCAATTCTGGAAGAGTATGCTATTATGCATTACAGGGACTCTTATCGTCCCACTTTTTCTAAAAAAAAAAGAAAAAAAACGTTAAACTGAAAATAAAACTGTTATTAATCTCCCAGTTCTGTTATATGGGTGCGAAATATGGACTCTTCCTTTAAGAGAGGAAAGAAGGAGATTACGAGTAGAATAAAGTTCTTAGGAAAATTTCTAGACCAAAGACAGATGAACAGACAGGCGAATTGAGAAGACTACATAAACAATGAGCTACTTGTTCTTTATAGGGAACCAGATATTATAATAACAGTTAAGTCTCGTATACTGCGATGGGCAGGACATGTGGCACGAATGGGAAATGAAATGAGGACACATAGGAAAACCAGAGGAAAAACGCTGAGTTCGTAGACAAGAATGAGATGGGATAATAACATTAACTATGATTTGAGGGAAGTAGATTATACAAGGGATGATTTGGAAAACATTATACAGGATGGAGATGTACGGAGAGCTTGTGTCCGCGCGGCCATGAACTTACAGGTTCGATAGTGCCAGTGAGTTGGTTACTTAGACATGACATTTCCGCCGTAGCGTAAGTTGGTTAAAGCTATACTTATAAATCAGAAACTTTAGGGTTCGAGACCCCATTTGAATTTGAATATAGGGTATCAAAATTGAAATTATGGTTAATTGTATTTAATGTCGTTATATTAACGCTCCACAAAGAATTAAAAACATTACGGCTCCGTGGCGCAAGCGGTTAGACGCTCGCCTCTCATCGTTAGGGCCCCGAGATAGAGTCTCGGTCGCTACATGTGGATTTCGTGGTGGAAGAAACGGAGCTTGGGCAGGTTTTACTCGGGGTTTTCTCTCGTTTTCATCTACCAAAATTTTCATTCCACCACTTATCTATAGCCTACTCATCCAATTCACCTGCCCCCGTAATGGTGCATCAGACTTGGTCGGCCGGCATCCTTGCCATTCACAGACCTCTATATAGGGGGCTTATCTCATCTCCCTCGAACCGATCCCGAGTTAGACATGAGTTGAGGATCTGATTGGTTATATACTCGTATTTTAAAGTAGCCTTAACCCTCTGGAGACACCACAACTCTGAGGCCGACTGAGCCTCTAACGGAAATGAGTACCAGGCGCTTGTTTTGGGAGTAAATATGGCCGTCACACGAGGCTGACCACCCATCTAATATCTCGTGCCCATTCTATACAGAATTAGGAGCCTTAATCTCCTACGAGCCCAAAGTCTTTCGAGTCCTATAGTAGGATCACTTTAGACATGATTTTTACATATCTACCTTGTTTGATATTGTGGTGTGTCGAATATTGAATTCGTGACGTCATATTCATATAGTAATAAAATATTATAAATAATATTCTTCTTCTTATTAAACTTAATTTATAGGATTTTCATCCTGTTTATTTCCGAAATCACTCCTCGGAGGAAGACGTATTGGATGTGCATTCACTATAATAATATTATAGTAATATAATAAACCTTAATTGTGATAACAATGACCATTAAGAATATTCATGTTGGCCTATATGTATGTATGTATGTGTGTGTGTGTGTGTGTGTGTGCCTGTGAGAACTTTGAGTATAATGTTAGAATTGTGGACATCATAAGGATTTCATAATCCAATTCTAAATACTATACGAATAAAATAAAAAAAAACAGTCACTCAGGCATTGGTTATTGGTCTATTAACTAAATTCCTCTGCGAGTCAAATTTATGGTCCCATTTTGCTGATTTACGGGTTATATATTTATTTTGTTAAATTGGAGCAACTCAAGTCAAGTTAGCGAAGAAGACTAGCTTCACCCAGGTAGCTGCGCTCTGGAACCTGCTAGTGGCTCATTGGCAGCTAATTACGTATTGGCTATCCAGAAGGGGTTATCACATTAACCTATAGCCAATTTGTCGGCATTGGTGCTAATGTCCGCAGAGATCATGTTGTCGGAGAGATGAGATCATGATCATCTGAGGCAGGGCATCGTAAACAACGCTGCCGTTAAGCCGAGAGTCGGAAATCTGAGAGCATGGAATGAGCCTCGCTACGTATTTCACTCATCTCTTGAGCCAGGCCATCAGTGCAATTTTTTATTGCCGGCTCATTTAAAATTGTGGGACTGCAGTGAAAACAAATCATGTATAGCAATACGTTATTTCCTATTTGCACATTGTTGTTTAGTTTGACATCAATTTAAACAGTATTTTCCAATTTATTTTTCATTAAAAATGTTAGACTGTTTAAAGTCATGTATATTCTGGTAAACCAGAGATAAATTGTTCAGTAGGTAGACCAAGAATGAGGTGAAAGAGTAACATCAACTATGATTTGAGGGAAGTAAATTATACAAGAGTCCCGCGCCGTAGCCGAGTGGTTAAGGCAGGATGCCTTGGAGCAGAGCTACGGGACTTGCACTGGTTCTGGTACCCATGGGGGAAGACATTTTCTGATGAAATTTCGGCCAGTGTGGGACCGGTGCCCACCCAGCATCGTGAGGCATCTGAGAGCTGCAATAAGTAGCGGCTCCATGTTGAGAAAACCAACTGTAGCGGCTGGGCACAGACATGCTGACCACATGTCACTCCTATACTGGCTGGATGATCGTCTACCTCTGTGATTAACACATGTGGATGTGAGGTCACCAGTCGGATAGTAGGTGTAGGGTCTTCTAGGCCTGTCGCTCCATGGGGTTTTAGTAGTATGACACCAATTTAAACAATATCTTCAGATTCACATTTCCAAAAAAATATTACATAAAGTAATGTATATTGTGGAAAACCAGAAGAAAAGTGCCGAGTAGGAAGGCGAAGAATGAGATGGGATAATAACATTATCCGTGATTTGAAGGACGTAAAGTAAGCAGGGATGATCGGAAAACATAAGCTCTGAATAGGAATTTATGGAGAGTTAGTGTCCGCACGGCCATGGAACTATAGGTTTCATAGTATAGAGTGATTCAGAAATAAGGCTATACGTTTGATCGCATTTTGTGACGAAAATATTATTATTACAGGAAATATGATATCATTGGAAAGGGAATCCTTCAAATTACAACACTAGAACAAAACAAATCACTGCTCACGTGCAGCTTGGCGGGTTGATTTTCGTGGGGTAGCGTCGAACGCCTCCACAATTCTCTTCGTTGTTTCTGCATCCGTGCTAATGCGAGGCCTTCCAGGAGGTTTGATTTTCTGCATCCTTCCCGTTTCCAACAGTCGTTTTCTCCACTTCCCCACAGTCGACGGCTGCAATGCTACGTTAAACTCTCGTCTTGCGGCCTTACGATCATTAGCATACGTTATTGCCCATGCATCAATTGTAATTTGCTGTTGCATATCCAACGCCATTTTGACTAATGACGTAAGTTTTACACTGTTTTGTTTTATTCCATTGTTGTAAATTGAATAATTGCCTTTTCAACGGTAATTTCATATTTTTTGTAATGGTAATATTTTCATCACACAACACGATCAAACGTATAGCCATATTTATGATTCGCTCCGTACAAGTGACTTAATTAGTTAATATATTTTATAGGATATGTTGGTAATTTAAGGATTAATGAAATTTGAGGTGGGAGAATAACATTAACTATGATATCAGGAAGTATATTATACAGGGGATGATTGGAAAACATTAGCTCGGGATAGGGATGTATAGAGCGCTTATGTCCGTGTGATTATGAACCGACGGTTTCGATAGTGCCAGTGAGTTAGTTAGTAGGCCTTTACATTACAACGAAGCAAACATGGGGTTGATCTTTTTTAATTTAGTGTTTCAGGCAAATCCCCTGATCTAAAGGCAAGGTTTTGCTGATTTTTTTGAGAATACCTTACTCGAATTATTTTAATAGCGTATTCTGAGATTCGATGTCAAACATCGAACATTTCGACTGCTAGAGCGACTGTTTAAGGAATAAGAGCTGTTGGTTAGTGTTTATTATTCTTTTTCATATAATGAAAATAAATATTACTACTCCAACGAAAGAAATTATTAAACCAATCGTTGAAACTACATTTCATGCTGTGTAGGATTTTCGTATTAGATGAACTCCTATATATAGTGATCCGATATTGCTGGTTAATGATCTCGTCTGTACTTCTTTAAATTAATTGCCATATGGTAGGGTTTGTCTTTTGATGAAACAAACGTTGCGGCCTCTATAGCGTAAACGGATACACACGCGCGCATATGCATATGCACAGGCACACACGCAAACTCACAGGCACACACGCAAACTCACAGGCACACACGCAAACGCACAGGCACACACGCAAACGCACAGGCACACACGCAAACGCACAGGCACACACGCAAACGCACAGGCACACACGCAAACGCACAGGCACACACGCAAACGCACAGGCACACACGCAAACGCACAGGCACACACGCAAACGCACAGGCACACACGCAAACGCACAGGCACACACGCGCAAACGCACACACACACGCGCAAACACACACACACACGCGCAAACACACACACACACACGCACACACACACACACGCAAACACACACACACACACACACACGCAAACACACACACACACACGCACGCAAACACACACACACACACACACGCAAACACACACACACACACACACACGCAAACACACGCAAACACACACACACGCAAACACACACGCAAACACACACACACGCAAAACACACACACACGCAAACACACACACACGCAAACACACACACACGCAAACACACACACACGCAAACACACACACACGGAACACACACACACGCAAACACACACACACGCAACACACACACACACACACACACACACGCAAACACGCAAACACGCAAACACACACACACACACACACACACACACGCAAACACGCAAACACGCACACACACACACACACACACACACACACACACACACACACACCACACACACACACACACACACACATATAATATATATATATAAACCGCAATCAAATTGAGTTTACATAATGTAACTGCAGAATGAGGACTGAAATATAGTACTCAAAATTGGAATGTAAATTCTAAAATAAAATCAAAATTGCAAGCGGCACAGATGAGATTTTTATGGACAAGTTATTGTATAATATTGCTATAAAAATGACACTAAAGCAGAACCTTCAGAAATGATTCCTCACGACAGTCGTTAAATGCATTCTATAACATTTTATTCGTATGTGTTTTGCTGTTATTTTTAATTAAATCTCCGATTTTCATTTCTTTTGACTGTTGATCAAATTATTATTACTATAATTCAGGAATTATGCACCTAAAACCATTTTCACGTACCCCACATCAATCAAGGGCAACAATATTTATATAAGAAATATTTTTTTAAAATGTACAGTATGTTAGAGTAAGAATTGAAATAAAAATACTGAATTTATTAAAAATAATTACACAGGAAGCCATAAATTTAACTTTAATTAGATAATAAGTACGAAAAAGAGTTTTATGTGCTAAATTTAAGATTGCAACATAGTATAGTGACAAGTAAGACTTATGACTGTCATATGTCTCGATTCCACAACAAATAATTCAATGATATATATATATATATATATTGAGAAACATCTTCAACCAGGAGATTGGATGGACCGACAATATTGGCTATTGGGAATCGGACGATGTCAAAGACATTAATCAACCGATGATCTGTCTATCTATCTGTATTGCATTCTTAAGTTTTAGTGCATGAAAATCCTTTGTCTAATAATGACCATTATAGAGAAATCTGTGCTGAAGAAATTTTCATATTTTTATTAAATTCAGCTAGGAGATAAATTGAAACTACTCGTAATTTGGGCATAACATGTTTTAAATGGAATTTAGCACTGTTTTAAAACAAATCTAATATTTGTACAAATTGCAACAGTTGAATTAATTGTTATACCTTTATTGTCTATTCAATCATGATAAATAACATTATTTATCAATTTAATGGACATGGGTAAAAAAAATCTCTTTTCTCTCTGAGAAGTGTTCCACACTTAGCAGACGAAAATTTAATAATTTTGGCTAACATTAATTAGAAATCAGTTATTTCAATTAAGCAAAAAATATTAATTGTTGCAATTTTTAGTTTGTAAGTTAAGGTAAAAATATTGTAAAGTGAGAAAGTCCATTTAAGCTCTAAATATGTTGATACCCAAATAATAACTTATTCCAAATTGACGTAAATTGTTTAATGAGGAGACAATGTATAGTCTGTTATATGTGCAGTGTACTTGTCTCGCAAGTCAGTACAAATTTCTATATATTTCATATAGTTATACAAAATTTGCTCTAACTACAAAGTGGTGTAACAATTGAATAGCCACCCACAACAAGGCTGTGGATTTAATTTGATTTTTTACGTGGAGAAATGTCCCAGATTTACCATGCAAAACTGAATTTGAGAGAAAAAAAGAAGAATACAGTTTATTTTAAGGAAAGCTGTTAAATTGAGCGAGTTTATTTCAGTTGTTTTATTATTATTAAAATTTAATAAACAATTGTTGCATTTATCTCCACTTTTTAGTTACAGAGATGTAGATTAAAAAAAAAGTGTAGTCCTATCAGTTTCATAAACCA
Organism: Diploptera punctata; assembly: GCA_030220185.1. NCBI lineage: Eukaryota > Metazoa > Arthropoda > Insecta > Blattodea > Blaberidae > Diploptera > Diploptera punctata. Next base: position 20,661 of record JASPKZ010010610.1, on the reverse strand, counting down.
ACTATAAGAATCTACGAAAAATTGGAAACTAATAAGCAGAAATGGGCTAAACATGTCAAAGGACACGAGAATCGCTAATTGATGTAGAAAAAATATATGGTTTTGTAATTACTGAATGCATTTAAACACTATTTCCTGACTGAAAGATATAAGGGTAATAGTTAAAGCGATTTAAATACAAAAATTAAATACTGGTGATACAAAATAAATTCCGTAGGAAAAGAAAGGAATGATACAATTGAATGTAATTATTAAAATAATAGAAAAGGAATGGGAGAAAATAAAACGAAATGGCAACTCCCTTCATTGATGTTTGCTCAAATCATGAGCCAATTGATAAAAAGGAAAAGAAGAAAGTACGCGAGGAATTAAAATTCGACATTTTGAAGTGATATATTGGATCCAATTTTTTAAATCTTTTGATTGAAGTAAGATTAGTCCTATAACATAGGGCAACGTACTTAAGCAAGTTCAATGGCTCAGACGGTTAGTGCGCGAGGCTATATAGTAATCCATAGGTCCCGTGTTCAAACCCCGATCCGACCAGTTTTATTTTTCCTTTTTTTAGTTTTTTTATGTTTTATATGTTTATTCATTTTAGGTATTTTTATTTATTTATTTTGTTTATTATTTAAATTTTTTACTGATTTTTAGTCACTAATACACATGAATTATGAATTTCATTAATGCTTTCTACCTATTAGTTTTACTAGATATAATTTCACAATCCATTTGGAATATTTTTAATTTATTATATTTTAGCAATACAACTGCAGACATTCTCTTATAAGCAATTTTTTCAGGCGCTGGTATTTGAGGTTTCTACGCTGGAGGTTTCGGGTTCAAATCCCGGTCCAATCATTTTTTCCAGTATTATTCATTTATTTTTAAATTTATTTTAATTTTCTAATGCAAATGGTGGTTTAGGAATTATACATTTAATCAATATTTGTTCGTTTTATTACATTAATAATTTGATTATTGTTTTGGAATATTAATTGTTGTATTTTAACAATAGAAGTACGAACGTACTAATTAGCTACTTGGTTTAAGTGATAACTTTTGAGACTCGTACACTAGAGATCCGGGTTCAAATCCCGGTCCAACCGAACTTTTTACATTGTTTATTTATTTTTTAAATTAATGTTTTAATTTTATTTTTAGTCTTCAATACAAATGGTGGATTACGAATCAGAAATTTCAATAACACGTATTTGTTTTATTATATACAATCTCATGAATTGTCTATAACATTTGTCGTATTTGACAAGATAAGAGTAGACGTACTAAGAGTGACTTGGCTCGGGAATTAGTATTTTAAACTCCAATACTAGAGGTCCGGGTTCAAACCCCGATTACAACTCTGTTTTCAATTTTTCTTAGTTGGAATTTGAGTGGTTGGAATGTGAGCACGAATAATCTTTTTCATTAAGTCGTTTTAAGGAAACGTATGAGAGACACTCGACCGGCGCGGTGGTACGTAAAGGTAATAAATACGATATGTCATTACACGTTGAAGCGTCTATACAATAAACATGTATATTCTGAGCCCAGAAGAGATATGAGCAAATAATACCAAACGACTCTTAAAATAAATAAGTGAAAACATTAAAAAAATGAAATGATTAAACGGAAGAATCGGCGTCTACAAATTTCTGGCGACAAGATTTCAGACTTCATATGATCTTATATGCAGCGACTATACATAATTATAAAATAAAAGAAGTATGTACACTGATCCTAGATATGATGAATGCAAATTTGTTCAAATGTGTTAAAGCGTCTGAAATTAAACTTAAAGTGAAAAAAAAATACATATTTATGACGCTATGTGATTTTAGATCTTGAAGCGACTGTATATCGTAAATTGAAAATTACACATTTGGGACAGTACGTGATCTTAGATGTTAAAGCGACTGTAAATAAAAAATAAAATACATGGATGTCCCCGGAGAAGATAAAATATGTTGAAACGTCCAAAATTTACATTGAAATGAAAAATGACATACACAGCCTTACAGGATACAACATATTTTGGACGCCATATGATATTAGAAGCGTATATATATATATATATATATATATATATATATATATATATATTATAACGTATGGTACAAATGAAGGAATATATAAATGTGGAAGACATAAAGTATTCTTTATCTGTAAGAAAGTGAAGGAAGAAAAAATCATGAACTTCGAAAATATGAAGAATATTATTGATTTGTTCTGAAGATTTTATTGAATTAAGGTTAATAAGAGAGATTTGGTGTGATACCTTAAGGTCCAAAATTGAATAAAAGTCGTAAGTATTTGATAGGACTGCATTTTTATGTTTTTCCCCAAGTATATCAGGGATCAATGAAAAGTGATAATTTATTCTTGTATATTCAATATTAATGTTTGGTGCATACATTTCTTAATATTTATTTGTAATAAAAGTACAAAATGAAGTATTTAATTCAGTAAATTAGGAATGAAATTGATCCCTGATTTTGATTGTAAACTGAATTAGGGATAATCAGAGAAATGGATGCATTGGAAGGCAGGTAATGTTGCCCAAACTGTAGGGAAGAGAGCGGAAATGCTAGAAATACATTTAGGGTTGAAGCTATATTTTCTGTGTACAGTTAGTATATCTCGTCCCAATTTCTCTTAAAAAACATTAAACTGAAAAATATAAAACTTAATCTCCCACATATGGATGTGAAACATGGACTCTTATTTTAAGAAGGAGATATATTAAGAGTATTTGAGAATAAAGTAGGCTACCTAGGAAAATATTTGGACCAAAGAGAGATGGACAGACAGGTGAATGTGCGAAAAATACGTAACAGTAAGCTACATGGTATTTATAGAAAACCATACATAATAAGAACAGTTAAGTGTCGTAGACTGCGATGGACAGGACGTGTCACTAATGGGGGAATGAAAGAGGGGCATAGTAGCTTCTTATAGGAAAACCAAAGGGAAAACGCCTAGTATGTAGACCAAGAATGAGATGGGAGAATAACATTAACCATGATTTGAGGGAAGTAGATTATACAATTATATTATTTTTAGTCTGATCATCTTACCTCAATATTAATGTTGATTTGTCCTTGGACATGTTTAAAAACAATTGTTTTATCGTCAGCTTATCCAGTCTGGACAAGCCGACGATAAAACAGAATTGTTTTGAAACATGTCCGAGAACAAATCAACATTAATATTGAGGTAAGATGATGAGACTAAAAATAATAAAATTAAAATATCACTTCCTAAAATTAGATACAGATTATACAAGTTATGATTGGAAAACATTAGGTCAGGTTAGGGATGTATGGAGAAGTTATTACCGCGGGTCGATGAACTTACGGGTTCGATAGCGCCAGTGAGTTAGGACTATTTCACGCTAACGGACGTCTCTGTGTGTTAATATATGCTTGCAGTAACAGCAACCCTTTCAGTTGACCTTAGCTTTTCGTGTCTCAAGTGTCGTGAATTTATTTTTTTTATTTCGGGGTACCATTTAACAAAAAACGTTAAATCAAGTTTCCGTTTGTGTAGTTTGTTTGATGTAGATATTTGTGTAGTTTGATTGTGTGTATGGATAAGGTGTTTAAAATAATAAGACCTATATGAAACGGATAAAAATACAATATATGAATAGAAATAAATATCCACCTCGGTGAAATAGTGGTTTAAAATTGTTGCAGCTGATGCCGAGGGTAGCGGGTTCACTTTTAAATGTATCCATATTTTAGTTTCAGGGGAGCACCCTTGCCTCACGTTAGGATGTATGAATTTAGGCAGACATTAAATTTTAAATAAATGAAAGCAATTAGTTATATACATAAATTCAACCTATGTATGTTTGTGCACGCAAAACTTGAAAGGTAGACTCTCGATAGTTATGAAAATTTGTACATACAGTTTTTCGAGTACGGAGAGTGTTTAGTCACTATCTATTATTCTCTAAAACCATTAGGTGTAGGAGATAACCTGAAATGAAAATTTAAAAATCCCTCTAGCGGGCTCAATTTTTGATGTCTCACAACGAAATTCAGTGTATGGTATTACAATAAACAGAGATAGATATTGTCAAAAAGCAGCGAAATCCGATCACTAGAAGTACGTGTTTACCTGAAGTCCGAAATTAAGAATTGACTCTAGCAACCGCCATGTTTTGTTTGTCCCAATGTACGTATACAATTTTATTAAACTGAAATAATAATACGCATTTAATTTATTTAGACGTAGCAGCACACTCCGGGCATTCACTAGTAAATTAATACATTAAGTTACTAAATTAATAGGTTACTATAGGTGATAAAACATCAGCTGACCGATAGGCCAAGGCCTTCTAGAACTGTATTGAACCATAAAGTTCTCAGCTGATGAAAATTACAAAGTCGCATTGCTTTATTTATTTTGTGATTGTTGCCGATATACTGTATTTTTAAACACCTTTTTATGTTGTGTGTGTGTGTGTTTTACAAACGGAAATATTGTTTTTGAGTCAAACGAAATTATATTGGTGCTAATATTTATGATTAATGAATACCGTTTGGGCAACACATTTAAAATGGAATATAACTAAAACATTTTTTCTCTTTATTTTAAGATGGTTTAAATCAGTTCTTTTAAGTAAATTTACACTATGCCTGATAGATAGGACGTATTTTAAGGTATTTTTATACCTTCTTGATGTAAATTAAAAAATGCCTTGGTGCATCCATTATCCCCATTTGTCCATTTTCTCTGAGTGTCCCTAAATGTCTTGTTTAGCTCGGGTGTTTCAGCGTGTGTTTTTTGTTTTTTTTCAGGTGGCGGATGAAGTTGACGTCAGGGGTAGGAAGTAAGTTTATTTTCTAAATTAATTTTATTTACCCTTAAAGAAAATTACAGTGACTTAATAATTCAATATGTAACTCAATTTTGGAAATGCGTGCTATTATGTAGGCCTATTACAGAGACTCTTGACGTCGCAACTCCTTACAAAAAACGTTAAACTGAAAAAATAAAATAAAACTATTATTCTACCAGTTATATTATATGGATGCGAAGCATGGACTATTACTTTAAGAGAGGAAAGGAGATTACGAGTATTTGAAAATAAAGTTATTATGAAAATTGTTGGACCAAATAAAGATGAACAGACAGGTGGATGGAGAATACTTAATACAAGTGAACTTCATGATCTTTATAGGAAGCCAGATATAAAACAGTTAACTCTCATATACTTCGATGGGCAGGACATGTGGCACGAATGGGGAACGAAAGACGTGCATAGAAGCTTCTTGTAGGAAAACCAGAGGGAAAACACCCAGTTGGTAGACAAAGAATGATGTGGGAGAATAACATTAACCATGATTTGAGGGAAGTAGATTATAAGGGAATGATTGGAAAACATTTGTTCAGGATATATGAAGAGCTTATGTCCGCGTGACAATGAACTTACGGGTTCGATAGTGCCAGTGAGTTAGTTAGTATAAATATAAAATATTTAATGTCAATTAGTTAATATCATACTCAAGGGACATTCATACGGTAGCATTACATTTTTCGGTACAGTGAACAATTATTTATTTTATGAAAATGTAGCCTAGAAACCACACATTATTCTAATTTCGAAAATTTCTCAATCCTATCAAGTAAAACTATTATGAGTAAATAAGAATACAAATTCCAATACTAGAGACATCCATTCATTAAATTTATGCATTAAATTTTGGTACACAGTGAAGAATTAAGTATTTTTCTAAGTTATCTGGGGTTAATGATATCCTTTTGTCAGATAGTCTAATAAACGGGAAAATATCTCTCAACATCACATGATGTGACTGAGGCAAATTTTAAGAAAGGAATCCTTCCCTGGGAAATGACCTCAGGACAATCTCTGTTTTGAAACGAGAAAAAAGAAGTGTAAAACACTATACGTTATCCTTTTCGCTCTTAAAGTGATCCTCGTCAAAACAAAACCACGTGACCTGCTCATTTCATTGGTTATGGACACCGACGTACGTTGTAGAAGCAATAAGTACACGAAAAAGTAGTTCCCTTCATTACATTAAAAATATGTCCTCTGAATATACTTGTCATTCTTCGTGAATGAAAATAATGATATTCAAAACATACAGAATATTCTAAAATATACCTAATCAATAATTACAACTTAAAATAGTTTATTACAATTGGGTTGATGCATTTGAGTCATGCTTTAGTCGATTCTCATGAAAAAATTGCGGAAAGAATTGAGTCTTCTGTTGCTGTGTTGTCATCTCCCTGTCAAAAGTGACAGTAATTGTGGCGCGAATGGCGGAAGGATATTGCCTCTAGAACGTACGTTGCTGTCCATAACCAATGAAAAGCGAGCAGGTCTCATGGTTTTGTTTTGACGAGGATCACTTTAAGAGCGAACAGGGTGTAGCACATAAGATGGCTTGGGTTTTAGTAAACACTTTCTAAAATGAGAGGAACTTTTGCTATTAGTAACCTTGTCCAGTGAATCACAAACATTGGAATCAATACCGATAAATTTCATACTAAAATACCGTTGGGGTAAAATATTAGCATAAATACCTGGCAGGTTCTGTCGTCCTCAACCAGGTTAATATATAAAAAATAAAACTTTTAAGAACTGTAGTCCTTTCGGCACATGCTTGTGCTGACGGTGGAAGCCGCTTTCCGAAATGCCTTCATTAATTTATTTAAATAACCTATATAAGGACGACGGCACCTGTCAGGTATTTGTTTTGTTATTTTACTTTGAAACATTGGTCTGGTCGACTGATATGATTTAATTATGGGAATCACAATAGATCTTTTAGGTCGCACTGTAACGGCAGTTTATCCTCTCACTTTGAATAATAATTAATATGCAGATTTCTATGACATAAAAATTAAGAAAATATGCATACATTTATGGCCTAAAAAGTATTTAAATATTAGCCGAAAAGACAAATATATGACTTTGTATTTTGATGAATCTGCTGAACATTTTATACTTATGTTCATTCATATATAACACGGATGGGGATTACGATTAGCTCCTACAAACATTGCCGCACTGACTTTAGATAACATATACAGTGTGTCCCAAAATTATACCGACGAACTTTGGGACCTGATAGATATCAATATTTTAAACACTTTTTGTTAGGGAAGGTTTTTTTGCTGCGATGCTTCGTTTAAGCGCTAGACGCGTTAATGTCATTACTGCCTCCCATCCAGTTGGTTTAGATACGTAAATTACATTTGTGTACACCAAACCTCAGCTAATGTGACCTCTGAAATGGGGATTTTCGAAGGCCCAAACGTGTGAATTCCGACTGTTGAATAACTGTTCACGTGTGAAACATGCTTCATCTGTGAACATTACATGGGATGCAAATAGTATATCGTTTTCAATTTTGTCCAGATACCATTGACAAAATTGTTGTCGCAAAGGATAGTCTTGAGGCCTCATTACGTGGACCTTTTCAAGGTGAAAAGGGTGCAACAACATTTCCTGCAGAATTCTTCCCACAGAGCAATGGCGCGAGTACTAGCTGCAGGATTGTTCTCAATGCACCGCAACACATCTTCCTCATTCTCAGGAGTCCGTACTGAACGTGGCCGTCCTTGACCTTCTGCTCGTCTATCCAAGGAGCCTCTTTCACATAGTCTACGTTCAGTGCTGGCAAATGTAGTGTGATGAGGAACTCTTCGGTTTCGGAACTGTTCTTGGTAAAGCCTTACAGCCGCACGACCCGAAGCAGCTTTTCCATACACCAACAGCATGTCTGTTATCTCACTCCACGTATGCTCAAGCTCCGAAGATGAAATATAGGGTTCCAATATCCTTATGATTAGTTGAAAATAGTCATCATACCTTACAGCCGCACGACCCGAAGCAGCTTTTCCATACACCAACAGCATGTCTGTTATCTCACTCCACGTATGCTCAAGCTCCGAAGATGAAATATAGGGTTCCAATATCCTTATGATTAGTTGAAAATAGTCATTATACCTTTCCATGTTGTAGCCGAGCGGTTAAGGTAGGAAGCCTTGGCGCAGAGCTACGGGACTTGCGCTGGTTCGAGTCTCCATGGGGGAAGAAATTTTCTCATGGTATTTCGGCCAGTATGGGACCGGTGCCCACCCAGCATCGTGAGGCAATTGGGTAGCTACAATAAGTAGCGGCTCCAGGTTGAGGAACCAGCTATAACGGCTGGGGGACTCGACATGCTAACCACATGTCACCCCTACACTGGCTGTTGATAATCTACCTCTGTGATTGACACATGTGGATGTGAAGGGCCAGCAGCCGGCTGGTAAAATGGCAACCGCTGAAAAGTGGAAAGACCCTCAATCGGAAATAAAGTAGTATGCAGCAGCCATTCCAACAAATGTCAAGGAAACACAACGATGAGCTCAGGAAGTAAACATGTATGTTAAACGAATTGAAGCGTCTTTGTTTTGTTTCTTTCGTGCGTTTCCTTTAAAAGATACATACTGTACACAATATAATTTACATATCTAAACCAAATGGGTGGGAGGCAGTAATGACATTAACTCGCCCAGCGCTTAAACGAAGCACCGCAGCAAAGAACCTACCTTAACAAAAAGTGTTTAAAATAATGTTATCTATCTGCTCCCAAAGTTTATCGGTCTAATTTTGGGACACTCTGTATATAACATTTCTTTAACACCAAGAATGTACCCTGTAACACTCAAACATAATTTTTGCAGTTTTCAAGATTTCGAAATTTGACTTTGTTTACAAAAATCCCAAGAATATATCCTTGTAATACTCAAAAGGAAACTTTTGGAATTGTATCGAATTTTTTGCATTAGTAATCACGAACACTAACCGCTAGACGTAATTTTTGCAGTTTTCAGATCTCCAATATTTGAAATTTTTTTCCAAAAACCCCAAGTAAAACCCCTTGTATTACTTAAAGCGGAAATTTTGAATTTGTATCGATTTTTTGCATTAGGAATTACGGACACTAACTTCTAGACATAATCTTTGCAGTGTTCAAATTTTCGATTTTTTTAAACACAAGAATACAGCCTTGTAATACTCAAAGGGGAAATTTTGAAATTGTTTCGAATTATTTGCATTATGAATCCCTGACACTAACCTGTAGACATAATTTTAGCAGTTTTCAAGACTTCGAAAATCTGACATTCTTTCCACAAACACCAAGAATGTAGACATGTAATACACAAAGTGGAAATTTTGGATTTGTACCGAATTTTTGGCATTAGGAATCACAGACACTAATCCCTAATTTTAGGAGTTTTCATATTTTGGAATTTCACATTTTTACCAAAAACACCAAAACTATAGCCTTGGAATATTGAATTATGAATTTTTTTATTTGTATCGAATTTTTCCAATTAGAAATCACGGGCACTTACATCTAGACATAATTTTTGCAGTTTTCAAGATTTCGAAAATTTGAAATTTTATAAAAAACACCAAAAATATATCCTTGGAATATCGAATCAGGAAATTTTGGATTTGTATCGAATTTTTTGCATTAGGAATCACTTACTCTAACCTCTAGACATAATTTTTTTATTTTTCAAGATATCAAAAAGTTGACATTTTTTCCCAAAAACACCAAGAATATATATAGCCTGGGATCACTCAATGAGGAAATTTTGGATTTGTATAGAATATTTTGCATTAAGAATTACAGATACGTTCACCGCTGTGGTCTCGAGGTAGTGTGCTGCCTTGTCACGCAGCGGGCCCGGGTTTGAACCCCGGTCACGACAGTTTTTCTGGCTGAGGTTTTTATCGGGGGTTTTTCCTCACCTGTAGACAAATGTCAGGAAAACTTTAAGGTCCAAACGTTTCCCGAAATCATATGGCCATCGCAATCATCAACATTCATTATCATATTAGATTAAACTTAGGATTAGGGACTCTCCTGGCGCACCATTATCATCATCACCCATCATATCATCGGTGAACGTAACCCCGCCTTCCAGGCGCCCCAACCTCAGAAGTGGGTTACAAGTACGCCATGCCAGGAGAGAACACCAGGAATGTCGAAAGACAACCTGGGGCATTTGCAAAAAAAAAAAAAGAAAAGAGAATTGCGGATACTAACTTCTGGACATAATCTTTGCAGTCTTGAAAATTTCGTAAATTTGAATATTTTTATCATCATCATCATCACTCCAGGGATTAGGCAATTGCCCGTTCCGACTTCATATTGCATCAGCCCAACGTCTTCTAGGTCTTCCAACATCACGCCTTCCTCTTGCTTGATAATTTCTTGCTAACAATGGATATCTCTCCTTACTCATTCCATCCATGTGATCAATCCATTTATGTCTGTAATTCGTGACTTCATCCAATGAAGGCTGTACTTTCAATTCTTCTCTTATATCCTCATTTCTTATTCTATCAAGTCTTGTTCATCCTTTTACTTGTCTTAGGAACCGCATCTCTGCCGTCTGTATTCTATCCTTCTGTCTTTTCACTGGAGCCCAAATTTCACATCCATACAATATTGTGGGAACCGCCATAACATTATACATTTTTATCTTGGTTTCTTTTCTAATTTTATTTTTGAATGTTCTCTGTATTGTTCCACACACCGTCTGAAATTTATTTATTTTGGAGTCAATATCTCTTTCCACATTGTAGCCAACATTACAGCCCAAAAATATTTGAAACTAGACACCTGTTCTATACTTTGATTTTCTAAAATAATTTTGGATCTCACTGGATCTCTTCCTCTAAAAGCCATGGTCTTCGTTTTCCTTACAGAAATCTTTAGATCGTATAATTTACATATTTCATTTAATGCATGCATTGATTTCTGTAAGTCGTCTTCATTTTTCTGTATTATGATTACATCGTCAGCAAATAGAAGATTATTTAGGCCTATGCACACTTTATTATCCATTCTTATTCCTGGATTTACTAAAACTTTCCATTTATTTAAAATATCGTCTATATATATATATATATATATTAAACAAAGTGGGCGATAAACTACATCCTTGTCGTAATCCAGTAGGCCTATTTGTTTTGATTGCATCTGTTCTTTTGAATCCGGTATCTAATAATTATATTTGTGTCTTCATATAATTTCTTTATTGTTTCAACAAGGCACAGCGGGTATCCTTTCGTTCGTAATATTTCCCATAATTTTTGTCTGTTTACTCGATCGAAGGCCTTATCCAAATCTATAAATCCTATGTGAGTTTCTAAGTTATGTTCTCTTCTCTTTTCTATGAGTTGTTTCAGTGTAAAGACATTGTCTATACATGACCTTCCCTTTCTGAATCCACTTTGATTTTCACTTATTATTACTTCTGTTATGTTTCTCAATCTATTATTTATTATTTTCGTATATATCTTGTAGCCAGTATTCATTAAGCTAATCCCTCTGTAATTCTCGCAATTTCTCCGGTCTCCTCTTTTGAATATATTCTTCACAATTGCTGTTTTCCAAGTGGTTGGAATCCCATAGGTCTGCCAACATATATTAATTAGATGAAGTATTCGTAGTTACACAATATTCCACTATATTTGATTAATTCCATATTTATATTATCTAATCCTGTTGCTTTCCTATTCTTAGTGGTTTTCAAAGCCATTTCTAATTCATTTATGTCTATTACATCAATATTTTCCACTTTTATTTCTTCCTCATTGTTCTCTTTTCCTTCAATTTCCTCCTTTTTCCAAAGTTTTTCATAATGCTGGATCCATTCTTGTTCTGGGATTATATTCAATCTGGCAGAATCTTTCTCAGTCTGATTTAGATGTTTCACTAATTTATAACCTATTTCTTGTCTTCCATACATATCATGTTCTACTGAGCTTATAAATTTATCCCATGACTCCTGATGGGATTTTCTTATAATGCTTTTAGCAATTCTCCTTTTCATTTTATATTCTTCATAAGATTCTTCTGTTTTCAGTCGTAAGTATGTATGATATGCTTTTGTTTTTCATTCACTGCATTTTGTATATTCGCATTCCAAGTTCTCAAGCCCTTCCTATTTCTTATTCTATTTTCCTTCCCTAATATCTCATTTGCTGTTTTATGTATTACATTTGATATATTTTCCCATTCAATATTTATATCTTCTGACGTCGCTATCTCTGATATATATTTATTCATTCTGCTTTCATAATGTTGTCTAATACTTTGATCTTGTAATAAATATACTTTATATACTTCTTCTTGGTTTCTTTTGTTCTTTATGTTATTTTTCCGCCATTTAGCTATTATGTTTATTTTGCTTATCACGAGATAGTGATCAGAGTATATATCGCTGCCTCTATGTACTCTCACATCTTTTACCAAGGCTCCTAGCTTGTTGTTTACGATAAATAGTCAATTATTGATCTTGAGTTATATCCACTTCTTGTATATTTATGTATGTCCTTCTTTCGGAAATAGGTATTAATTATTTTTAATTGATTATAGGCTGAAAACTGTCTCAAATCCTGTCCATTATCATTTATTGTTATTTCTCCATTATTTCCTATTACATTAGGTATAGGGATATTGCCTACTCTGGCATTAAGTCTCCACTTATTATTAAATGATGATCTTTTGTATATTTATCAACTAATGTTTGTATGTTTTATAAATTTTTTTTGTTTCTTCTTTCTTGCCTTCCTCTGGGGCATACACAGAAATTATCATCATATATCCTCTTTCAATTTTAAATCTGGCTATCAGGATTCTTTCATTTATAAACTCATAGCTATTCAATTTGTTCTTCCATTTTTCATCTATTAAAATTGCTACTCCACACTGCGCTCTTGTTGTCTGTTCTACTCCGCTATACAACATAGTATAGTGTTGTAAGTCCTTTGTTCCTTTTAGTTTCTTTTTTTGTTTCTGTTATTGTTGCTATATTTATTTCTTTTTTCTTTAATTCTCTTTCTAATTCTTCTTCTTTTGTATTTTATTCCCTTACGTTCCAATTTCCTAATTTCAAAATGTCCTTTATTCCAAATCGTATCCTTTTATCTTGCTTGGGTCGGTTCCTTTTATGACAATCCGGCTGATTTCCATGAAGCTTCTCAGTAAGGTAAATGTCTCCTGGAAGCGTTACGAGCGCTTCGCAGGACAAGGATGGTGGAAGGGCTGCTTCCTCTGAGCCTCCAAACATGCTCCTCTGGGTATCCACCCCCCAAGAGGGCTGCTTCTTCCGCTCTTCAAGCCCTACAAGTTTAGCTGTGCTATTCCTTGTCGCCCTGTTGACCGTTGAAGACTTGACGAAGATGTGGCCGCCCAATATGGATACAGACGTCATTCCTTCGTTGTGAGCTATACTTAGTTCCCCTCGCCTCTACCCACCAGCAAGATTAACCTAAGTCAATCTTCCCCAGTAGAGTCGTCTGGTTCATCGGGTACTAAGCCCCCCCCCCCACCACGTCAAGGTGATAGCTCCTGGGGGGGATTTTTTTCAAAACCCCCAATAATATAGTCTTGAAATACTGAATCAGGAAAATTTAGATTTGTGTAGAATTTTTTTCATTAGGAATCGAAGACACTATAATCTAGACATAATTTTTGAAGTTTTCAAAATTTAGCCCAAAATTAGTTGTACCCATCGGGTTTAATACCTCTAAAAATATTTAAAAAATTGACTTTTTCCCCATAAACACGAGTAATACAGCCTTCTAATACTCAAAGGGGAAATTTTGGATTTGTATAAAATTTGTGCATTAGGAATCAGGAATACTAAACTCTAGATATAATTTTTGCAGTTTTCAAGACTTTTGAAAATTTGTAATTTTTTCCAAAAACATCAAGAATGTAGACTTCTAATGCTTAAAGGGGAAATTTTGGATTTGCATGGATTTTTTTTGCATTAGGAATCACAGACACTAACCTCTAGACATAATTTTTGCAATTTTCAAGATTTTGAAATTTGAATTAAAAACGCCAAGAATATAGTCTAGGAATACTCAAAGGGGAGAGTTTTTGATTTGTATCGAATTTTTTTGCATTAGGGAGCACGGGCACTAACCTCTAAACACAATTTTTTTTCTTCAGTTTTCAAGATTTCAAAAATTTGATATTATTTTCAGAAATACCAGGAATGTAGCTTTTTAATACTCAAATGGGAAATTTTGGATTTGTATCGAATTTTTTGCACTAGGAATCGCAGACGCTTACCACTGGACATACTTTTTGTATTTTTCAAGATTTGTAAAATTTGACTTTTTTTTTTCAAAAACACTCAAAGGGGAAATTTTGGATTTGTATAGAATTTTTTGCATTAGGGATCACAGACACTAAAATCTAGACATAATTTTTGCAGTTTTCAAGATCTCAAAAATTAGACAATTTTTTTTTTCAAAAAACTCTAGAGTATACTCTTGAAATACTCGAAGGGAAAATTTTGGATTCGCATGAAATTTTTTATATTAGGATTCACAGGCACAAACCTCTAGATATAATTTTTGCAGTTTTTAAAATCTGAAAATTTGACTTAAAAAAAAACAGCATAAATAAGAGCATTGTGATGATGAAAGGGGAAAGTGTGGATTTGTATCGAATTTTTTGCATTAGGAAGCACGGACTCTACTCTCTAGACATACATTTTTGCAGTTTTGAAAATTTGACATTTTTTTCCAAAAACATCAGAAATACAGCCTTGTAATACTGAATGGAACAATTATGGATTTGTTTCGAATTTTTTGCATTAAGAATCACAGACATTAACATCTAGACATAATTTTTGCAGTTTTCAAGATTTCGAAAATTTGACATTTATAGAAACACTAAGAATGTAGCCTTGTAACACTCAATGGGGAAATTTTGGATTTGTATAGAATTGATTGCATTAGTAATTACTGACACTAACGTCTGAAACATAATGTTTGTAGTTCTCAGAATTTCGAAAATTTGACATTTTTTTGTAAATACACTAGGAATATAGCCTTATAATACTCAATGGAACAATTTTGAAATTGTATCGAATATTTTGCTTCAGGAACCACAGACACTAACATCTAGAGATAATTGTCTAGTTTTCAAGATTTCCAAAATTTGAATTGTTTTTCCAAAAATATCAAGTGTAGCCATGGAATACTCAAGAAGGAAATTCTGGATATGTATCGAATTTTTTGCAGTAGGAATCACAGACACTAACTTGTAGGCATCATTTTTGCAGTTTTCAAGAATTCGAAAATTTTGAATTTTTCCAAAAACACAATGATTGTAGCCTTGGAATATTCAGAGCGGAAATTTTCGATTTGTATGGAACATTTTTGCATTATGAATCACAGACACTAAGCTCTAGACATAATTTTTGAAGTTTTTAATATTTGGAAAATTATATATTTTTCCAAAAAAACCCCAAGAACATAGCCTTGGAATACTAACACAGGAAATTTGGATTTGTATCGAATTTTTCCCATTAGGAATCACGGACAATAAGCTCTAGACATAATTTTTTCAGTTTTCAATATTTCGAAAATTTGACATTTCTTCCAAACACCCGAAGAATATAGCCTTGGAATACTGAATCAGAAAACAATTTGGATTTGTATCGAAATTTTTGCATTAGGTATCATGGATACTAACCTCTAGACATCATTTTTGCAGTTTTCAAGATATCGAAAATTTGACATTTTTTCAAAAAACACCAAGAATGTAGCCTTTTTATACACAAAGAGAAAATTTTGGATTTGTATGGAATTTTTTGCATTAGGAATTACAGATACAAACTTCTAGACATAATCTTTGATGTCTTCAAAATTTCGAAAATTTTTATATTTTTTGTAAAAACACCAGGAATATAGCCTTGTAATACTGAATGGAATAATTTTGGATTTGTATGGAATTTTGTACATTAGCAATCACAGAGACTAACTTCTAGACATAATTTTTGCAGTTTTCAAAATTTCGAAGTGACATTTTTAAAAAACCCCTAGAATATACCCTTGGAATACTTAATCAGAAAATTTTGGATTTGTATAGAATTTGTTCGCATTAGGAATCTAAAACACTAACATCTAAACTTAATTTTTGCAGTTTTAAAAATTTCGAAAATTAATTGTACCCATCGCATTTAATGCCTCAAAAAATTTGAAAATTTGACTTTTTTTTCCATAAACACCAGCAACTTGTAATACTCAAAGGGGAAATGTTGGATTTTTGTAGAATTTTGTGCAAATAAATTAATTATTTATACAATGAAAATGTAATGTTTTAAGTAAACTATATAAACTAAGAAATAGTAAATGGAATTAAACCACTAAGAATTTTATAATTTCCCCTTCCCCATTGACATTAACTTCTAGACATATTTTTTTGTAGTTTTCTAACACTTCGAAATTTGGACATACTTTTTAAAACACCAATACTATGGCCTTGCAATACTCAAAGGGGAAATTTTGGATTTGTGTGAACGTTTTTGTAGTAGGTATCATAGACACTGACTTCTAGACATAATTTTTGCAGTTTTTCAAAACTTCGAAAAATTTACTTTTTTTTTTAAAAAAAACACCAGGAATAAAACAGCCTTGTATTACTGAAAGCGGAAATTTTGGATTTGTATGTAATATTTTGCATTGGGAATGACAGAAACACCATCCTGTAGACATAATTTTTACAGTTTTGAAGATATCAAAAACTCGACTTTCTTTTTTCAAACCCCAAGAATGCATCCTTGTAATACTCAAAGAGGAAATTTTGGATTTGTATCAACATTTTTGCATTAGAAATCAGAGAAACTGACTCGTAAACATACTTTTTCAGTTTTCAAAATTTCGAAAATTTGACACTTTCTTCCAAAAACATGATTGAAATCTTGTAATACTCAAAGGTAAAATTCTGGATTTTTGTCGACGTTATTGCACTAAGAATCACAGTCATTAAACCAAGACATAATTTTTGAAGTTTTCAAATTTAGGAAATTTGACATTTTTTTTCCAAAAAACACCATAAATACATCCTTATAATGCTCAAATGGATAAATTATCATTTGTATCGAATTCTTTTGCATTAGGTATTACAGATAGTAACTTATAGACATAATTTTTGCAATTTTCAAGATCTCGAAAATTAGACATTTTTTCCAGAAACACAAAGTATCATTGGAATTTTGAATCAGGAAATTTTGGATTTATTTTGAATTTTTTGCATTAGAAATCACTTACACTAACCTCTAAACATAAGTTTTGCAGTTTCCAAGAATTAGAAAAATTTGACATCTTTTTAGAGACACCAAAATGTAGGCTTGTAGTACTTAAAGGGGACATTTTTTATTTGAATCGAATTTTTTTACATTAGGAATCACGTACCCTAACCTCTAGACATAATTTTTGTATTTTCAAGATTTCGAAAAACACCAAGAATATATATAATAGTCTTGGTTTACTCAATGGGGAAATTTTGGATTTGTATTGCATTTTTCGCATTAGGAATCACAAACACAAACCTGTAGACAATTTTTTTAAGTTTTCAAGATATGGATAATTTGAAAATATTTCCAAAACTACCAAGAATGTAGCCTTGTAATACTGGAAAGGAAATATTTTTGGATTTGTATCGAATTTTTGGCATTAGGAAGACACAGACGCTTGCCTCTGTTGCAGTTTTCAGATTTCGATAATTTGACATTGGTTCCAAGACACACCAAGAAGATAGCCTTGCATACTCAAAAGGAAAATTTTGGAAGAGTATAAGCATTTTTGTATTAGGAGTTTCAGACACTAATACTAGACATACACTTTGCAGTCTTCAAATTTGCGAAATTAGACTTTTTTTTTGTAAAAACACCAGGAATTCAGCCTTGTAATACTGAATGAAACAATTTTGGATTTGTATGGATTTTTGTGCATTAGGAATAACCTCTAGATATAATTTTTGCAGTTTTCAAAATTTGACATTTTTTTCTAAAAACTCCAAGAATATAGCCTTGGAACACTGAATCAGGAAATTGTTTGATTTTTATCGAATTTTTTTGTATTAAGGATCAAAGACACCACAACACCTAGACTTAATTTTTGCTGATTTCAAAATTTAGAAGATTTGTTGTACCCATAGGGTTTAATTCCTCCAAAAAAAAATTACACTATTTTCCATATTCAACAGGTTTGCAGCCTTGTTATGATCAAATGGGAACATTTTGATTTGTATAGAATTTTTTGCATTAGGTATCACAGACCATGACCTTGTAGACATCAATTTTTGCAGTTCTCAAATATTGTGAAAATCTGACTTTTTTTTCCAAAAACACTAAGAATATAGCATGTAATACAAAGGGGATTTGGAATTGTATGAACTTTTTGCAGTAGGTATATAGACACTGGCTTCGAGACATAATTTTGGCAGTTTAAAACTTTGAAATTTAATTTTTTTAAAAAACACCAGAATAAAACAGCTTGTATTACTCAAAGCGGAAATTTGAATTTGTGTTGAAAGTTTTGCAATAGAACCAAGAAGAAATCTCATAGACATAATTTTGGCAGTTTCAAATTTCGAAGTTTTCATTTTTTCCTAAAAACATGAAGAAATTTCCTTGTAATACGGAAAGGTGAATTTTGATTTTTTATCCATCGACGTTTTTGCATTACTAATCACCGACAAGTAAACTATAGACTTTTTATTTTTTTCAAGAGTAGAAAATTGACATTCTTTCCAAAAAAACAAAAATGTAGACTGCTCTACTCAAAGGTGAAAATTTGGATTGGTATCGTTTTAATTAGGATCAAGACACTAACCTCTAAGACATAATTTTTTGCAGTTTCAAAGTATCGACATTTGACATTTCTCCAAAAAACCTGGAAACAACCTTATAATATCAAAGGCGAAATTTTGGATTTGTATAAATTTTTTGCATTAGAACACTCTGAGACATAATTTTTGCAGTTTGAGATTTCGAAAATTTGAAATTTTTGAAAAAAAAACAGAGAACTATAACCGTGAATAATCAATAGATTTAATTTTTGTTATTTGCATTAATGATCTCTTTCACACCCCACACCACTTAGTCGGAAAAGTTTTTTATTAAACGATTATGTGCATAGAAATCCCTAACACTCCTCTAGACTGAGGTGTAATACAATTCTGTTTACGACCCCATGTTGTTTTCTGTCAGCATAATTTATTAAATGCATTTGTAACAAAAGTCCATCCGCAGGACTGCAAAAGTAACGCATCCTCAGCAAATGAAGATATTTTCAATTGTGAACTGTGAAACCAATTTCTGATTCCAGTTTATTTAAAGGTGTCAGACTGCGTGAAAAAATTATATTCATCGTAAGTTATTTACATATTATTGTTAAGCATCAAAAAGGCATGAGGGCGCAATCAACACACACAATGAATGGCCTATTGCTAGCCAAAAAACCTTCCCTAGAGACCTGAGGCAAAGGATACTACTGCCAGCACGGAGCCATAAAGAAATCATCGAAAAAAAAAAGAAACAGAGAGAAAAAGAGATCGACGAAAGTTCTACGCCTCAGACGCATGGTAAACAGAGATGGACTGGAAGTACCAATACAAAGGCCAGAATCTAGTTTAGCAACACCGGATATCTCACAAAATGTGCAAAAATACAAAATCCACCAACGAGTGATTCGTGTGAATGCAAGATATGCGACCAAAAGTGGAGCGATACATTACAAACAATGCAGAATATGGACAGGATCACTGAACGAACTCATAAAGACAAATCGTAAAATTATAACTTAATTCTTTTCGAGTGCTCTTACCAAATTATTATATATTAATTTGAAACAAATTTAAATAATATCACTTATCATTTTTCCATGCTTATTAAAAACATTTTAAAATAAAAAATAATATCTTAAGGATATAATGGCAATTAAAGGTTAATAAATTGTAGGCCATACATTGCAACGAACCGATATGGCGGTTATAAAGTCAATTTATAATTCGGGTTCAGATAAACTTGCAATTTTGAAGGTCGTAATCAAGCTTGGGGAGAATAGTTCTGAGTTTATTTTAAAAGTATATGTAGTTTCCTTTGCGAAACATTGAAAATCGTGACCATTTGCGATATTTTTATTTTAGTTTCAGGTAAACACACACACACACACGCACGCGCACGCGCACGCGCACGCGCACGCGCACGCGCACGCGCACGCGCACGCGCACGCACCGCACACGCACACGCACACCACACGCACACGCGCACGCCGCACGCACGCACGCACGCACGCACGCACGGCACGCACGCACGCACGCACGCACGCACGCAAGCACGCACGCACGCACGACACGCACGCACGCCGCACGCACGCACGCACGCACGCACGCACGCACGCACGCACGCCGCACGCACGCACGCACGCAAGCACGCACGCACGCACGCAGCCACACGCACACCGCCGCACGCACGCACGCACGCACGCACGCAGCACGCACGCAAGCACGCACGCAAGCACCACGCACGCACGCACGCAAGACGCACGCACGCACGCACGCACGCACGCACGCACGCCGCACGCACGCACGCACGCACGCACGCACGCACGCACGCACGCACGCACGCACGCACGCACGCACGCACCACGCACGCACGCACGCACGCACGCACGCACGCACGCACGCAAGCACGCACGCACCACGCCGCACTCACGCACGCACGCACGGCAACGCCGCACGCCACTCACGCACGCACGCACGCAATCACGCACGCACCCCACGCAGCACCGCAACGCAC